>JAEVFF010000331.1:260460-360850 GCA_018901945.1 Pugionium dolabratum | reverse complement strand
GGAGCATGTGCACGTTGCGGTAACAAGGAACATGCTACCCACAACTGCCCAAAGATGGATTACGGAAAGCAGGGACTGCCGAGTAATGACTCGAGGACTTGCTTCAACTGTGGTAAGTCAGGCCACATCCGGAAGGATTGCCCCAAAGGGACAGCCGAAAGGAAACTCGAACAAAAAGACTACCATGGGGTAATCGAGCCAGCGGCTAAGAGGCAGGCCGTAACACTGCAGGTTTATGAGCTATCGCGGGACATGGGCGATACGGGCAGGTACAGCTCGATCACTGGTACATACATAACCCTAACTGTTAAATAAAAATTGAGTATTGCATGGCATGCATTAACAGTAGGGTACTTAGCATTCAGGATTAGGGACCTTGGTTGTGGGCGGTGTTGAAACACACGTCCTGTTTGATTCCGGGGCTTCACATTGCTTTGTAAGCCCGAAATGGTTTCAAAAGAGTGGGATTCAAAGAGAACCCATCTCTGGAATGAGTAAAGTACAAGCGGCTGGAGGGCAAATAATGAATTCCCTGGGAATTGTACAGGACATCCTGGTTATGATTGGGAATGTCAGTTTGCCGGCTGACTTGGTAGTCGTCCAACTCAAGGATTACGAGGTAATCTTGGGTATGGACTGGCTGGGAATGAACAAGGTGACCCTAGAGTGTCATAGGGGCCGAGTTCGGTTTGAGAAAGAGGGAGGGAGATTGGAGTTCCAAGGGATCCAACCCACCTCGGGAAGTTTGGTTTATCTCAGCAATCCAGGCAGAACGGATGCTAGAGAAGGGGTGCAAGGCCTATGTAGCCACGATAAGCACCCAGGGAAATAAGAAGAGTTGGGAGTTAAAGGATATCCCAGTGGTCAATGAATTCGTGGATGTGTTCCAGACTTTGTCCGGGTTACCACCTGATAGGTCGGATCCATTCACGATTGAATTGGAACCAGGGATTGCCCCAATCTCGAAAGCGCCATATCGTATGGCTCCAGCCGAGATGGCTGAGTTAAAGAAATAGTTGGAAGAACTGTTGGATAAAGGATTCATCAGGCCGAGTGAATAACCTTGGGGTGCACCAGTGCTGTTTGTGAAAAAGAAGGATGGAAGCTTTAGTCTTTGCATCGATTATCGGGGATTGAATCGGGTTACGGTAAAGAACAAGTACCCATTACCCCGAATTGATGAGTTGTTGGATCAACTCAGGTGCGACCTGGTTCTCAAAGATCGATTTGGCCCAGGGATATCACCAAATTCCGATTGAGTCATCGGATATTCGGAAGACAGCTTTCCGGACAAGATATGGATACTACGAGATTGTAGTGATGCCATTCGGTTTAACCAATGCACCGACAGCCTTTATGAAGATGATGAATAGGGTATTTCGGGATTGTTTAGATGAGTTTGTTATCATTTTCATTGATGACATCCTCGTCTATTCAAGGGGCCATGAAATGCACCAAAATCATCAAAGGGTGGTGATGGAACGGTTAAGGGAGCATAAGCTTTACGCCAAGCTAAGCAAGTGTAGCTTTTGGCAGAGAAGTATTGGGTTCTTGGGACACATTGTGTCGGACCAAGGGGTGTCAGTAGACCCGGAGAAAATTAAGGCTATCAAGGATTGGCCAAGGCCTCGGAATGCAACTGAGATTAGGAGCTTCCTGGTTTTGGCCGGATACTATAGACGGTTTGTCAATGGGTTTGCGAAAATGGCTTACCCCATGACTTGTCTAACCGGGAACGATGTTAAGTACGAGTGGACAGACGAGTGCGAGGAATGTTTCCAACGGTTGAAGGAGATGCTAACGACTGCACCAGTCTTGGCACTACTTGAACCGGATGAGCCTTATGCATTATACACAGACGCATCCAGAACTGGGCTGGGTGCTCTTCTGATGCAAAAGGGTAGGGTGATTGCCTATGCATCAAGACAATTGCAGAAACATGAAGGAAACTATCCCACTCATGACTTAGAAATGGCGGCAGTAATCTTTGCACTAAAGATTTGGCGGTCATACTTGTATGGAGCCAAAGTGCAAGTTTTTACCGACCATAAGAGTCTGAAGTACATTTCCACTCAACCCGAATTGAACCTTAGGCAAAGAAGGTGGATGGAATTCGTGGCTGATTATGACCTAGATATTGCCTACCATCCGGGAAAGGCAAATCTTGTGGCGGATGCCTTGAGTAGGAGGCGTTCGGATGTTCATGCGGGAAAGGATGCGGAAACCCTTGTCGGACTGGTTAAGATGATGCATTTGAATGCAATATCAAGTGAACCAGAACCGTTAGGTATAGATGCAGCAAATTGGGCAGATCTATTGTGTAAGATCCGAATAGCCCAAGAAAAAGATGAACTGCTGAACCAAGCGGTCCAGAACAATCAGTCTGAGTATGGGAAATCGAACAACGGGACAATTGTGATAAGAGGACGAGTGTGCGTCCCTAATGTACCGGAATTAAGGGAAGAAATCTTAAGGGAAGCACATCAGTCCAGATTCGCAATTCACCCGAGTGCGAGGAAGATGTACCGAGACTTGAAGCGGTACTACCATTGGGCAGGACTGAAGAGAAATGTGGCTGAATGGGTGGCTAAGTGTCCGACTTGCCAACTGGTCAAAGCAGAACACCAAGTCCCGAGTGGACTGTTGCAAAACTTACCCATTCCGGAATGGAAGTGGGACCATATCACAATGGATTTTGTGAGTGGGTTACCAAGGACCAAGGCACGGCATGATGCTAACTGGGTGGTCGTGGATAGGCTGACCAAGTCGGCACACTTCCTGGCTGTTCAGAAAACGGATGGGGCTGAAAGAATTGCAGCACGTTATGTGGAAGAGATAGTCCGATTGCATGGAGTTCCGGTAAGCATTGTCTCAGATCGGGATCCACGATTCACGGCCCATTTTTGGAAGGCTTTCCAAAAGGCCTTAGGAACGAGGGTGAACATGAGCACGGCTTACCACCCCCAAACAGATGGGCAATCCGAACGAACCATCCAGACACTTGAGGACATGTTGCGTGCATGTGTTTTGGATTGGGGCGGATCATGGGAAAAATATTTGCCCTTGGCCGAGTTCGCATACAACAATAGCTTCCACACGAGCATCGGAATGTCTCCTTGCGAAGCATTGTATGGGCGGCCTTGTCGGACCCCATTGTGTTGGACCGAAGTGGGGGAGCGTAGGACCCTTGGACCAGATATTGTGGATGAAACCACCGAAAAGATCAAATTCTTAAGGATCAAAATGAAGGAAGCACAAGACAGACAGAAAAGTTTTGCGGACAAACGAAGAAGGAATTTGGAGTTCGAGGTGGGTGATTGGGTATATTTGAAAACAATCACATTTAAAGGAAGGAATCGAACTTCGAAGAGTGGGAAGTTGAATCCAAGGTACTTAGGCCCATTTAAAACCACAAAAAGAGTTGGATTAGTGGCATACAAACTGGACTTACCACCCGAGATGGACATGTTCCATAATGTCTTCCATGTGTCGCAACTGAGGAAGTGCCTATCGGACCAAGACATAGTCATTTCTGCACCACCTACTGAACTAAGGGAAAATCTAACCTTAGAAGCTATTCCAGTTCGGATCATGGACCGAATGGAAAGAGTTACCCGAAAAGGTGGTTCGAATGGTCAAAGTAGTATGGAAGTGCAATGGGACCAAAGAAATCACTTGGGAAACCGAAGACAAAATGAAGGCCGAATTTCCTAAGTGGTTCGAGGAGTGGGAAACCAATCAGGTACTTGGCCTGGATTCGGGGACGAATCCAATTCAAGTGTGGGAGACTTGTAACACCCCCGATCTTCGGTAAAGATCGGTAGGGCAAGCTGGCCGACAGCTGGGCAAGCTGGCCGGTAGCTGGGCGAGCTGGACGGCAGCTGGGCAAGCTGGCTGGTAGCTGGGCGAGCTGGCCAGTAGCTGGGCGAGCTGGTCGGCAGCTGGGAGAGCTGACTGGCAGTTGAGTGAACTGGCCGGCAGTTGGACGAGCTGGTTGGTAGTTGGGGCCAATTGGCCAGCTAGCATTGGCTCGGGCAGTTGGTGCCGAACCAGTGCCACGACCAAGCACAATGGTTCGACTAGAAACGTTGATTTGTCGAGCAAAAGCCATGACTGTTCGTGAAAAACCGACCACAGGCCCTATAAATAGAAGGCTTGGGGTCGATACAAGGACACGCTGGGAGAAGAGAAATCCTAGAATTTTTCTAAGGCAATATTCGATAAGGGTTAGATCGAGTGAGGTAGAGATCGTGAACCTTGGATCGGGAAACCAACACTGACGGTACGCGATTATGGGCTAGGCGTGGTAAGGTGAGTAATCCACTTCCCTTTATGCTTGGATTCCTCTTCCCCGGTGGTTTGGCGAGTAAGGGAATCCAAGGCGGGATTGGTGGGTAAACTTGGCTGAGTGATCGGGATTGGGTGAAACCTTTCCGGACAGATAATCGGCTTGGACTGCCCATAGACCGGATCGAGTCTTTCAGGGCAAGTATCGACTGGCCAAAGGGTTCGGGTGATGCCTACCATGGCCGGTTGGTCGATCAGATCTGCCCAAGTCCGAACCGAGTCTGTCTTGGTCAAATTCTAAGTTAAACTTAGAGAATTAATGGGTTTGGCATGAGTTCCATTCATTCATGCATGTTTCTTAAGCCCTTTCGAGTAATATTGGCTAAGTTCAGGATAATTAAGCGGCTTTGGCCTTTTTCAGGAAAAGATGGTGATCGTGGTAAGGATTTGGCTTGAGCGCAAGGCTGGTGGTCCGAGTATATGGGTGGTTAGGATTGTTGAATATGTAAGCCTTCGGACAAACTATCATGTCGTAACGAATCCTACTCATATACTTCAATAAAATTCCAGATCTTTTATATTATGACTCTATATATGACTCTAAAAACTCATGAATCTCAGAATAACTCGAAAATGGACTTAAACTAGATAAAAGACCCTAAAATATGGATCTTAGACTCGGAATTCCTTGTTGAATCCGAAAGGGAACAATCTCTTCGGACTGATAATCCGGGAAGGGTGTTTCAAGGTCCTAGTTCCTTTGTACATAGGCAAATATAAAGATGAGGTTTTGTGTGATGTTTTACCCATGGATGCTGGTCACATCTTGTTAGGTAGACCTTGGCAATCGGATAAAAGGGTTATTCTTGATGGGTTTACTAGTAGGTACTCATTTGCGTTTAAGGGAAAGAAACATATTTTAATACCTTTATCCCCACAAGAGGTTCATTTAGATCATATAGCATTAAAGAAAACCAAAACCCAATCCGAACCAAAAAGCAAACCCCATGCTGACGGCACCGCCAAACCTCAAACCAAGCCACCAGCCAAACAACCAACTAATCTGATGATTAAGTGCAACCCAGGGAGTATGATGAGGATACTAGATTGTCTGGCCGGCAAGAAGATCAAAATGGCCAACCAGAAGGCTTGCTTGAGACAGCCGGGCCATTTGGCGCATCTACTGGGCCAAGCGGTACCGCTGGCCCTACAATCAGCCGGGCCGGGCCGACCAACTTCTCCGGCGGAGAGGCCCAAATCATCAGCCCAACTGGTGGTGACGTGACTAACACCGCCGGCCTAGTTGATAACGCCACCGGCTCACAAAACGATCTGGCCGGCTCCGATTTCAACTCGGCCAGCTCTACACACGGCCCAGCCTGCTCAAGCGATCACACGACCATTTCCACCTCTACACAAGGAGACTCGGATCAAATCAGTTACCAGCTTCAAGGCATGAACCTAGATGAAGTCTCTACACCAGTGGTGCCACCATGAGCCATGACAAGGAGCAGAACAAAGGCACTTTTCCACAAGTTCAGCTTGTTGGTAGACAAGCTCCTAGAAGACCAACGACAAGGAGTATTGGGCCAAGAGTTCAAAGATGAATCCAAGGGCTTCTACACATCTCAAAGGACTCCAGAGACTTGGGCTCTTGTGGCAAAAGAGGTTAAGGCCCAACACTTCGTAACCCTACTCCAAATTGAAGAGTAAAGCGCGTGTAACAAAAGGTCGGCCACCTTCCATTTCTTGTATTTCGACAAGTTTTTTTATTATTAATAAAGAGAGCACTTTTTCTTAGAGTTTTTCTCTCTAAACTCTATCGCTTAAAACCCTAGTTGGGATTTATCAAGAGGTTTTCCATCCCTCATGTGGTTTACTTCACCCCACCACCCAATACCCACAAGAAAACCCCATTCCAGAAACCTAAGACCGATTTTCTCACCTATTCTTCTCCAACCAGCCCGCTAGTGTTATGGCTTTGATTCAAGGCTTGTATCATTTTGGTATCAGGGCTTAAGCTCCTAAAACCAGGTTGTTTCTATCCTTTATTTCAGTCTTAATTTATTTTCTTGCATTAGTTTAGTTCCATTAAAAAAAAATCAGAAAAAATCACCTAGAACAAACCGAGTGCAATCTATCTGCTATGTGCATCACTAGGGTTTAGATTCATTCTTTTCATTGCATCTTTGGTTTTCCTTTTTTTGCTAAAACATATTTACATTAATTTTAGGTAAAAAAATCAAAAATTAAAAAGAAAATCAAAGAAAATCGTCCAAAAATATAGGAAATTTGCATCATTAATTGCTAGATTTGCATGATTTATTGTTAGATCTTTTTCCTTTTTCTTTATTTTTTTCCTTTTCCTTGAATTATCTCCTACTAAAAATTCCTCTCCTAAAGAACTCTTAGGAGAAAACTAACCCTATTTTTTTGTAGCACACGATGGTTGAAAGAGGACATCAAGACGCTACCGAGGCCATGATGGCCATGTTCACCACACTCTAAACCCAACTCGCATCAATAGGCGACTGGCTGGAGCGTATGGAAAGGCCAATGCAATTCCAGGGCATAAGGCACGTGAGGGCTGGACAAGACCCTGCTGAAGGTCCTGACCACCCAAAGACACGGCCAGAACAGTAGGAGCTCTACACGGATGAAGATGATGGCCAAAAGCCTCACGTCTATCACCCTAGGCCAAGAGGACCTCCACGGCAACCAGAAGCCGAGGGCAATGGCAACGAGCCATATGGTCACCACCAGGGACCAAGAATGCCCCCTAGACATCATGAGGAGGGATATGACTATGTCTACAACCGGGTAAACAATCATGATGACAAACTAACACCTCCTAATTTTGCAGGAAAAGTAGACCCCGAGGCCTATCTAGATTGGGAAAGGAGGATGGATCACATCTTCGACCACTACAACCAATCCAGCCCTAGGAGAATCTCCATGGCAGTAGCACAAATCATGGACAATGTCCTCATCTGGTGGGATCGTGAGGCTTCAGACCGTAGGAAAAGGTGGTTGAGACCCATAGACTCTTCGGTCGACATGAAGGATCTCATGAGACAAAGGTTTGTTCCACCTTATTTTCATAGGGATTTGCAACGCCGTTTTCGTACTCTTAAACAGGGCACAAGATCAGTGGAGCAGTACTATGATGAGTTTGAAAGACTAAGGAATATGCTGGAGCTCAATGACGATGAAGAAGCATTGATGGCTTAATTCTTGGATGGTTTGCAAGAAAGAATCACCCGAAAAGTGGAGAGACAAATCTATAGTGATTTCAGGGACTTGTTCCACCTTTCTGTCCAGGCTGAACAGCACATCAAGCGTAAGAGCCAAGACATACGCAACAGACCTAAGATGCCTTGGGCACCAAGCAATGGCACCAAGCCCGTAGACAAAGGCAAAAGCATAGAGATAGAGTCACGGTTCAAGAGCAAGCCTCCTAAACAAACCCGTGACCAGAGAGAGCCCAGTAAGTCTTCTAACCCTCAAAGATCACGTGATATTACTTGTTTTCAGGGTAGGGGTCGCGGTAACATCTCAAGGGAGTGCCCAAACAACGGGGTCATGCTAGTCACGGAGGCTGGAGAATATGAGTCTCAAGATGAAGAGTATTTCGAACCAGAGGCAGAATATGGAGACATAGAGTACCCTGATGTGGGAGAGGTACTGGTAACAAGACGCATCCTCAGTGCAATGGTAGACCCCTCCGAGACCATTCAAAGAAAAAAAATCTTCCACACTCGGTGCACCATCAAGGGCAAGGTATGTAACCTCATCATAGATGGTGGTTCTTCCACTAACCTGGCTAGTGCATATATGGTTGATAAGCTAGGTCTAGAGAAGACAGAGCACCCCGGCCATATTGACTGAGATGGCTAGATGACAAGGTGGAGCTCAAGATCCATGAGCAAGTAACCGTGCAATTCAGTGTGGGCAGATACCAAGACAAGGTAGTTTGTGACGTGGTACCCATGCAAGCTGGCCATCTTCTTCTATGAAGACCATGGCAATTCGACAAGGAGACAAGGCATGATGGCCGGACCAATCTATTAACCTTTGTGCAAGATAAGAGAAAGGTCAGCCTAGCCCCTCTCACTTCCAGCCCAGGTACACGAGTTGCAACTACAAATGAGTAAGGAATAGAAGCTCATTAAATATAATTTTCTTATTCAACCGAGTCATGTCCGGAGAGCTTTGGCCTCAAAGGAGTTAATGTTACTAATGGTCTTTAAAGAAACTTTGAGTGCCAAGAAAGAACAGGTAGAACTACCTCCTGAAGTAGCAGCCCTCCATAATAAGTTCCAGGATGTATTTCCTGAGGAGATACCAGCAGGCTTGCCTCCTATACGCGGCATTGAGCACCAGATTTACCTCGTGCCCAGAGCAGGCTTGCCCAATCGATCAGCCTACCGGATGAGTCCAGAGGTTTCCAAAGAGCTTGAGAAGCAAGTTAAGGAGCTGCTGGAGAAAGGCTATGTTCGAGAGAGCCTCAGTCCATGTGCCGTACCAGTATTTCTAGTCCCCAAGAAGGATGGGACTTGGCGTATGTGCCTACACTGCCGAGCCATCAACAACATCACAGTTAAGTACCGACACCCTATACCATGGCTGGATGACATGCTGGATGAGCTGAGTGAAGCCACGGTCTTCTCTAAGATAGACCTCAAGACTGGATACTACCAGGTCAGAATGAAAGAAGGTGATGAGTGGAAAACTGCTTTCAAGACAAAGCAAGGGCTCTACGAGTGTACAGTCATGCCATTTGGCTTTACTAGTGAACCAAGCACCTTCTTGCGTCTTATGAACCAAGTTCTTAGGGTGTACATCAGTAAGTTTGTAGTAGTGTACTTTGATGATATACTTTTTGATAGTAAATTCCTTAGGGAACACCTTACACATCTTGAGATGGTGCTTAAAACCCTTCAACAAGAAGTGCACTTTTTGTACTGACGAGCTTGTTTTCTTAGGCTTTGTTGTGAGTTCACAGGGACTACAAGTTGATGAGGAAAAGATTTGAGCCATACAAGAGTGGCCAACATCGAGCAACATCAGCCAAGTAAGGAGCTTTCACGGCCTGGCCAGCTTCTACCGGAGATTTGTGCCCAACTTCAGCAGCATTGCCTCACCATTGACGGTAGTAGTGAAGAAAATTGTGGGGTTTAGCTGGGGAGAAGCTCAAGAGAAGGCATTCCAGGCCTTGAAGGACAGCCTCACTCATGCACCAGTGCTAGTCCTGCCCGACTTCAACAAGGCGTTTGAGGTGGAGTGTGATGCCTCTGGAATAGGCATAGGTGCGGTGCTAACCCAAGGAGGAAGACCAGTGGCATACTTCAGTGAGAAGTTAGGTGGGGCCTCACTGAATTACCCCACCTATGACAAGGAGCTATATGCCCTAATCCGAGCCTTGGAGACTTGGCAACATTACTTGTTGTCCAAGGAATTTGTGATCCACACTGATCACTAGACTCTCAAATACCTTAGAGGGCAAACCAACCCCAAGAGAAGACATGCTAGGTGGATGGAGTTCATAGAAACCTTCCCTTATGTCATCAAATACAAGAAGGGCAAGGATAATGTGGTAGCCGATCCACTATCAAGGAGGTTTTCTTTGATCTTTACAATGGAAGCAAAGGTCTTATGATTTGAGCACATCAAAGACTTATATAAAGATGATCCTGACTTTGCTGAGAGCTACAAGGAGTGTGGCACAGGGAGTCATCGCAAGTTCTACATCCATGATGGGTTCTTGTTCCGGGAAAGAAGGTTGTGCATACCACAAGGATCTGTACGAGAGCTTATCACCCGAGAAGCTCATGGAGGAGGTCTTTTGGGGCACTTGAGTATTGACAAGACACTAGCCGTGGTGAAGGAGCACTTCTATTGGCCACACATCAAGAGGTCAGGATGAAAGAAGGTGATGAGGGCAAAACTACATTTCAAACTAAACAGACATTCTAGTTTTTACCCAAACCTTAGATGATCATGTAGAACACCTCAGAAAGGTTTTTGAAGTGCCTAGAAAGGAAACCTTGTATGCCAATCTTAAGAAATGTACTTTTGGAACATATAACCTTGTCTTCTTAGGTTTTGTTGTGAGTACAGATGGTATTAAGGCTGATGATGAAAAGATAAAAGCGATTAAGGAGTGGCTGAGTCCAAAGAATATTGTGAAAGTAAGGAGCCTCCATGGCCTAGCGGGGTTTTACTGGAGATTTGTCATGGACTTTAGCACAATAGCAGCTCCACTCACTGAGATTATAAAAAATGTGGGATTTAAATGGGAGCAGGCGCAAGAGGAGGCATTCCAAACCTTGAAAGACAAGCTCACACACTCCCCAATGCTATCTCTTCCTAACTTTGATAAAACTTTTGAAATTGAATGTGATGCCTCAGGATTTGGTATTGGTGCTGTTCTTATTGGTGCTCTTCTTATTCAATTACCCAACCTATGGCAAAGAACTATATGCGCTTGTGAGAGCCTTGCAAACATGGCAACATTATCTTTGGTCCAAGGTGTTTGTCATCCATACCGACCATGAGTCACTCAAACATCTCAAAGGGCAACAAAAACTGAACAAAAGACATCATAGGTGGGTTGAATTCATTGAGACCTTCCCTTATGTGATCAAATAGAAGAAAGGTAAAGAGAATGCTGTACCCGATGCTCTTTCTCGGAGGTATGTGCTCTTGAACTCTTTAGAAGTTAAACTGATAGGATTTGAGCAACTCAAAAAGTTATATGCTACTGATGCTGATTTTAAGGATATTTATGCTTCTTGTTAGAAGTTTGGTACTGGAAAATACTTTAAGAGTGAAGGCTTCTTGTTTTTTGATAATCGGTTATGTGTACCTAACTCCTCTCTGCGAGACTTGTTTGTTAAGGAAGCACATTCAGGTGGTCTTATGGTCAATTTGGCATGGCAAAGACATTAAATGTATTGCAGGAACACTTCTTTCGGCAACACATGAGGAGTGATGTTGAGAAAGCTTGCGAAAGATGTGTAACTTGCAAGCAGGCCAAATCCACAATCCAAAAGTACCATTTGTATCCCCCTCTTCCTATACCTTTGCACCCTTGGCATGATATTTCAGTGGATTTTTTTGTTGGATTTCCTAGAACTAAGACTGGAAAGGATTATGTGTTTGTTGTACTTGATAGGTTTTCCAAAATGGCTCACTTTATTCCTTGTCATACGACGGATGATGCCGTTAACAGTGCTGGATACTCTAAGGAGATAGTTAAACTTCATGGCATGCCTAGGACCATAGTTTCAGATAGAGACACTAAGTTCCTTAGTTACTTTTGGAAAACACTTTGGTCTAATCTAGGAACTAAGTTTTGTTTCTCCACAACTTGTCACCCATAATCGGATGGTCAAACTGAAGTATTTAATAGGACCTTGTCTATTTTGTTAAGAGCTTTGATTAAAAAGAATCTTAGGACTTGGGAAGAATGCTTGTCTCATGTTGAATTCGCATATAATCATGCTAGGCATACTCCTTCTAAGTACTCACCATTAGAAATTGTTGATGGGTTCAATCCCATCTCACCTTCGGATCTAATGCCTTTAGCTTTGAGGGAAAGGACAAGCCTTGGTGGAAAGAAAAAGGCTGAGTTGGTTAACAAATTCATGAGAAGGCTCGGCTCAATATTGAAAATAATACTAAGATGCATGCTCAACAAGCCAATAAAGGCCGAAAGGAGTTAGCATTTGAGGAAGGAGACTTGGTGTGGATCCGTTTGTGCAAAGATAGATTTCTGAGTGAAAGAAAATCCAAGCTAATGCCTAGAACTGATGGCCCAATCAAAGTCATCAAGAAGATCAATGACAATGCTTGCCAGCTGGATCTTCAAGGTAATTACCAAGTGAGTTCAAGCTTCAATACAACTGATTTGGTTTCATATTTTGCAGATGAAACAGATTTGAGGTCAAATCCTTCTCAATTGGTGGAGGATGATGTGAGCATGGCCAGCAAGGAACCACAACCTAAGGAGCAGCTTGAACCAGAGGAGGAAGAAGCCACTAAAGATGCTAAGGAGTAGCTAGAACGCACGGATATTGGAGATGAAAGCCTACAAATCTTCAATGGCCCCATTACCCAATCCAAGCAAGCCAAACTTAGAAAACAGTACAGCACCTTCTCAACATCACTCATTCAGGCCAGTTTAGTGTGTGCTAATCCAACCACATTGGTTATGATTCAAGCCACCTAAACCTCAGCAAGAGAGGTGCCTTAGATTGTACTCCTTTTCCCTATTCTTAGTTTTGTCCTAATGGGTTTTCTAAGATAGGTGTTTAATGCGGCAACCCCAAGGTACTTTACCACAACCTATTTGTGAATCAAGGCCCATTCTATCTCATCATCCACGAAATAAAAGAGGAAGAATCAAGTCACAAAATTATTTACTTCTTAGTCTTTGTCTTAGTTGTTTTTGTAATTCCCTAAGTATTTCCGTTGATGCTTTGGTAGAATTTTAGGAGTCATTTTCAATTTCCTAGACTACTATAAGTACTCTCTTTTATCCTTCTTTCTGAATCATCAAATATTTTAATAGCAAATCTCCTTCTTAGACTCGTTTGATCATCCTCTTGAATAATAAATTTTAGAACACTTTCTCATTCCTCTCAAGAGCCAAAAGTCTAAAGAATCTTCATCACCCTTGGAAGTTTCAATTCGATTCACCCCTTTCCCACCGCGCCTTGCCTTTGTTATTCACAAAGAGCAAGGAGATAGTCCAAGGATTTTCCACCACCCTTGAGAAGTATCATCCATTTCCCCTTGTTCTAGGATCCATCCATTTAAGAGCTCAAACATCCACAAGTTACACCATCATTTCACCCATTCTGCAACTTCAATTAATTCATCCACTCTTCCACAACCATTGGAGTTTATCAGGGGTTTGATCCTCATCCGGATCACATCATTCAATCTATCCCAAATTGTGAGATTCCATGCATTTTGTTTCATTGATAAGCTTTAATCAAGGAGCACCAATGATCATTTTAAATTCCAATCAATTTAAAATGTTCACAATAAATCGTTTGTAACTTTTGATTTAGAGTTCAGAATGACAAGAATCCAACGCCCACGTTAAGCTACCTCAATTTTCTATACCGTGACAAAATTTAAGACCGAAATAGCTTCGGAAAAGTTTCCAAGTAATCCACTCTATCACAAAATGTGTGATGTCATATATTCTTCTTAATTTATAAGCCTTTATTCAAGGAGCACCAATGATCAGTTTAGAATAATCAATTTAACTAGCTGATCAATTTGACTACGCAAAATTGTTTTTCACTTTTGATTTAGAGCTCAAAATGAAATGAATCCAACGCCCAGCTCAACTTTCCATATTGTGACAACATTTAAACTGGAAGAGCTATGACAAAGCCTCCCAATAATCCAATGTATCCTAAACTTCGAGATGCCAAGCATTATGCTCCATTTATAAGCCATTAATGAAGGATCACCAATGATCATTTTAGAATGATCATTTTAACTGGTCGATCATTTTAACTGGCCGATCAATTTGACATGTTCACACTAAATCGTCCGTACCTTTTGATTTAGAATTCAGAATGACATGAATCCAACGCACACGTTAATCTAATTTTCTATATTGTGACAAAATTAAAGACCAAAATAGCTACGAAAAAGCATACAAGTAATCCAATCTATCCCAAAATGTTTGATTTCATGCATTATGCTTCATTTATAAGCCTTTACTCAAAGAGCAGCAATGATCAATTTAGAATAATCATTTTAACTAGCTTATCAACTTAACATATCCACACTAAATCATTTTTAACTTTTTATTTAGAGATCAAATTACATAAATTCAATGCCCACGTTAAGCTAGGTCAATATTCCATATTGTGACAATATTTGAGATTAAAAGAGCTAGACAAAGCCTTAGAGTAATGCAATATATCCCAAACTACATTATGCCATGCATTATACTTCATTTATAAGCTTTTATTGAAGGAACACCAATGATCAGTTTAGAATGATCATTTTAACTGGCCGATTAAATTGACATGAATCCAACCCCCACGTTAAGCTAGCTCAATTTTCCTTATTGTGACAACATTAGAGACTGAAAGATCTAGACAAAGCCTCAAAGTAATGCAATCTATCCCATACTGCATGATGCTTCATTTATAATCCTATACTGAAGGAGCACCAATAATCAGTTTGGAATGATCATTTTAACTGGCCGATAATTTTCACATGTCCACATTAAATTGTTCGTAACTTTTTTTTTAGAGTTCAGAATGAAAATAATCCAACACCCACGTTAAGCTAGCTCAATTTCCACACTAAATTTTCTTTAACTTTTTATTTAGAGCTCAAGATAACACGAATCCAACACCCACGTTAACGTAGCTCAATATTCCATATTGTAACAACATTTGACATTGAAAGAGCTAGACAAAGCCTCAAAGTAATGCAATCTATCCCATACTGCATGATGCTTCATTTATAATCCTATACTGAAGGAGCACCAATAATCAGTTTGGAATGATCATTTTAACTGGCCGATAATTTTCACATGTCCACATTAAATTGTTCGTAACTTTTTTTTAGAGTTCAGAATAAAAGAATCCAACACCCACGTTAACCTAGCTCAATATTCCATATTGTAACAACATTTGACATTGAAAGAGCTAGAGAAAGCCTCAAAGTAATGCATTCTATCTCAAACTGCATGATGCCATGCATTATGCTTCATTTATAAACTTTTACTCAAGGAGCACCAATGATCAGTTTAGAATGATCATTTTAACTGGCCGATCAACTTGACATGAATCCAACACCCACATTGAGATAGCTCTATTTTTAGCTCAATTTTCCATATTGTGACAAGATTTGAGTCTGAAAGAGCTAGACAAAGCGTCAATGTGATGCAATCTTTCCATAACTGCATGATGTCATGCATTATGCTTCATTTATAAGTCTTTACTGAAAGAGCACCAATGATCAGTTTAGAATGATCATTTTAACTGTTCGATAATTTTCACATTTCCACACTATTGACATAGGAAAATCAAATAAGACCTATCTTGACCTACAAGGCAAGTGTGAGCACGAAAATTCAGTTTGAATAACAAGGGAAAAGACAAAGGAGGGAGTTATTATTAACCACATGGTTAAAATGGTTAAATAGCTGCCTTGGGAGAAGAATCAAGGTGAAAAGCACATGTCCATGCTGCACACAGTCTTGGTAACCACACCAAACAGTCATGACTGCTGCACATAGCCTTGGTAACGACACCAAATGTTCATGAGATAGTCTGCAGCTCTTCCCCTCTCTTCTCATTGGTTGTTGACAGGCTCCTCTTCTATTCAAGTTCATCCACAAGTTTGAATTCGTTTTCTTTTGTGTTCACATTGTAAATCCTCTATAAAAGGGCTGTAAAGACTCAATGTATGATTATACTCTTAGGAGATTCTTCTCCATAAGTCTAAGACATTTCTCATTTTCTCATACTTCTATTTGAGTTTCCAGATTCAATTATTCACATTTCTCCTCTCTAATCTCAATATTCTTTCTACTCCAAGTCGAAGACTAGGAGCAAGGCGCGTGCATGCCACAAGGACGGCCACCTTCCATTTCTTGGCCATGAGGTAAGTAAGGTAAGTTTCAATTCGAATATATGCTTTTTTCTGTTTTGCGGGGTAGGATCTAGATTTTTTACATTTTTGAGTCAAAGACATTTTAGGAATAGGTCCTTTTTCGGTTATGCACTTCTGTATATTTTCCATTTGTGCACTTTTGTAAACTTTCCTTTTCTTTTTTTGAGTCGACCCTAGAAGGTCAAGCTGTCGAGCATATTAATAAGGCTCCTTCCAGCATTGTAGTTCGACAACCTTTTTGATATTAATAAAGATAGAACTTTTTCCAACAAGTTTTCTCTCAAGAATCTTGTGCGCTTAGAATCTAGTTGAGACCAGCCCTCCTAGCTCTAAGTTTGTGATTTATCACGAGGTTCATCACCCCTCGTGTGGTTCACCTCACCCCTCCATCGAATCCCAACCCAAAAACCCCTATCCAAGAAGTCTAAGGTCGAGTTTCTCACCTAACCTTCTTTAAACAGCCCACGCGCATATAAGCCTTGAATCGAGGCTTGTATCAAGAATGCTTGCCCGAGACAGCCGGGCTATTTGGCGCGTCTGCCGGCCCATGCGGTACCGCCAGCCCTACGATCAGCCGGGCCTGGCCGATCAACATTTCCGGCCGAGAGGCCCAAATCTCCGGCCCAACTGGCAGCGATGTGAACAACACCGCTAACCCAACTGGTTACGGTGCCGGCTCAGGAATCAATCTGGCCAGATCCGATGACAACTTGGCAAGCTCCTCGCACAGTCCAGCCGATCCAGCCGATTGCACCACCATTTCCACATCTACACAAGGGGACTCGGATCAGCTAAGCTAGCAGCTTCAAGGCATGAACCTGGATGACGTCTCTACACCAGTGGTGCCACCAGGAGCCATGACAAGGAGCAGAACAAGGGCACTCTTCCACAAGTACAGTTTGAGGGTGGACAAGCTCCTAGAAGATGATCGACAAGGAGCATTGGGCCAAGAGTACAAGGAAGAGTCCAAAGGCTTCTCAACATTGAAATGGACTCCAGTGACTTGGGCTTTTGTGGCAAAAGAGGTTAGGGCCCAACAATTCATAACCCTACTCCTAGTCAAAGACTAGGAGCTAGGCGCATACATGCCACAAGGTCGGCCACCTTCCATTTCTTGGCCGAAAGGTAAGAATGGTAAATTTTCATTTATATACTTGTCTTTTCTGTTTTGCAGGGTAGGAATTAGAAGTTTTACATTTTTGAGTCCAGAATAATTTAGGTAGTAGTCCTTTTTCAGTTATTTCCTTTTTGTAATTTTCCTTGTGCACTTTTGTAACTTTTCCATTTTTCTTTCCAGTCGACCCTAGAAGTTCAAGGCTGCCGAGCATATTAATAAGGCTCCTTCAGCATTGTAGTTCGAGAACTTTTTGATATTAATAAAGATAGAACTTTCTTCCTACGAGTTTTCTGTCAAAAAAACTTGTGCACTTAGAACCCTAATCTAGACCAGCCCTCCTAGTTTCTAAGTTGTGATTTATCATGAGGTTCATCACCCCTCGTGTGGTTCACTTCACCTCTCCATCCAATACCCACCAGAAAAACCCCATCCAGAAGCCTAAGGCCGAGTTTCTCGCCTAATCTTCTCCAAGCAGCCCACGCGTGTTACGGCCTTGATTCAAAGCTTGTATCATTTTGGTATCAGAGCTTAAGCTCCTAAAACCAGGTTGTTTCTATCCTTTACTTTAGTATTAATTCCAATTCGTGCATTAGTATAACTCTCATTCAAAAAAATCAAAAATAATATCATCAAAAACTCAAACCGAGTGCATTTAACTCCTACGTGCATCACTAGGGTTTAGATTCATTCTTTGCATTGCAACTACGGTTTTCCCTTTTTGTTTAAGCATAATTTCCATTCTTCATTAAGTTAAATCGAAAGCAAAAAAAAATAGAAAACTACCAAGAGAAATAGAGCAAAAGAATCTAGGATATTTGCGCAATAATTGTTAGAAGTTTCCTTTTTCTACTTTTTCCTTTTTCAAATTTTTCTTTTTCTAGTTACATCTTCTACTATAAAAGAAAAATCTCGTAATCGATTCTTAGGAGCAAATTAACTTGTTTTTGTTCTTGTAGCACCCGATGGCTGAAGGAAATCAAGATGCAACCGAGGCCATGATGGCGTTCACCACCCTCCAAACACAACTCGCATCAATCTGTGAGAGGTTGGAGCGCATGGAAAGGCCGGTGAGATTCCAGGCCATAAGGCACGTGAGGGCTGACCAAGATCCTGCTGAAGGTCCTGATCACCCTAGGAAACGGCCAGAACAGGAGGAGCCCCAGCCGGATCGAGATGAGGACGCACAGCCTCACGGCTATCACCCTAGACCTGGAGGAGAGTCTCCATGGCAGTAGCACAACTCACGTATAATGCCCTCAACTGGTGGGATCATGAGGCTTCTGACCGTAGGAGAAGAAGATTGAGGCCCGTAGACTCTTGGGTCAACATGAAGGACAACATGAGGCAAAGGTTTGTTCCACCTTATTTCCATAGGAATTTGCAACAACGTTTTCGTACTCTTAAACAGGGCACCAGAGCAGTAGAGGAGTACTACGAGGAGTTTGAAAGTCTAAGGAACAGACTGGAGCTCAATGACGACGAGGAGGTATTGATGGCTCAATTCTTGGATGGATTGCAAGAAAGGATCAGCCGGAAAGTAGAGAGACAAATCTACAACGACTTCAAAGACTTTTTTCTCCTTTCTGTGCAGGCTGAGAAGCACATCAGGCATAAGAGCCACGACCTACGCAGCAAGCCTAAGACGCCTTGGGCACCAAGCATTAGCACCAAACCAGTAGACAAGGGCAAGAGTATATAGATCGAATCACGGTTCAAGAGCAAGCCTCCTGAGCAAAACCGTGACAAGAGAGAGCCTAGTAAGTCTTCTAACCCTCAGAAATCACGTGACATCACTTGTTTTAAGTGTAGGGGTCGCGGTCACATCTAAAGGGAGTGCGCAAACAACCAAGTCATGCTGATAATGGAAGCTGGAGAGTATGAGTCTCAAGATGAAGAGGACTTTGAACTAGAAGGAGAATATGGTGACATTGAGTACCCTGATGTGGGGGAAGTGCTGGTAACTAGACGCATCCTCAGTGCAATGGTAGATCCCTCCGAGACCATTCAAAGGGAGAACATCTTCCACAGCCAGTGCACCATCAAGGGCAAGGTATGTAACCTCATCATAGATGGTGGTTCTTCCACTAACGTGGCTAGTGTGTATATGGTTGATAAGCTTGGTCTAGAGAAGAAAAGGCACCCCCAGCCATATAGACTGGGATTGCTAGATGACAAGGTGGAGCTCAAGATCCATGAGCAAGTAACCGTGCCATTCAGTGTGGGCAGATACCCGGATTAGATAGTCTGTGATGTAGTACCTATGCAAGCTGGCCATCTTCTGCGAGGAAGACCATGGCAGTTCGACAAGGAGTCAAGGCATGATGGCCGATCCAATGTCTACACATTTGTGCACGATAAGAGAAAGGTCAGCCTAGCTCCTCTCACACCTGCCTAGGTACATGAGCTACAACAGCAAATGAGTAAGGAAAAGAAACGCATTAAATCTCACTTTCTCATTCAACCGAGTCATGTCCGGAGAGCTTTAGCCTCAAAGGACTTAATGTTACTAATGGTTTTTAAAGAGGTTTTGAGTGTAGAGAAAGAACAGGTAGAACTACCTCCTGAAGTAGGAGCCCTCCTCAACGAATTCCAGGATGTATTCCCTGAGGAGATACCAGCAGGCTTGCCTCCCTTACGCGGCATAGAGCACCAGATCGACCTCGTGCCCAGATCAGCCTTACCCAATCGACCAGCCTACCGGATGAGTCCAGAGGAGTACAAGGAGCTTGAGAAGCAGGTTAAGCGCTCCTGGAGAAAGGCTATGTTCGAGAGAGCCTCAGCCCATGTGTCGTGCCAGTGCTGCTAGTCCCCAAGAAAGATGGGACTTGGCGAATGTGCGTAGACTGCCGAACAATCAACAACATCACAGTCAAGTACCGGCATCCTATACCACGGCTGCACAACATTCTGGATGAACTGAGTGGAGCCATGGTCTTCTCCAAGATAGACCTCAAGAGTGGATACCACCAGGTCAGAATGAGTGGAAGACTGCGTTCAAGACAAAGCAAGGGCTCTACGAGTGGACATTCATGCCATTTGGCTTGACTAATGCCCCAAGCACCTTCATGCGCCTTATGAACCAAGTTCTTAGGGCGTACATCAATAAGTTCGTAGTGGTTTATTTTGATGATATACTAGTTTACAGTAAGTTTCTACGGGAACACCTCACACATCTTCAGATGGTACTTAAAACCCTTCGAGAAGAAGAGCTTTATGCCAATCTCAAGAAGTGCACCTTTTGTACTGACAAGCTTGTTTTCTTAAGCTTTGTTGTAAGTTCACAGGACTTACTGGTTGATGAAGAAAAGATTCGAGCCATACAAGAGTGGCCAACACCGAGCAACATTCGCCAAGTGAGGAGCTTCCACGGTCTGGCCAGCTTTTACAGAAGATTCGTGCCCAACTTCAGCAGCATTGCCTCACCATTGACAGCAGTAGTGAAGAAGAACGTGGGGTTTAACTGGGGAGAAGCTCAAGAGAAGGCATTCCAGGCCTTAAAGGACAGCCTCACACATGCACCAGTGCTAGTCCTGCCCAACTTCAACAGGACTTTTGAAGTGGAGTGTGATGCCTCTGGAACAGGCATAGGAGTTGTACTAACCCAAGGAGGAAGGCCAGTGGCATACTTCAGTGAGAAGTTAGGTGGGGCCTCACTGAATTACGCCACCTACGACAAGGAGCTCTATGCCCTAGTCCGAGCCTTGGAGACTTGGCAACATTACTTGTTGTCCAAGGAGTTTGTGATCCACACTGATCACGAGACTCTCAAGCACCTAAAAGGGCAAACCAATCTCAAGAGGAGACATGCCAGGTGGATGGAGTTTATAGAAACCTTCCCTTACGTCATCAAGTACAAGAAGGGCAAGGATAATGTGGTAGCCGATGCACTATCAAGACGGTTTGCTTTGATATCTAACATGGAAGCAAAGGTCTTAGGATTCGAGCACATCAAGGACCTTTATAAGGATAATCCTGACTTTGCTGAGAGCTACAAGGAGTGTGGCACAGGGAGTCATGGCAAGTTCTACGTCCATGATGGGTTCTTGCTCCAAGAAAGAAGGCTGTACATACCACAAGGATCTCTACGAGAGATTATCACCCGAGAAGCTCATGGAGGAGGTCTTATGGGCCACTTTGTTGTTGACAAAACACTAGCAGTAGTCAAGGAGCACTTCTACTGGCCACACATCAAGAGGTCAGTAGAACCCCATTGTGCAAGGTGCATCACTTGCAAGAAGGCGAAGTCCCGAGTGCACCCTCACAGGTTGTATCTCCCTCTGCCCATACCTACTGTCCCATGGGTGGACATTTCCATGGACTTCGTTCTAGGTCTGCCCAAGATCAACCACAAAGATGCCATCTTTGTAGTGGTGGACCGATGCTCCAGGATGGCACATTTCATCCCATGTGCCAATGTTAATGATGTCACACAAACAGCCGAGCTGTTCTTCAGGGAGATAGTACGGCTTCATGGAGTGCCAAGGACATCGTGTCAGACAGAGAAACCAAATTTCTCAGCCACTTCATGGAGTGCCAAGGAAGCTAGGCAGTTAAAATGTCAAGTTGATCATCCAGTTAAAATGATTATTTTAAACTTGGCACTGGTGCTCCTTGATTAAAGGCTTATAAATAAAGCATAATGCATGGCATCACGTAGTTTGGAATAGATAGGATTTCTTGGAGACTTTTTCGTACCTATTTCTAACTTATATTTTGTCACAATATAGAAAACTGAGCAAGCTTAACGTGGGTGATTGATTCGTGTCATTTTGAGATCTAAATCAAAAGTTACGGACAATTAAGTGCAGATATGTCAAGTTGATCGGCCAGTTAAAATGATCATTCTAAACTGATCATTGGTGCTCCTTGAGTAAAGGCTTATAAATGAAACATAATGCATGGCATCACGCAGATTGGAATAGATTGGATTACTTGTAGGTTTTGTCACAGCTCTTTCAGTCTCAAATGTTGTCACAATGTAGAAAATTGAGCTAGCTTAACGTGGGTGTTGGATTCGAGTCATTTTTAACTCTAAATCAAAAGTTATGGACGATTTAGTGTGGACATGTCAAGTGTATCGGCCAGTTCAAATGATCATTCTAAACTGATCATTGGTGCTCGTTGAGTAAAGCTTATAAATAAAGCGTAATGAATGGCATCACGCAGTTTAGGATACATTAGATTACCTTGAGGCTTTTTCGTAACTCTTTCAGTCACAAATGTTGTCAGAATATGGAACATTGAGCTCACTTAACGTGGGCATTGGACTCGTGTCATTCTGAACTCTAAGTCAACAATTACGGACAATTTGGTTCGGAAATGTCATGTTGGTCGGCCAATTAAAATGATCATTCTTAACCAATCATTGGTGCACCTTGAGTAATGGCCTATAAATGAAGCATAATGCATGGCATCACGCTGTTTGGGATTCATTGGATTAGTCGGAGGCTTTTTCGTAGTTCTTTCAGTTTCAAATGTTGTTACAATATGGAAAATTGTGCTAGCTTAGCGTGGGCGTTGGATTCGTGTCATTCTGAACTCTATATCAAATGTTACGGATGATTTAGTGCAGACATGTCAAGTTGTCGGCCAATTAAAATAATCATTCTAAACTTGGCATTGGTGCTCCTTGATTTAAGGCTTATAAATGAAGCATAATGCATGGCATCACGCAGTTTGGGATACATTGGATTACTTAGAGGCTTTTTCATAACTCCTTTAGTCTCAAATGTTGTCACCATATGGAAAATTAAGCTGGCTTAAGGTGGGCGTTGGACTCATGTCATTTTTAGTTCTAAATCGAAAGTTAAAAACGATTTAATGCAAACATGTCAAGTTGATCAGGTAGTAAAAATGATCATTCTAAACGTATCATTGGTTCTCCTTGAGTAAAGGCTTATAAATGAAGCATAATGCATGGCATAATGCATGGCATCATGCAGTTTGGAATAGATTGGATTACTTGGAGGCTTTGTCGTAGCTATTTTGTTCTTAAATTTTGTCAAAATATAGAAAACTTAGCTAGCTTAACTTGGGTGAGATATTGTTGTCATTCTGAGCTCCAAATCAAAAGTTACAGACGATTTAGTGCATATATGTCAAGTTGATCGGCCAGTTAAAATGATCATTTTAAACTGATTATTGGTTCTCCTTGAGTAAAGGTTTATAAATGAAACATAATGCATGGCATCATGCAGATTGGAATAGATTGGATTACTTGGAGGTTTTGTCGCAGCTCTTCCAGTCTCAAATGTTGTCACAATATAGAAAATTGAGCTAGCTTAACGTGGGTGTTGGATTCGTTTCATTTTTAACTCTAAATCAAAAATTATGGAAGATTTAGTGCGGAAATATCAAGTTGATCGGCCAGTTAAAATGATCATTCTAAACTGATCATTGGTGCTCGTTGAGTAAAGCTTATAAATAAAGCATAATGAATGGCATCACACAGTTTAGGATACATTAGATTACCTCGAGGCTTTTTCGTAACCCTTTCAGTCACAAAGGTTTTCAGAATATGGAACATTGGGCTCGCTTAACATGGGCGTTGGACTCGTGTCATTCTGAACTCTAAATCAAAAATTACAGACGATTTAGTGCGGACATGCCATGTTGATCGGCCAATTAAAATGATCATTCTAAACCGATCATTGGTGCTCCTTGAGTAATGGCCTATAAATGAAGCATAATGCATGGCATCACGCAGTTTGGGATACATTGGATTAGTTGGAAGCTTTTTCGTAGTTCTTTCAGTTTCAAATGTTGTTACAATATGGAAAATTGAGCTAGCTTAGCGTGGACGTTGGATTCGTGTCATTCGGAACTCTATATCAAATGTTACAAATGATTTAGTGCGGAAATGTCAAGTTGATTGGCCAATTAAAATAATCATTCTAAACTTGGCATTGGTGCTCCTTGATTAAAGGCTTATAAATGAAGCATAATGCATGGCATCACGCAGTTTGGGATACATTGGATTACTTAGAGGAGTTTTCGTAACTCTTTTAGTTTCAAATGTTGTCACCATATGGAAAATTAAGCTGGCTTAAGGTGGGCGTTGGACTCATGTCATTTTGAGTTCTAAATTAAAAGTTAAAGACAATTTACTGCGAACATGTCAAGTTGATCGGCCAGTTAAAATAATCATTCTAAACTTATCCTTGGTGCTCCTTGAGTAAAGGCTTATAAATGAAGCAGAATGCATGGCATCATGCAGTTTGGAATAGATTGGATTACTTGGAGGCTTTGTCGCAGCTATTTTGGTCTTAAATTTTGTCACAATGTAGAAAACTTAGCTAGATTAATGTGGGTGATTGATTCTTGTCATTTTGATCACCAAATTAATAGTTACGGACGATTTAGTTTGGACATGTAAAGTATATCGGCCTGTTAAAATGATCAATTTAAAGTGATCATTGGCGGTCCTTCAGTAAAGGCTTATAAATGAAGCATAATGCATGAAATCACGTAGATTGGAATATATTGGATTAATTGGAGGTTTTGTCGCAGCTCTTTCAGTCTCAAATGTTGTCACGATATGGAAAATTGAGCTAGGTTAACGTGGGTGTTGGATTCGAGTAATTTTTAACTCTAAATCAAAAGTTATAGACCATTTAGTGTGGATATGTCAAGTTGATCGGCCAGTTACAATGGTCATTCTAAACTGATCATTAGTGATGTTGAGTAAAGCTTATGAATAAAGCATAATGCATGGCATCACACTGTTTAGGATACATTAGATTACTTTGAGGCTTTTTCATAGCTCTTTCAGTCTCAAATGTTTTCAGAATATGTAACATTGAGCTAGTTTAACGTGGGCGTTGGACTAGTGTCATTCTAAACTCTAAATCAAGAATTACGGACGATTTCGTGTGGACATGTCATGTTGATCGGCCAATTAAAATGATCATTCTAAACTGATCATTGGTGCTCCATAACTAAATGCTTATAAATGAAACATAATACATGACATCACGCAGTTTGAAATAGATTGGATTACTTGGCGGCTTTTTAGTAGCTATTTCTGTGTTAAATTTTGTCACAATATAGAAAATTCAGCTACATTAACGTGGGCGTTGGACTCGTGTCATTCTGAACTCTAAATCAAGAATTATGGACGATTTAGTGCGGACATGTCAAGCTGATCGGCCAGTTAAAATGATCATTCTAAAGTTCGCATTGGTGCTCCTTTATTAAAGTCTTATAAATGAAGCATAATGTATGGCATCACGCAGTTTGGGATACATTGGATTACTTGGAGGCTTTTTCGTAACTCTTTCAATCTCAAATGTTGTCACAATATAGAAAATTGAGCTAACCTAAGGCGGGCATTGGAATCATGTCATTTTAAGCTCTAAATCAAAAGTTACGAACGATAAAGTGCGGATATGTCAAGTTGATCAGCCTATTAAAATGATCATTCTAAACTGATCATTGGTGCTCCTTGAGTAAGGACTTATAAATGAAGCATAATGCATGGCATCCCGCAGTTTGGGATACATTGGATTACGTGGATGCTTTGACATAGCTTTTCAGTCATAAATGTTGTCACAATATAGAAAATTGGGATAGCTTAACGTGGACGTTGGATTCATGTCATTCTGAAATCTAAATCAAAAGTTACGGATGATATTGTGCGGACATGTAAAGTTGATCTGCCTTCTAAAATGATCATTCAAAACTGATCATTGGTGCTCCTTAAGTAAATTTTTATAAATGAATCATAATGCATGGCATCACACATTTTGGGATAGATTGGATTACTTGGAGGCTTTGTCCTAGCTCTTTCACTCTCAAATGTTGTCAAAATATAGAAGCTAGCTTAACATGAGTGTTGGATTCGTGCCATTTTGCACTCTAAATCAAAAGTTATGGACGTTTAGTACATGCATGTCAAGTTACTCGGCCAGTTAAAATGATCATTCTAAACTGATCATTGGGGCTCGTTGAATAAATGCATACAAATGAAGTATAATCCATGGAATCACGCAGTTGGAATATATTGGATTACTTGGAGGCTTTTTCTTAGTTCTTTCAGTCTCAAATGTTGTTACAATATGGGAAATTGAGCTAGCTTAGCGTGGGCATTGGATTTGTGTAATTCTGAACTCTAAATCAAAAGTTACGGACGATTTAGTGCAGACATGTCAAGTTGATCGGCCAGTTAAAATAATCATTCGAAACTTGGCATTGGTGCTCCTTGAATAAAGTCTTATAAATGAAGCATAATGCATGGCATCACGCATTATGGGATGCACTGGATTACTTGGAGGCTTTTTCATAACTCTTTCAGTCTCAAATGTTGTCACAATATAGAAAATTGAGCTAACCTAAGGTGGGCATTGGACTCAAATCTAACGCCCACGTTAAGCTACCTCAATATTCTATATTGAGACAAAATTTAGGACCGAAAAAACTACTATAAAGCCTCCACCTAATCCAATATATACCAAATTGTGTGATGCCATGCATTATGCTTCATTTATAATCCTTTACTCAATGAGCACCAATGACAAACTTATAATGATCCTTTGAACTGGCCGATCAATTTTCTATATTGTGACAAAATTTAGAACTGAAATAGCTAGGAGAAAGCCTCCAAGTCATCGAATCTATTGCAAACTATGTGATGCCACGTATTATGCTTCATTAATAAGCCTTTACTCAATTATCACCAATGATCAGTTTAGAATGATCATTTTAACTGGACGATCAACTTGACTTGTCCCCACTAAATAGTCTAATACTTTTGATTTAGAGCTCAGAATGACATGAATCCAACGCCAATGTTAAGCTAGCTCAGTTTTCTATATTGTGAAAAAATTTAAGACTGAAATAGCTACAACAAACCCTCCAAATTATCCAATATATTTGCAAACTGCTTGATGCAATGCATTACGCTTCACCAATAAGCTTTTACACAGTGAGTACCAATGATCAATTTAGAATTACCATTTTACCTCGCCGTTCAACTTGACATGTCTAACAAAATCGTCCGTAACTTTTGATTAAGAGATCAAAATGCCAAAAATCCAACGCCCACATTAAGCTAGCCTAATTTTCTCTATTGTTACAAAATTTAAGACTAAAATAGCTACGACAAAGCTTCCAAAAAATAAAATCTATCGCTAACTGCATGATGCCACACATTATGCTTCACTAATAACCCTTTTCTCAATGAGCACCAATGCTAAATTTAAAATGATCATTTTAACTAGTCGATCAACTTGACATGTCAACACAAAATCATCCGTAACTTCTGATTTATAGCTCAGAATGACACGAACCGAACGCCCACGGTAAGCTAGCTCAATTTTCTATATTGTGAAAACTTTAGAACTGAAATAACTACGACAAAGCCTCCAATAATTGAATGTATCAAAACTCCATGATGTCACCCAATATGCTTCATTGATAAGCCTTTACTCAATGATTCCCTATGATAAGCTTGGAATAATCCTTTTCACTCACCGGTCAATTTGACATCTTTGCACAAAATGATCTCTATCTTTTGATTTATATCTCAGAATGACGCTAATCTAATGCCTACAATAAGCTAGCTCAATTTTCCATATTGTGACAAAGTTTAAGACTAAATAGCTACGACAAAACCTCCATGTAATCGAATCTATCGCTAACTGCATGATGCCACATATTCTACTTTATTAACAAGCCTTTTCTCAATGAGCACCAGTGATAAGTTTAGAATGATCATTTGAACTGGGCGATCACCTTGACATGTCGACACAAAATCGTCTGTAACTTTTGATTTAGAACTTAAAATGACACGAATCGGCCGCCCACGTTAAGCTTACTCAGTTTTCTAAATTGTGATAAAATTTAAGACTCAAATAGCTACGAGAAAGCCTCCACGTAATCCAATCTATCGCAAACAGCTTGATGCCATGCATTATGCTTCATTAATAAGGCTTTACTCATTTAGCACCAATGATCAGTTTAGAATGATCATTTTAACTGGCCGTTCAACTTGACTTGAGTAAATATTCTGTAACTTTTGATTCAGAGCTGAGAATGAAACGAATCCAATTCCCATGTTAAACTAGCTAAATTTTCTATATTGGCAAAAAATTTAAGACTCATGTAGCTATGACAAAGACTACTAGTAATCCAATCAATCGCAAATTGCTTGATGCCATGTATTATTCTTCACCAATCAGCTTTAGCTCTATGAGCACCAATGATCAATTTATAATGATCATTTTAACTCGCCGCTCAACTTGACATGTCCAACAAAATCATCCATAACTTTTCATTAAGAGCTCAGAATGCCACGAATCCAACGCCCACGTTAAACTAGCTCAGTTTTCTCTATTGTTACAAAATTTCAGACTAAAATAGCTACGACAAAGCCTCCAACTAATTTAATCTATCGCTAACCGCATGATGCCATGCATTATGCTTCATTTATAAGCCTTTACTCAATGAGCACCAATGATAAGTTTAAAGTGATCATTTTAAATGGCCGATCAACTTGACATGTCCACACAAAATCGTCCATAACTTATGAAAATGATCACTCTAAACTGATCAATGTATCCCAACTGCGTGATGTTATGCATAATGTTTCATTTATAAGCTTTTACTCAAGGATCACCAATGATTAGTTTAGAATTATCATTTCAACTGGTCGATCAACTTGACATGCCCGCACTAAATCAACCTTAACTTTTGATTTAGAGTTCAAAATGAAACAAATCCAACGCCCACGTTAATCTAGCTCAATTTTCTATATTGTGACAAATTTTTAACCGAAACAGCTACAAATGTTTTGTTTTTTTTTCCACATGAAAGTTCTAAGAATTGTTTTTTAGCCCCCATATATCAAATGCAAAAAAATGTTTATCTATTCTATCAAAAAAACGGGGGAATGTACTTTTGCTTGACAAAGCTTTCAAGTACTCCAATATATTTCAAATTGCGTGATGTCATGCATAATGCTTTATTTATAAGCCTTTACTTAAGTAGCACCAATGATGCGTTTAAAATGATGATTTTCACAGGCCGATCAACTTGACATGTCCGAACTAAATTATCCGTAACTTTTGACTTCGAGTTCCGAATGACACGAATCAAACACCCACGTTAAGCTAGCTAAAGTTTCCATATTATGACAACATTTCAGACTGAAATAGCTACAAAAAGGCCTCCAACTAATCCAATGTATCCCAAAATGCGGGATGCCATGCATTATGCTTCATTTATAAACCTTTACTCAAGGAGCACCTATGATCAGTTCAGAATAATAATTTTAACTGGCCGATCAACTTGACATGTGCGTACTAAATCGTTTGTAATTTATTATTTAGAGTCCAAAATAAAACATCCAACGCCCACATTAAGCTGAAAATGACTTGAGTCAAACACCCACGTTAAACTAGCTCAATTTTCAATATTGTGACAAGATTTGGCATTGAATCGTCCGTTACTTTTGATTTAGCGTTCAAAATGACACGTATCAAACGCCCACGTTAAGCTAGCTCAATTTTCAATATTGTGACAACATTTAATACAAAAAGAGCCATGAAAAATTGTCCAAATAATCCAATGTATCCCAAACTGTGTGATGCCATGCAGTATGGTTCATTTTTAAGCCTTTGCCTAAGAAGCACCAGTGATTAGTTTAAGATGATCATTTTAATTGGCCGATGAATTTCAGATTTCCACAATAAATCGTACATAAAATTTGATTTAGAGTTCAGAATGACATTTCCACACCAATGATCTGTTTGGAATAATCAGTCTGGAATGATCAATTTAACTAGCCTATAACATGACATGTCTGCACTAAATCATCTATAACTTTTGTTTTACAGTTCAGAATGACATGACTCCAAAGCCCACGGTAAATTAGCTCAATTTTCAATATTGTGACAACATTTGAGACTGAAAGAGCTACCACAAAGCCATCAAGTAATCCAATCTATCGTAAACTACGTGATGCCATGCATTATGCTTCATTTATAAGGGTTTGCTCAAGGAGCACTAATGATCAGTTTAGAGTGATCACTTTAAAATGATCATTTTAATTAGTCGATCACCTTGACATGTCCACACTAAATCGTCCGTAACTTTTGATTTAGAGTTCATAATGACACAAATCCAACGGCCATGTAAAATTAGATCAATTTTGTATATTGTGACAACATTTGAGAATGAAAGAGCTACCACAAAGCCTTCAAGTAATCCAATCTATTCTAAACTGCGTGATGTCATGCATTATGCTTCATTTATAAGCATTTACTCAAGGAGCACTAATGATGAGTTTAGAATGATCAGTTTAGAATGATCACTTTAACTGGACAGTAAACTTGACATGTCCGCACTAAATCGTCCATAACTTTTGATTTATAGTTCACAATGACACGAATCCAATGCCCATGTTAAGCTAGCTCAATATTCTATATTGTGCAAAATTTAAGAGCAAAATGCTACGACAAAGCCTCCAAATAATCCAATATTTCTCAAACTGGGTGATGCCATGCATTATGCTTCATTTGTAAACCTTTTCTCAATGAGCACTTATGATAAGTTTAGAATGATTAGTTTAGAATAATCAATTTAGAATGATCTGTTTGGAATGATCAGTTTGATTGATTAATTAAACTATCTGGGAAACATGACATGTGTGAACAAAATTGTCCATAACTTTTTATTTATAGTTCAAAATGATATGAATCGAATGCCCACGTTAAACTAGCTCAATTTTCTATATTGTAACAACATTTGACACTGAAAGATCAACCACAAAGTTTTCAAGTTATCCAATCAATACTAAACTGTTTGATGCATGCATTATGCTTCATTTATAAGCGTTTACTCAAGGAGCACTAATGATCACCTGCGAATGATCATTTTTGAAAGATCACTTTAACTAGCAGGTCAAATTGAGATGTCCGCACTAAATCGTTCATAACTTTTGATTTAGAGTTCAGAATGACACGAATCAAATGCCCATATTCTATAATGTGACAAAATTTAACACCGAAATAGCTAACACAAAGCCTCCAAGTAATTCAATATATCTCAAACTGCATGATGCCATCCATTATGTTTCATTTGTAACCCTTTTCTCAATGAGCACCAATGATCAGTTTAGAATGATCCGTTTGGAATGATCAATTTTACTAACCGATAAAAATGACAAGTCTGCACAAAATTGTCCGTAACTTTTGATTTACAATTCAAAATGACATGAATCCAACACCCACATTAAGCTAGCTCAATTTTCTATATTGTGACAAAAATTAAGACCAAAGTAGCTACGAACAAACTTCCAAGTAATCCAATGTATCATAAACTGCTTGATGCCATGCATTAAGCTACATTTATAAGCCTTTACTCACGGAACACCAATGATCAGTTTAGAATTATCATTTTAACTAGACGATCAACTTGACATGTACACACCAAATAGTCCGTAACTTTTGATTTAGAGTTCAGAATGACATGAATCAAACGCCCACGTTAAACTTGCTCGATTTTCTATATTGTGACAACATTTGACACTAAAAGAGCTACCACGAAGCCTTCAAGTAATCCAATCCATCCTAAATTGCGTGATGTCATGCATCAGGCTTCATTTATAAGCGTTTACTATAGGAGTACTAATGATGAGTTTACACTGATCAGTTTAGAATGATCACCTTAACTTGCCAGTCAACTTGATATGTCCATATTAAATCGTTCATAACTCTTGATTTATAATTCAGAATGACATGAATCCAATGCCCACGTTAAGCTATCTCAATATTCTATATTGTGACAACATTTCATACCAAAATAGCTACCAAAAAGCCTTCAAGTAGTCAATTTCCAAACTGCGTGATGCCATACATTATGTTTCATTTACAAGCCTTGACTTAAGGAGCAGCAATGATCAGTTTAGAATGATCATTTTAAGTGGCTGATCAACTTGACATGTATGCACTAAATCGTCTATAACTTTTGATTTAGAGTTCACAATAACACGAATCCAACGCCCACGTTTACTCAAGGAGCACCAATGATCAGTTTAGAATGATCATTTTAACTGGCCGATCAACTTGACATGTATGCACTAAATTGTCCGTAACTTTTGATTTAGAGTTCAGAACGACAAGAATCCAACGCCGACGTTAAGCTAGCTCAATTTTTTATATTGTGACAACATTTGAGACTGAATGAGCTCACACAAAGCCTTCCAGTAATCCAATCAATCCTGAACTGTGTGAGGCCATGCATTATGCTTCATTTATAAACCTATACTCAAGGAGCAGTAATGATCAGTTTAGAATGATCAATTTAGAATGATCACTTTAACTGGCCGATCAACTTGACATATCCGCACTAAATTGCCATAACATTTGATTTAGAGTTCATAATGGCACGAATCTAACACCCACGTTAAGATAACTCAATATTAAATATTATGACAAAACTTAAGACCGAAAATAGCTACCACAAAGCCTCCAAGCAATCCAATTTATCCCAAATTGCGTGATGCCATGCATTATGCTTCATTTATATGCCTTTACTCAATGAGGTCCAATGATAAGTTTAAAATGATCATTTTATCTAGCTGATCAACTTGACAAAGCCGCACTAAATCAATTTTAACATTTGATTTAGAGCTTAAAATGATATGAATCCAATGCCCACATTAATCTAGCTCAATTTTCTATATTGTGACAATATTTTAGGGTGAAAGAGCTACGACAATGCCTCTAAGTAATCCAATGTATCCCAAAGTGTGTGATGTCATACATTATGCTTCATTTGTAAACCTTTGCTCAATGAGCACCAATGATCAGTTTAGAATAATCAATTTAACTAGCCGGTAAATTGGACATGTCCGCACCAAATCATCCCTAAGTTTTGATTTACAGTTCAGAATGACAGGAATCCACCACCCACATTAAGGTATCTCAATATTCTATATTGTGACAAAGTTTAAGACCGAAATACCTATAAAAAGCGTCCACGTAATCTAATCTATCCGAAACTGCATGATGCCATGCATTATCCTTCATTTATGTGTGACTCAATGAGCACCAATGATCATTTTAGAATGATCAATTTAACTAGCCATAAACTTGACATGTCCGCACTATGCGTAACTTTTGGTTAAGAGTTCAAAATGACATGAATCCAACGCCCTCGTTAAGCTAGTTCAATATTCTATATTGTGATAAAATTTAAGACCAAATTGGCTACAACAAATCCTCCAAGTAATCCAATCAATCCCAAACTCCGTGATGCCATGCATTATGCTTCATTTTTAAACCTTTGCCCAATGAGCACCAATGATCAGTTTAGAATGATCAATGTAACTAACAGAAAAACTTGACATGTCCGCATTAAATCATCCTTAACTTTTGATTTAGAGTTCAGAATGACATGAATCCAATGATCATGTTAAGCTAGCTCAATTTTCTATATTGTGACAAAATTTAAGACCAAATTGGCTACAACAAAGCCTCCAAGTAATCCAATCTAACCAGAACAGCGTGATGCCATGCATTATACTTCATTTATAAGCCTTTACTCAAGGATCACTAATTATCATTTCAGAATGATAACTTAAACTGGCCGATCAACTTGACATGTCCACATTAAATCTTCTGTAACTTTTGTTTAGAGTTCAGAATGACAAGAATCCAACGCCGATGTTAAGCTTGCTCAATATTCTATATTGTGACAACATTTAAGACCAAATTGGCTATGACAAAGCCTCATGTAATCCAATCTATACCAAATTCCGTGATGCCATGCATTATGCTTCATTTATACGGATTTACTGAATGAGCACCAATGAATAGTTTAGAATGATCATTTTAACGAGTTGATCAACTTGACATATCCTCACTAAATCGCCCTTTACATTTGATATAGAGGTCTGAATGACACGAATCCAATGCCCACGTTAAGCTAGCTCAATATTCTACTTTGTGACAAAATTTAAGACATAAATAGCTATGACAAAGCGTGTCATAGCTATCCCGAATTGTGTGATGTCATTACTTATGCTTCATTTATACGCCTTTACTCAATAAGCACCAATGATCAGTTTAGAATGATCAATTTAAGTACAAGATAGACTTGACATGTCCGTAGTAAATCATCTATAATTTTTGATTTAGAGTTCAGAATGACACAAATCCAATGCCCACATTAAGGTAGCTCAATATTCTATTTTGCAAGAAAATTTAAGACTAAAACAGCTACGACAAAGCCTCCAAGATATCTAATATATCCCAAACTGTGTGATTCCATGCCATATGCATCATTTATGCGTTACTCAATGGGCACCAATGATCAGTTTAGAATGAGGAATTTAACTAGCCGATATACTTGACATTTCCGCACTTAATCATCTATAACTTTTGATTTAGAGTTCAGAATGACATGAACCCAACGCCCACGTTAAAGTAGCTCAATATTCTATATTGTGACAAAATTTAAGACCGAATTAGGTACAACAAAGCCTCCAAGCAATCCAATCTATCCCAAACTGCATGATGCCACGCATTATGCTTCATTTGTAAACCTTTACGCAATGAGCACCAATGATCAGTTCAGAATGATCATACTAACTAGCTTATCAACTTGACATGTCCGCATTAAAACGTCTTTAGCATTTTATTTAGAGCTCAAAATGATGTGAATCCAACCCCTCTTTAATATAGTTCAATTTTCAATTTTGTGACAACATTTTAGACTGAAAGAGCTAGCACAAAGCCTCCAACATTCGAATGCATTATGTTTTATTTACAAGCCTTTACTCAAGGAGCACCAATGAACAGTTTAGAATGATCATTTGAACTGGTCGATCAACTTGACATGTCTGCAATAAATCATATGTATTTTTTGGTTAGAGTTCAGAATGAGACGAATCAAATGCCCACATTAAGCTACCTCAATTTTCAATATTGTAATAAACTTTAAGACCAAAGTAGCTACGACAAAGCCTCCTAGTAATCCAATCAATCGCAAACTATGTGATGCCATGCATTATGCTTCATTTGTAAACCTTCGCTCAATGTGCACCGATGATTAGTTTAGAATGATCAATTTAACTAGCTGGTAAACATGACATGTCCGTACTAAATCATTTGTAACTTTTGATTTAGAGATCCGAATGACATGAATCCAATGCCCAAGTTAAGCTTGCTCAATTTTCTATATTGTGACAAAACTAAAGACCGATAAAGCTATAAAAAAGCCTCCAAGTAATCCAATGTATCCCAAAATGCATGAAGTTAAGCATTATGCTTCATTTATAAGCCTTTACTAAAGGACCACCAATTATCAGTTTAGAATGTTCATTTCAACTAGCCGATCAACTTGACATGTATGCTATTGTGACAACATTTGATACTGAAAGACATACGACAAAGTCTCCAAACATTCAACTGTATCCCAAACTGCGTGATGCCATGCATTATGCTTCATTTATAAGCCTTTACTCATTTAGCACAACTGATCAAATTAGAATGATCACTTTAATGGGTCGATCAACTTGACATGTCTACTCTAAACCGTATGTAACTTTTGATTTGGAGTTCAGAATGACATGAATCTAATGCCCATGTTAAACTAGATGAATTTTCTATATTGTGATAAAATTTATGACCGATATAGCTAAAACAAAGCCTCCAAGTGATCCAATTTATCCCAAAGTGCATGATGCCATGCATTATGCTTCATTTTATAATCCTTTACTAAGGGAGCACCAATGATCAGTTTATAATGCTCATTTTACCTAGCCAATCAACTTGACATGTATGCACTAAATAGTCCGTAACTTTTTATTTAGAGTTCAGAATGACACGAATCCAACGCCCACGTTAAGATAGCTCAATTTTCTATATTTTGACAACATTTGAGACAGAAAGAGCTACCCAAAAGCTTTAAAGTAATCCAATTTATCCTGAACTGCGTGATGCCATGCATTATGCTTCATTTGTAAGCCTTTAATCAAGGAGCACTAATGATCACTTTAACTGGCTGATCAACTTAACATGTCAACATTAAATTGTCTGCAACTTTTGATTCATACTTCATAATGACACGAATCTAATGCCCATGTTAAGCAAGCTCAATATTCAATATTATGACAAAAATTAAGACCGAAATAGCTACGACAAAGCCTCCAAGTAATCAACCATATCCCAAATTGCATGATGCCATGCATTATGCTTCATTTATACGCCTTTTCTCGATGGGCACCAATAACCAGTTTAGAATTCTAATTTAAACTAGCTTATCAACTTGACATATCGACACTAAATTGTCTTTGACATTTGATTTAGAACTCAAAATGACATGAATCCAACGCTCACATTAATCTAGCTCAATTTTCAATTTTGTGACAACATTTGATTTTGAAAGTGCTACATCAAAGCCTCCATGTAATCCAATGTATTCCAAACTGGATGTTAACATGCATTATGCTTCATTGGTAAACCTTTGCCCAATGAGCACCAATGATCAGTTTGAAATTATCAATTTAACTAGCCGATAAACTTAACATGTCTACACTAAATTGTCTGTTAATTTTGATTTACAGTTTAGAATGACACGAATCCAATGCCCACATTAATTTAGCTCAATACTCTATATTGTTACAAAAATTAAGATTGAAATAGCTAAGAAAAAGCCTCCAAATAATCCAATCTATCCCAAACTGCGTGATACCATGTATTATGCTTCATTTATATGCTTTTATTCAAAGAGCACCAATGATCAGTTTAGAATGATCATTTTAATTAGCTGATCAACTTGACATGTCCGGACTAAATCGTCTTTAACTTTTGGCTTAGAGTTCAAAATGATACGAATCTAATGTACATGTTAAGCTAGCTCAATTTTCTATATTGTGACATAATTTAATACCGAAATCGCTATGAAAAAGCCTCCAAGTACTCCAATGTATCTTAATCTGCATGATGCCATGCATCATGCTTCATTTATAAGACTTTAAGCAAGTAACAGAAATGATCAGTTAAGAATGATCAATTTAACTAGCTGCTCAACTTGACATGTCCGGGTTAAAACGTTTTTAACTTTTGATTTAGAGCTCAAAATGACATGAATCCAACGCCACATCAAGCTAGCTCAATTTTCCATATTGTGACAACATATAAGAGTCAAAGAGCTACGACAAAGCCTCCAAGGAATCCAATCTATCCTAAACTGCATGATGCGATGCATTATGTGTCATTTATAAGCCTTTAATAAAGGCCCACCAATGATCAGATTAGAATGATCATTTTAACTGGCCGATCAAATTGACATGTCCGTACTAATCGTTTAAAACTTGATTTAGAGCTCATAATAACATGAATCCTTCGCCCACGTTAAACTAGCTTAATTTTCCATGTTGTGTCAAAAATTAAAACTGAAAGAGCTACCAGAAAGCCTCCAAGTAATATAATTTATGCTAAACTGCGTGAAATTATGCTTCATTTATAAGATTTTAATCAAGTAGCACCAATGATCAATTTAAAATGATCATTTTAACTGGCCGATCAACTTGACATGTCCGTACTAAATCGTCTGTAACTTTTGATTTAGAGTTCATAATGGCATGAATTCAACGCCCACGTTAACCTACCTCAAGTTTCTATATTTTGGCCAAATTTAGTACCGAAATACCTACGACAAATCCGCCAAGAAATCCAATCTATACCAAACTGTGTGATGCCATGCATTATGGTTCATTTATAAGCTTTTACTCAAGGAGCACCAATGATCAGTTTAGAATTATAATTTTAACTAGCTGATAAACTTGACATGTCCGTGCTAAATCGTCTTTAACTTTTCATTTAGAGCTCATAATGACATGAATCCAACGCCCACAATAATCTAACTCAATTTTCTATATTGTGACAAAATTTAAGACCGAAATAGATACGACAAAGCCTCCAAATAATCCAATCTGGCCCAAACTGCGTTATGCCATGCAATATGCTTCATTTATAAGCTTTTACTCAAGGAGCACCAATGATCAGTTTAGAATGATCATTTTAACTAGTAGATCAACTTGACATGTGTGCACTAAATCATGTTTCACTTTATTTTAGAGCTCAAAATGACATGAATCTATCGCCAACATTAAGCTAGCTCAATTTTCCATATTGTGACAACACTTAAGACTTGAAGAACAAAGCCTTTAACTAAGGAGTACCAATGAACACTTTAGAATGATCATTTTAACTGGCCGATCAAGTGGCACTAAATCGTCTGTAACTTTTGATTTAGATTTCAAAATAACAGGAATCTATCGTCTATGACTTTTGATTTAAAGTTTCAAATTACACTAATCCAACAATCAAGTTAAACTACCTCCATTTTCTATACTGTGACGTAATTTAATACCGAAATAGCTACGACAAATCCTCCAAGTACTCCAATGTATCCCAAATTGTGTGATGCCATGCATTATGCTTCATTTATAAGCCTTTACTTAAGGAGCACCAATGATCAGTTTAGAATGATGATTTTAACTGGCCGATCAACTTGATATGTCCGCACTAATCGTCTATAACTTTTGATTTAGAGCTCAAAATGACATGAGTCCAACGCCCATGTTGAGCTATCTCAATTTTCCATATTGTGACAACATTTGAGATCGAAAGAGCTACGAAAATGCCTCCATGTAATCCAATGTATCCCAAACAGCATGATGCCACACATTTAATTAAGGAGCACCAATGATTAGTTTAGATTGATCATTTTTACTGGCCGATCAACTTGACATGTCTGCACTAAATCGTACATAACTTTTGATTTAGAGTTCATAATGACGCGAATCAACCGCCCATGTTAAGCTAGCTCCACTTTCTATATTGTGACAAATTTAAGACAGAACTAGCTACGAAAAAGCCTCTAAGCAATCCAACACCCACATTAAGCTTGCTCAATGTTCCATATTGTGACAACATTTAATACATGAGAGCTACGACAAAGCCTCCAAGTAATCCAATGTATCCAGAACTGCGTGATGCCACACATTATGCTTCATTTATATGCATTTAACCAAGGAGAACCAATGATCAGTTTAGAATGATCATTTTAACTGGTCGATCAATTTGACATATCCACACTAATTGTCTATAACTTTTGATTTAGAGCTCAAAATAAAATGAATCCATTGCACACGTTAAGGTAGCTAAATTTTCCATATTGTGAAAACATTTACGACGGAAAGAGCTATGACAAGGCCTCCATGTAATCCAATATATCCCAAACAAAGTGAGGCCATGCATTATGTTTCATTAATAAACCCTAAATCAAGGAGCACCAATGATCAGTTTAGAATGATCATTTAAACTGGCCGATAAACTTGAAATGTCCCGTACTAAATAGTCAGTAACTTTTGGCTTAGAGTTCAAACTGACATGAACCCAACTCCCACGTCAAGCTAGCTGAATTTTCTATATTGTGTCATAATTTAAGACCGAAAGAGCTACGACAAAACCTCCAAGTAATCCAATGTATCCCGAACTGCGTGATGCTGGATTATGCTTCATTTATAACCCTTTAATCAAGGAGCATCAATGATCAGTTTAGAATGATCATTTTAACTGGCCGATCAATTTGACATTTCCACACTTAATCATCTGTAACTTTTGGCTTAGATTTCAAAATGACACGAATCCAACGCACACGTTAAGCTAGCTCAATTTTTTATATTGTGACATAATTTAAGACTAAAAGAGCGATGAAAAAGTCTCCAAGTAATCCAATGTATCCCAAACTGCGTGATGCCATGCATTACACTTCATTTATAAGCATTTAATCAAGGAGAACCAATGATTAGTTTAGAATGATCATTTTTACTGGCCGATCAATTTAACATGTCTGCACTAAATCGTTCGTAACTTTTGATTTAGAGTTCATAATAAACCCAAATCCAACGCCAACGTTAATCTAGCTCAATTTTTTATATTATGACAAATTTAAGACAAAAATAGTTACGACAAAACCTGCAAGCAGTCCAATTTACCCAAATTATGTGATGCCATGCATTATGCTTCATTTATAAGCTTTTACTCAAAGACCACCAATGATCAGCTTAGAATGATCATTTTAACTAGCTGATCAACTTGACATGTCCGCGCTAAATCGTCTTTAACATTTGATTTAGAGCTCAAAATGACATGAGTCTAACGCCCCCGTTAATCTAGCTCAGTGTTCCATATTGTGACAACATTTAAGACTGGAGAGTTACGACAAAGCCTCCAAGTAATCCAATGAATCCAGAACTACGTGAGGACAGGCATTATGCTTCATTTATATGCATTTAACCAAGGAGAACCAATGATCAGTTTAGAATGACCATTTTTTACTGGCTGATTAACTTGACATGTCTGCACTAATCGTCTATAACTTTTGATTTAGAGCTCAAAATAATATGAATCCATGCACACGTTAAGCTAGTTCAATTTTCTATATTGTGACAACTTTTAAGACTGAAAGAGCTATGAAAAATTCTCCAAGTAATCCAATGTATCCCAAACAACATGGTGTCATGCATTTTTTTTCATTAATAAGCCTTTAATCAAGGAACACCAGTGATCAGTTTACAATGATCATTTTAACTGGCCGATCAAATTGACATGTCTGCACTAAATAGTCAGTAACTTTTGCTTAGAGTTAAAAATTACATGAATCCAACGCCCACGTTAAGCTAGTTCAATTTTCTATATTATGACATAATTTAAGACCAAAATAGCTACGACAAAGCCTCCAAGTATTCCAATGTATCCCAGACTGCGTGAGGCCATACATTATGCTTCATTTATAAGCATGTAATCAAGGAGCACAAATGATTAGTTTATAATGATCATTGTTACTAGCCGATCAACTTGACATGTCTGCAATAAATCGTTCATAACTTTTGATTTAGAGTTCAAAATGACACGAATCCAACGCTCACGTTAAGCTAGCTCAATTTTCAATATTATGACATAATTTAAGATAGAAATAGTTAGGACAAAGCCTCCAAGTAATCCAATGTATCCCAAACTGTGTGATGTCATGCATTTTGCTTCATTTATAAGCCTTTAATCTAGGAGGACCAATGATCATTTTAGAATGATCATTTTAACTCGTTGATCAACTGACATGTCCGCGCTAAATAGTCTTTAACTTTTGATTTAAAGCTCAAAATGACATGAATCCAACGGCCACATTAAGCTTGCTGAATATTCAATATTGGGACAACATTTAAGACTGGAGAGCTACGACAAAGCATTCAAGTAATCCAATGTATCCAGAATCGCGTGATGTCATGCATTATGCTTCATTAATATGCCTTTAACCAAGGAGAGCCAATGATCAGTTTAGAATTATCATTTTAACTGGTCGATCAACTTGACATGTGCGCACTAATCATCTATAACTTTTGATTTAGAGCTAAAAATAATATGAATCCATGCACACATCAAGCTAGGTCAATTTTCCATATTGTGGCAACATTCAAGACAGAATGAGTAATGGCAAAGCCTTCAAGTAATCAAATGTATCCCAAACAGCGTGGTGCCATGCATTATGTTTCATTAATAAGCATTTAACCAAGAAGCACCAATGATCAGTTTAAGTCGCCGATCAACTTGACATATCTGCAGTAAATAGTCAGTAACTTTTGGCTTAGAGTTCAAAATGACATGAATCAAATGCCCACATAAAGCTACCTCAATTTTCTATATTAGTGACATAATTTAACACGGAACGAGTTATAACAAAGCCTCCAACTAATGCAATGTATCTGAAACTGCGTGATGCCATGCATTATGCTTCATTTATATGTATTTAACCAAGGATAACCAATGATCAATTTAGAATTATCATTTTAACTGGCCGATCAACTTGACATGTCCGCACTAGTTGCCTATAACTTTTGATTAAGAGCTCAAAATAACTAGAATCCATCGCCCATGTTAAGCTAGCTTAATTTTTCATATTGTTACAACATTTATCATTTTAACTGGTCGATCAACTTGACATGTCCACACTAAATAACAAGTAACTTTTGGCTTAGAGTTCAAAATGACATGAATCCAACGCCCACGTTAAGCTAGCTCAATTTTCTATAATGTGACAAAATTTAAGACCAAAAGAGTTACGAAAAAGCCTCCAAGTAATCCAATGTATCCCAAACTGTAAGATGCCATGCATTATGCTTCATTGATTAGCCTTGACTCAAGGAGCACCAATGATCTGTCTAGAATGATCATTTTAACTAGCTGATCAACTTGCAAGTCGGTACTAAATCATCTTTAACTTTGATTTAGATCTCAAAATGACATTAATCCAACGCCCACATTAACCTATCTCAATTTTCCATATTATGACAACATTTAAGACTAAAAGAGTTGTGACAAAGCCTCCAAGTAATCCAATGTATCCCAGAATGCGTGATGCCATTCATTATGCTTCATTTATATGCCTTTAATCATGGAGCACCAATGACCAGTTTATAATGATCATTTTAATTGGACGATCAACTTGACATGTCCGCACTAAATCGTCTGTAACTTTTGATTTAGAGTTCAAAATGACACGAATCCAAAACCCATGTTAAGCTAGCTCAATTTTCTATATTGTGACAAAGTTTAAGACCGAACGAGCTACGGCAAAGCCTCCAACTAATCCAATGTATCCCGAACTGCGTGATGCAATGTATTATGCTTCATTTATAAACCTTTACTCAAGGAGCACCATTTTAGTATGATCATTTTAACTGGTCGATCAACTTGACATGACTGCATAAAGTCGTCCGTAACTTTTGATTTGGAGTAGAAAATGAGACGAATCTAACGCCCATGTTAAGCTAGCTCAATTTCTATATTGGAACAAAATTTAAACCGAAATAGCTACGACAAAGCCTCAAAGTAATCCAATATATCCCAAACTGCGTGATGCCATGCATTATGCTTCACTTATTAGCCTTTACTCAAGGAGCACCAATGATCTATTTAGAATGATCATTTAAACTAGCTGATCAACTTGCATGTCTGCACTAAATCATCTTTAACTCTTAATTTAGAGCTCAAAATGACATTAATCCAATGCCCAGGTTAAGCTAGCTCAATTTTCCATATTGCGACAACATTTAGGTTTGAAAGAGCTACGACAAAGCCTGCAAGTAATCCCAATGTATCCCTAACTGCGTGATGCCATGCATTATGCTTCATTTATAAGCCTTTACGCAAGGAGCAGCAATGATCAGTTTAAAATGTTCATTTTAACTGGCTGATCAACTTGTTATGTCTGCACTAAATCGTGCTTCACTTTTGATTAAGAGTTAAGAATGATAAGAATCCAACGCCAAATTAAGCTAGCTCAAATTTCCATATTGGGACAACATTTGAGATTGAAAGAGCTACGACAAATCCTCCGAGTAATCCAATCTATCCCAAACTGCATGATGCCATGCATTATGATTCATTTATAAGCTTTTACTCAAGGACCACCAATGATCCATTTATAATTATCATTTTAACTGGACGATCAACTTCACATTTCCGCACTAAATCTTCCAAAACTTTTGATTTAGCGTTCAAAATGACACAAATCCAACGCTCACGTTAAGCTAGCTCAATTTTCTATATTGTGACAAAATTTAATACCGATATAGCAACGACAAAGCCTCCAAGTAATCCAATGTAATCCCAAACTCCGTTATGTTATGCATTATACTTCATTTATATGCCTTACTCAATGAGCACCATTGATCTGTTTAAAATGATCATTTAAATTAGATAATCCACTTGACATGTCCACACAAAATTGACTTTTTAACTTTTTATTTAGAGTACAAAATGACATGAATCTAAGGCCCACGTTATGCTAGCTCAATTTCCCATATTGCAATAATATCTGAGACTCAAAGAGCTAGGATAAAGCCTCCAAGTAATCCAATGTATCCTAAACTATGTGAGGCCTTGCATTATGCTTCATTTATAAGCCTTTAATCAAGGAGCAGCAGCGGTTAGTTTAGAATGATCATTTTAACTGGCCGATAAACTTGACATGTATGCCCTAAATATCTGTAACTTTTGATTTACAGTTCAGAATGACACAAATCCAACGCCTACGTCATTCTAGCTCAATTTTTTATATTGTGACAACATTTAAGACTGAAATAGCTACAATTTTCTACATTGAGATATATTATAAACCAAAATAGCTACGAAAAAGCTTCCAAGTAATGCAATCTATCCCAAACTGCGTGGTGCCATGCATTATGCTTCATTTTTTAGCCTACACTCAAGGAGCACCAATGATCTGTTTTAACTAACTGATCAACATTCATGTCGGCACTAAATCATCTTTGAATATTGATTTAGAGCTCAAAATGACATGAGTCCATCGCCCATATCAAGCTAGCTCAATTTTCCATATTATGACAACATTTGAGACTAAAAGAGCTACAAAAAAACCTCCAGGTAAACCAATGTATCCCAAACTGCATGATGCCATGCATTATGCTTCATTTATTAGCCTTTACTCAAGGACCACCAATGTCAGTTTAGAATGATTATTTTAACTGTACGATCAACTTGACATATACAAACTAAATCGTCTATAACTTTTGATTTAGAGTTGAGAATGACAAGAAACCAATGCCCACTTAAATCTAGCTCAAAATTTTTTATAATCTGACAAAATTTGAGACTAAAAGAGCTACAGCAAAGCCTCCAAATAATCCAATGTATCCCAAACTTTGTGATGCCATGCATTATGCTCCAACACAGACGTTAAGCTAGTTCTATTTTCTATTATGACAAAATTTATGACCAAAATAGCTATGACAAAGCCTCCAAGTAATCCAATCTATACCAGAATGCGTGATCCCATGCGTTATGCTTCATTTATAAGCCTTTATTTTAAACCAATGATCAGTTTAGAATGATTATTTTTATAGGTCAATCAATTTGACATGTCTGCACTAAATTGTCCGTAACTTTTGATTTGGGGTTTAAAATGAAACAAATTCAACGACCACGTTAAGCTAGCTCAATTTTCTATATTGATACAACATTTGAGATTGAAAGAGCTACAAAAAAGCCTCCAAGTAATCCCATCTATCCCAAACAGTGTGATGCCATGCATTCTGCTTCATTTATAAGCCTTTAGTCAAGGAGCACCAATTATCAGGTTAAAATGATCATTTAAGCTAGCTGATGGTCTTGACATGTCAGCACTAAATCGACTTTACACTATAAGAAAACATTAACATTTCCGATGGCGTTTTCGATGGAAGTAAAATCTTCGGAATATTCCAACGCTTAAGTGATGGTTTTTCGATGGTTTACCGAGCGAATACATATCGTCGGTGTTCTATCGGCAAAATACCGACATTGCACCACCATCTCGAAATCGATGTTAAAACCTGGCGAACATCCGTCCGGTTTCTGACGACAACGTGGGCAACAGGATATCCTCTCCAAACCGTTAGAAATTGCTTACAGAATTAAAACCGTCGGCTTTTTACCAACTACTTCCCGATGGATTGTTGTTTTTACTATCCATCTGGAATCCGTCGGGAATATATTGGATGGTTGATTCCACTTAATTCTAAATGTCGTCGGAAATCGATCGGTGTTCCCGATGACTTTCCGACGAAATCATATTTTTGGCAATTGTTAGTTTGGCCAATATGTAAACATTGAGTGTCGTCGGTTAGTCGTTGGAAATATCCGAAATTGGTCGGAAACCATCAGAATTCCATCGAAAATGGGAATATTTTTATGAATAATCTGTTAAACATTTGTGATTATCTGTTAAAAATTCGTAATAATATGTTAAAAGTTCATAATAATCTGTTAAAATCCATAATAATTTGTTAAAATTTCGTGATAATCTTCTAATTTTCAATATAAATATGCTCTGCTCCTTCACAATTTCACAAGAACAAAAAATCTTAACAAAATGTCTTCTTCAGCTTTTATGATTATTTTCGATCTTGGATGGATAAACCTTGGTATGATTCAACAAAAGGGGAATTTTCGGATGAATTTGCGCAAGGTGTTGAAGAGTTCATGATATCTGCATCAAACAATAGCATGACATCGGAATACGGTAAAATGTATTGTCCGTGTATTAAATGTCGAAATCATAGATTAATCTCTGTTAGAGAAGTACGTAATCATTTGTATATAACTGAATTTATGTCGGGTTACAAAATTTGGTATTCACATACAAAAACTGATGCAACGATGCAATATTATGGTAGTACTTCAAAAAGGTTAGATATTACTAATGTTAGGGTAGAGGAACCGGCTTCAGAAGTTTATATAAACGGAGGTACTGCTCAGATGGTGAATGATGCGTTTCGTGAACAAAGAGCATCCTACATTGAAGATAGGAGTAGAATAGAGGAACCTAATTTGGAAGCCCAGAAATGTTTTGATATGTTAGATGCATCCAAACAGCCTTTGTATAAAGGATGTAGAGATGGAGTATCGCCTTTATTTGATGCAAGCAGGTTTATGACGATAAAGACGGATTTCAACTTGGCTGAAGATTGTGTGAATGCGATAGCTGATTTTTTTTAGAGGTATATTACCTGAAAATAATATTGCACGTGCTTCATATTACGAGGTTCAAAAACATGTATCTGGTCTTGGATTTCTATATCAGATGATCGATGTATGTATTGACAACCGCATGATCTATTGGATAAATGATGAAAACCGCATGAAGTGTCCATTTTGTCACAAACCTCGATTTCAAGAAATGAGTGGTAGAGTACCTATTCCGCATAAACGGATGTGGTATTTGCCATTAACACAGAGGATAAAGAGGTTATATCAATCTGAACATACGGCAAAGCCTAAGAGATGACATGCAGAACATAATTCGAATGGAGAAATTTTGCATTCCTCGGATGCAGAAGAATGGAAACAATTTAAAGAGGTTTATCCTAGTTTTTCATAAGAGTCTAGGAACGTATACATCGGGTTATCTGCAGATGGATTCAACCCTTTTGGGAAGCATGGGAGGAAATACTCGTTCTAGCTAGTTATCGTGACACCTTATAATTTGCCTCCTTCGTTGTGTATGAAACGAGAGTTTTTGTTTCTAACAATTCTCGTCCCCGGTCCAGAGTACCCTAAGTGATCGCTTGATATTTTCTTGCAGCCACTAATTCATGAGTTAAAAGTGTTGTGGTCAAATTGGTGTCAAAGCATTTGATGTTTCCAACCAACAGAACTTCTTGATGCGAGCAATATTAATGTGGACCATAAGTGATTTTTCCGCATATGGTATGTTATCAGGATGGTCGATGCATGGAAATTTAGCATGCCCATATTGTCAAGATAATACTTATGCGTTACAACTGAAACACGGACGAAAGACTAGTTGGTTCGATTGTCATCGACACTTTCTACCACAAGATCATCCGTATCGCCGGAGCACGACATTGCTTAGGAGAAACATTCAAATTTTTGATGGTCCACCTCCTATACTTGACGGGAATTATATGATGACTCAACTTAGAGATTTTGGTGGTGAGAGAACGGCTTCATGTGGAGGTAACGGCCATTATCTGTTGATGGTTGTGGTGAATACCATAATTGGCATAAGAAGAATATTTTTTGGGATTTACCATATTGGAAGGAACATCTGTTGCGCCACAATCTAGATGTTATGCACATTGAAAAGAATTTTTTCAACAACATAATGAATATTGTTCTAAATGTGCAAGGGAAAACGAAAGATAATTTGAAAGCTATATTGGATTTACCAGATATTTGTTCCCGTAAGAAACTACATGTAATGTCGAATGGAAAATCATTGTCTCCCGCATTCCGGTTGGATGCACATGCAAAAGACGAGCTGTTTGAGTGGATTAAGCATAGTGTTAAATTTCCAGACGGATACACACCTAATCTTCGTAATTGTGTCGATACTATTGAAGACAAATTTACAGGGATGAAATGTCATGATTGTCATGTTTTCATGCAAAAACTATTTCCATTTGCCTTTAGCGATCTTCTGTCTAAAAACGTCCACGGAGCAATTACAGGTACGTTTACATTATTTTATATATAATCATAATTTCTGGCTAGATTATTAACTTTTTTTATTATGCAGGAATTGGTGCTTTTTCTGAGATTTATATACAAGATCACTTACTGGAGACGATATACAAAATTTGCAGGAAAAAAATACCAGTTCTCATTTCTAACCTCGAGAAAATATTTCTACCAGCAGCTTTTGATGTTATGGAACATCTTCCTATTCATCTCCCTAGAGAAGCAGCGCTTTGAGGACCTGTTCAGTACCGATGGATGTATCCTTTTGATAGATATATGTTCCACCTAAAGAAAAAGCTAAAAATCTTACAAGGGTTGAACATTCAATCGTCGCACAAAGTATTAATAAGGAAACATCTAATCTCGACAGTTTCTATTTTCCCTCACAAGTCCAAACAAAAAATTGACGACCTCCACAAAATGATGATGGAGGAGAAAAACCAAGCTATCCAGTGTATGTTCTAGAAGTATTTGCACAAATTGGACGTTTAAGTGGAAAAAAGAAGACGCGACGTCTATTAGAGAAGGAACACAAACACTTGCATCTGTATATTTTGACAAATTGCGATGACGTTCTGGAATATGAAAGGTATGTTGCATTCATTTAAATGTATTTTGTAAATGTTATTTTAGTATATTCTTAAGAAACAAAATAAATATGCATTACTAATTAATCTGAATATTTTTAAAATTTTTGAATATTTATGAAATTATATTTTATAAATAAAAATATTCACTATTTTTGTTAACAAATAACAGAGCCATCGGAAATCCATCGAAAATGTCTGATGGATTACCGATCACACTACTACATACGACGTGGACTAACAATTTGGCGAGCATGCGGAACTTTTGGTTTCCATCGAAAATCCATTGATCCTTTCCGATGGAATGCGGACGATATGAAATTATACGTGGGAAAATAATTTACCCCGCGGGTTTTCGCAAAAATATTTTTTTGTGGCTGACGGATTTCCGATGGTTTTTGCCGTCAGAAATATCTAATATAAACTATGATCCCACAACTTCTCGTTCAGTTTCTCTCCCGTTCAGAAAGGTCTCTTCCTCTCCCATTCGGTAATACGCCTCCTCTCCTGCCGCTGACGTCGCCAGAAGTCTCCTCTCGGGTCTTTGTAAGTGTAATCGCCAGAAATATAAGTTTTTCCCTCACAACTTTATAAGTTTTGCTGGAAATCGGGTTTTTGTTTCTTTTTCGATCAACACAAACAATTACCTTCTTTTGCAAAATCAACCATGCCTTCATTTTTTGATTATCCATGAGTCACCCACATAATTGGATCTTCAATCCAATTGGGTCAAACATAAATCGGTTGTAACATAGTTATCGGTTTTTGCAGCTCAATGTTTTTTGATCCGGAACATAGTAATCGGTTGTAATTTGGTTAATGCTAAATCGGTATTTTTTTTACTCAAATAAAGGAATCAACAAATGTTCGTCGTTTCATGATTCATCAAACATAGTTCGCTTAACAAACTTACAAGTTCATTTCATTTGCCCGATTCAAATCCTAGTAAATAGTAATCGATTTAAATCCACGTGAGAGTTGATGTTTTATTGTCAGATCCTAATAATCATTTTGAGCAGATAAAGTTTCTTCTAAATGTTCCCGATAATTGTAATCACTTCAAATTTATTTTGGGAATAATAGTTTTAATCAATTTCCAAACGGTTTTTTATCATTGCAATTGGTGTTTTTTTAATTTGTGTACATACAAGATTAATGAATATCAGTTTTTTCCTTAACTTGCGTGTAAATTTTTTAATAAAAGATATAATTGTGTAAAACGTAAAATCATATGGAAATGCATGCATAACACTTATATTCTATGTGTTTTGCTTTATATGGTACTAATTAGACTTGTGCTTATATGGGTATCAAAATTATTTAATTTATTGATTTAAATATTTGAAGTCCGGTTGACAAAAAAGTATTTGAATTCCGATTTTTAAAACCGCACAATTTGACCCATACAGTTTTGTAATATAGCTCAACTACTTATTCTATCAAACCAAATGTATCAATTAATAAAGCGTAAAGTTTTCATATCAAAACATTATATGTATTCATATTAAATAGTAAAAACATAATTAGTAAAAACATAATTAGTAAAATCATAATTAGTAAAAACATAATTAGTAAAAATTATAAAAGAGTAGAGCCAATTCAATTTGAATTGAATCATCGATTTAGGTGTTCAGTTACAAAATCTGAAATGAAAAGTTCATTTCATATTAGTTTGTATTAGTTTATACATTTAAATATTATTATTAACATTTGTTATATTCATGTAATAATAATATTTTAAGATCGTATGAAAAATATCGATGTGGTGAGTTGTGCACTACGACTTTATATCAACTCAAGTTACAGAATTTGGAAATGATTATTTTCGACAAATGATAATTGAATAACTTGTTCAGCAAGTGGTCGTGAACTTCTGAGTTTTCTTGATCCGAGAGATTAGGGAAATTCGACATAGTATATTAAATTTTCTATAATATGATTTAAAATTTATTATTTTAACGTTATTTTAATCAACATTTATAGTTTTGGTATTTTAAATAACGGAATAAGTAAATTTATATTAAAGATACTTCATTCTCTTTTGAACAAACCATATACAAAATTTAGAGATATACGTACGAAAAACGTCAGATATGGTTCAGTACATTAATCTATTTTTAAATATGTAATTTTTTATAATTTTTTAAGAATATATAAGTAAATTTTGTAGCAACAATTTACATAGGATCCCATGAACACAAAATTGGTGGAAGAACCTTTTCAAAAAGAGAATTCCGTACAATTTTCCCGCCACATTAACGAGTGGAAACAAAAGTGGAAAAATGGAAAAGACAAAAAAAGGGTTGAATGAGTCAATTGGAACAATTTTATTCGTAATTTTGAATCTTCCAGCGCTGAGGCCATCTCGAGGACTAATTCGGGAAATCGGAAGAGCGACCGATGAAGCAAAGACATTTACATTCACAATGTTAGATCGACTAGTTTTGTGATACGAGCCGATTAATTGGTAAATCAATTGTTATATTAATTTTATTTATTATTATTTGAAATTTTTTAAAATATTAATTTAGTATTTTTACTTTTAGGCACAAGCATTTGGAGCGCCTCCAGATCATTTACAACTTCTCGAGGCCATCCACACGAACAAAAAGAAAAGTCGCATCCAAGATGGTCTTGTTAGTGAGATCATCAAAAAAGTGAAAAAGAAAAAAAGTGATATTTTGTCTCAGCAGTCTCAAGGTGGTTCTTCATCGTTGGTCGCTGAATTGACTCGTTTTGAGATTAACCGTCTGGTTCTTGATGTAAGTTTGATTTATTTTATATTTAATATTATAATACTTTCTTAATAATATTTTTTTGTTTTTGTGGAAGTAACATGTTTTAAATCTCGTCATCCAGAACTCGGGAAATTGCAGATACCTGTGGTGCCACATCTGCGGCTGGAAATAAGGAGAATGCACAACTAAAAAAAATGGCAGCTATAGAGATAAAGATGCGAATCTTAAATATATGGTAGATATTATGAAAACAAAATTTTCCGACGATGTTTTTTTTCCTCCTTCTCCTCCTCCTCCTCCGATGTAATTTGTAAATTTTAAAACAATTAAACTTCATATATTATTATATTTATAATTAGAAATATTATTTTATTTAATTGTTTTAATATTTTTATTAAATATTTAAATAATATTAAGTAAATTTAATAATTAAAAAATTTTATTTTCAAAATAAATAAATTTTTTAAAAATATTTAAAGAATAATTTATGAAAAATTATTCAAAATTTTTTTTCAACTGTTTGGTCATTTTCAATGGAAGTAGTCGTCGGAAATAACCAATGGAATTTTGTACGTCGGGAAGCTTATTTTATCGTGATGTCGTCAGTTCACTCCCAATGGGTGAAACCCATCGAAATATACCATCGATTGTGATTCCCGACGGCAACGGTTATAGGAAGTCCTCAACGGTCCAACTGATTAAATCCATCGCAAATACGTCGGTAATTTCTGACGGACAAGACCACCGAATATCCGTCGACATTTGCCGACGGCTTCCTTTATCGCAAACACGTCGATAATTCCCAACTATTTCCCGATGGAAATTGGTTTCTGATGAAATAGTCCCGATGGATAACGTTGGTCGGAAAGTCGATGGGAATTGCTTTTTCTGATGGATTTCCAACGAATTTCGTTGTCGGGAAATCGATGTTTTCTTTTAGTGTCAACTTTTGATTTAGAGCTCAAAATGACATGAGTCCAACACTGATACAAGCCTCGATTCAAGGCCTGGATGCGCGTGGGCTGTTTGGAGAAGTTTAGGTGAGAAACTCGACCTTAAGCTTCTGGATAGGGGTTTTCTTATTGGTATTGGATGGAGGGGTGAAGTGAACAATACGAGGGCTGATGAACCTCGTGATAAATCACAAACTTAGAGCTAGGAGGGTTGGTCTCAACTAGGTTCTAAGCGCACAAGTCTCTTGAGAGAATAACTTGTTGAAAGAAAATTCCATCTTTATTGATTAGCAAAAAGGTTGTCGAACTACAATGCTGGAAGGAGCCTTATTAATATGCTCGACAGCTTGACCTTCTAGGGTCGACTCAAAGAAAGAAAAGGAAAGTTTACAAAAGTGCACAAATGGAAAATGTACAAAAGTGCATAACCGAAAAAGGACCTATTCCTAAAATGTCTTTGACTCAAAAATGTAAAAATCTAGATCCTACCCTGCAAAACAGAAAGAGGCATATATTCGAATTGAAAACTTACATTTCTTACCTGACGGCCAAGAAATGGAAGGTGGCCGTCCTTGTGTTATGCACGCGCCTTGCTCCTAGTCTTCGAGTTGGAGTAGGGTTAGGAATCTTTGGGCCCTGACCTCTCTTGCCACTAAAGCCCAGTCTCTGAAGTCCCTTGCATTGTTGAGAAGCCTTTGGACTCTTCTTTGCACTTCTGGCCCATTGTCCTTAGTCGATCTTCCTCTAGGAGTTTGTCGACCCATAAGCTGAACTTGTGGAAGAGTGCTCTTGATCTGCTCCTTGTCATTGCTCCTGGTGGCACCACTGGTGTAGAGAATTCCTCTAGATGCATGTCCTGAAGCTGGTAGCTTATCTGGTCCGAGTCTCCTTGTGTAGATGTTGAAATGCTCGTGTACTCGGCTAGATCGGCTGGACTGTGCGAGGTACTTGCCGGAATACATTCTGGACCGGCCAAGTTGAGCCCAGAGTCGGCGGCGTCAGCAATGGTACTGGCGGTGTCATCCACATTGCCACCAGTTGGGCCGGAGGTTTGGGCCTCTCCGCCGGTAATGCTGATCGGTCTGGTCCTGTTGGTCGAGGGTCCAGCAGTACCGCTTGTGCCGGCAGACGTGCCAAATGGCCCGACTGTCTCAGGCAAGCTTCCTGGTCGGCCAGTCTGGTCTCCTGCCCGAACATACGTCCTGATGTCCCCATCATCCCCTCCCTCTGCAGTAGGTTTTGCGCTCAAAACTGGTTCATCTGCATGGAAAGGGGCTAAGTTAGTTACGTTGAACGTGTTGGACACATTAAACTCACCTGGGAGGTCGATCCGGTAGGCGTTGTTGTTGATCCTCTCCAGCCCTCTGAATGGTCCATCTCCCCTTAGTGCTAGCTTGGAACTCCTTAGGTTGGGGAAACCTCTCCTGCCGTATGTGTAGCCACACCCAATCGCCTGGTTGAAAGATCACCTCCTTTCTTCCCTTGTTAGCATGAGTCACGTACTGCCCGGTCCTCTTCTCCAAGTTCTCTGCTACCTTTTGGTGTAACTTCCTTATGAACTCTGCCTTGGATGCTACATTGAGGTTGGTCATTTCTGCTGGTGGTAGTAGCGTTTGCTCCAATGGGGTGAGAGGGTTGAAGCCGTATACTACTTCAAATGGTATCTTCTTGGTTGCTGAGTGCACGGCTCGGTTGTAAGCCAACTCTATGAATGGCAGGCACTCCACCCAAGTCTTGAGGTTCTTCCCTATTGTAGTCCTGAGAAGAGTTGATAGTGTCCGGTTGACAACTTCAGTTTGGCCATCAGTTTGAGGATGGGAGGTGGTAGATAAGAGTAGCTTCGTGCCTAGCTTCCTCCAAAGGGTCCTCCAGAAATGCCTGAGAAACTTGGTGTCCCTGTCTAACACAATGGTCCTTGGCACTCCATGAAGCCATACTATCTCCCTGAAGAATAGCTCGGCTGTTTGTGTGGCATCATTGACATTGGCACATGGAATGAAATGTGCCATCTTGGAGAATCTGTCCACCACTACAAAGATTGCATTTTTGTGGTTGATCTTGGGCAGACCTAGAACAAAGTCCATTGAGATGTCCACCCATAGATGTGTAGGTATGGGCAGTGGGAGATACAACCCGTGAGGGTGCACTCGGGACTTTGCCTTTTTGCAAGTGATGCACCTTGCACAATGGGCTTCTACTGACCTTTTGATGTGTGGCCAGTAGAAGTGCTCCTTGACCACTGCTAGGGTCTTGTCGACACCAAAGTGGCCCATGAGTCCTCCTCCATGAGCTTCTCGGATGATAAGCTCTCGTAATGATCCTTGTGGTATGCACAACCTTCTCTCTCGGAACAAGAATCCCTCATGGATGTAAAATTTTCCATGACTCCCTGTGCCACACTCCTTGTAGCTCTCAGCAAAGTCAGGATCATCCTTGTATAGGTCCTTGATGTGCTCGAATCCTAGGACCTTTGCCTCCATGGTGGATATCAAGGCAAACCTTCTTGATAGTGCATCGGCTACCACATTGTCTTTTCCCTTCTTGTACTTGATGACGTACGGGAACGTCTCTATGAACTCCATCCACCTAGCATGTCTCCTCTTGAGATTGGTTTGCCCTCTGAGGTGTTTTAGAGTCTCGTGATCAGTGTGGATCACAAACTCCTTGGACAGCAAGTAAGCATAAAGCTCCTTGTTGTAAGTGGGGTAGTTCAGTGAGGCACCACCTAGCTTCTCACTGAAGTATGCCTCTGGCCTCCCTCCTTGGGTTAGCACTGCTCCTATGCCTATTCCAGAGGCATCACACTCCACTTCAAATGTCTTGTTGAAGTCGGGCAGGACAAGCACGGGTGCATGTGTAAGGCTGTCCTTCAAGGCCTGGAATGCCTTCTCCTGAGCTTCTCCCCAGCTGAATCCCACGTTCTTCTTCACTACTGCTGTCAATGGTAAGGCAATGCTGCTGAAGTTTGGCACGAATCTCCTGTAGAGGCTGGCCAGTATGTGGAAGCTCCTCACTTGGCTGATGTTGCTCGGTGTTGGCCATTCTTGTATGGCTCGAATCTTCTCTTCATCAACCTGTCGACCCTGTGAACTTTCAACAAAACCTAAGAAGACAAGTTTATCAGTACAAAAGATGCACTTCTTGAGATTGGCATAAAGCTCTTCTTGTCGAAGGGTTTTAAGCACCAACTCAAGATGTGTGAGGTGATCCCTAAAGCATTTACAGTAAACTAAAATGTCATCAAAATAAACTACAATGAACTTACTGATGTACGCCCTAAGAACTTGGTTCATAAGGGGCATGAAGGTGCTTGGGGCATTAGTCAAGCCAAATGGCATGACTGTCCACTCGTAGAGCCCTTGCTTTGTCTTGAAAGCAGTCTTCCATTCATCACCTTCTTTCATCCTGACTTGGTGGTATCCACTCTTGAGGTCTATCTTGGAGAAGACCGTGGCTCCACTCAGCTCATCTAGCATGTCATCCAGCCGTGGTATCGGATGCTGGTACTTGACTGTGATGTTGTTGATTGCTCGGCAGTCCACGCACATTCGCCACGTCCCATCCTTCTTGGGCACTAGTAGCACTGGTACGGCACATGGACTGAGGCTCTCTCGAACATAGCCTTTCTCCAGTAGCTCCTTGACTTGCTTCTCAAGCTCCTTGGACTTCTATGGACTCATCCGGTAGGCAGGCCGGTTGGGCAGGGCTGCTCCAGGCACTAGGTCGTTCTGGTGTTCTATGCCACGTAAAGGAGGCAAGCCTGCTGGTATCTCCTCTGGGAAAACATCTTGGAACTTGTTGAGGAGAGTTGCTACTTCAGGAGGTAGCTCTACCTCTCCCTGTTCTATAATCAAAGTTTCTTTGAAAACCATTAGTAACATTAAATCCTTCGAGGCTAAAGCTCTCCGGACATGGCTTGGTTAAATAAGAAAATTAGACTTGATAAGTTTCTTTTCCTTACTCATTTGGAGTTGTAGCTCGTGTACCTGGGCAGGTGTAAGGGGAGCCAAGCTGACCTTTCTTTTGTCATGTACAAAAGTGTAGAGATTGGTTCGGCCATCATGCCTGGTCTCTTTGTCAAACTGCCATGGCCTTCCTAGCAGAAGATGGCCAGCTTGCATGGGCACCACGTCGCACACGATTTGGTCTTGGTACATGCCAACACTGAATGGCACAATGACTTGCTCATGGATCTTGAGCTCCACTATGTCATCGAGCCATCTAAGTCTATATGGTCGAGGATGCCTTGTCTTCTCTAGACCTAGCTTATCAACCATGTACGCACTAGCAACGTTAGTGCAAGAACCACCATCTATGATGAGGTCACATACCTTGCCCTTGATGGTGCACCGGCTGTGGAAGATGTTCTCCCTATGGATGGTCTCTAAAGGATCCACCAGTGCACTGAGGATGCGTCTAGTGACCAGCACTTCCCCCACATCAGGGTACTCAATGTCACCATATTCTCCTTCTGGTTCATAGTCCTCTTCATTTTGGGACTCATACTCTCCAGCCTCCGTAATCAGCATGACCCGGTTGTTTGGCCTTCCCTTGAGATGTGTCCACGACCCTTACACTTGAAACAAGTGATGTCACGTGATCTTTGAGGGTTAGAGGACTTACTAGGCTCTCCTTGGTCACGGGTTGGCTCAGGAGGCTTGCTCTTGAACCTTGACTCGGTCTCTATGCTTTTGCCTTTGTCTACGGGCTTGGGAATGTTGCTTGGTGCCCAAGGCATCTTAGGCTTACTGCGGATTTCTTGGCTCTTACGTTTGACGTGCTGCTCAGCCTGGATAGATAGGTGGAACAAGTCTTTGAAGTCATTGTAGATTTGCCTTTCCACCTTGCGGCTGATTCTTTCTTGGAGTCCATCCAAGAGTTGTGCCATCAAAGCTTCCTCATCATCATTGAGTTCCAGCCTGTTCCTTAGTCTCTCAAACTCTTCATAGTACTCCTCTACTGATATGGTACCCTGCTTAAGAGTACGAAAACGTCGTTGCAAATGTCTATGAAAATAAGGTGGAACAAACCTTTGTCTCATGAGGTCTTTCATGTCGACCCATGAGTCTACGGGCCTCAATCTTTTCCTCCTTTGGTCAGACACCTCACGATCCCACCAGATGAGGGCATTGTCCGTGAGTTGTGCTACTGCCATGGAGACTCTCCTAGGGCCTGGTTGGTTGTAGTGATCGAAGATGTGATCCATCCTTCTCTCCCAATCTAGGTAGGCCTCGGGGTCTACTTTTCCTGCAAAACTCGGAGGTGTTAGCTTAACATCAGGATGAGTTACCCGGTTGTAGGCATGTTCATCTCCATCCTCATGATGTCTAGGAGGCATCCTTGGTCTCTGGTGATGTCCATATGGCTCGAAGCCATCACCTTCTGCCTCTGGTTGCCGTGGAGGTCCTCTCGGCCTATGGTGATAGTTATGAGGTTGTGCATCCTCATCTCCATCTGGCTAGGGCTCCTCCTGTTCGTACCGTGTCCTAAGGTGCTCAGGACCCTCAGCACGGTCTTGCTCAGCTCTCACGTGCCTTATGCCCTGGAATCTCACAGGCCTCTCCACGTGCTCCAACCTCTCGTCTATTGATGCGAGTTGCGTTTGGAGGGTTGTGAACATGGCCATCATGGCCTCGGCTGCATCTCTATTCTCTTCTGCCATTGTGCTACAAGAAAGAAACACAAGTTATTTTGCTCCTAAGTGGATTAGGAGGGTTTTCTTTTATAGGTGAATTCGAATTTGCAAAAAGGAAAAAGTTGAGAAAAAGGAAAAACCTGAAAAAAGGAAAGTTTAGAAAAATGGAAAGTTCCTACAGCTTGTGCTAGCTGTCCAATTCGAATTCTTTTAGTATTTTTCCTATTTTCTTTTTCTTTTTTTTTTAATTTACCTTAAAAATAATGGAAACATCATTTAAACAAAAAAGGAAAACATGAATGGCAATGCAAAAGTAAATCTAAACCCTAGTGATACACGTAGAAGCTAGATGCACTCGGTTTGGAGTTTGATGTTATTTTTTTTATTTTTCTTGAATGCGACTTAAACTAATGCAAGAACTAAAAACAAGACTAACTAAAGGATAGATAAAATCTAGTTTAGGAGCTTTAAGCTCTGATACCAAAACGATACAAGCCTCGATTCAAGGCTTGGATGTGCGTGGGCTGTTTGGAGAAGTTTAGGTGAGAAACTCGACCTTAAGCTTCTGGATAGGGGTTTTCTGGTTGGTAAAAGATGGAAGGGTGAAGTGAACCACACGAGGGGTGATGAACCTCGTGATAAATCACAAACTTAGAGCTAGGAAGGCTGGTCTCAACTAGGTTCTAAGCGCACAAGATTCTTAGAGAGAAAACTTGTTGGAAGAAAGTTCTATCTTTATTAATATCAAAAGGTTGTCGAACTACAATGCTGGAAGGAGCCTTATTAATATGCTCGACAGCTTGACCTTCTAGGGTCGACTCAAATAAAGAAAAGGAAAGTTTACAAAAATGCACAAATGGAAAAGATACAAAAGTGCATAACCGAAAAAGGACCTATTCCTAAAATGTTCTTGACTCAAAAATGTAAACAATCTAGATCATACCCTGCAAAATAGAAAAAGGCATATATTCGAATTGAAACTTACCTTTACATACCTCACGGCCAAGAAATGGAAGGTGGCCGTCCTTGTGGCATGCACGCGCCTTGCTCCTAGTCTTCGACTTGGAGTAGGGTTAAGAATCTTTGGGCCCTGACCTCTCTTGCCACTAAAACCCAAGTCTCTGAAGTCCCTTGCATTGTTGAGAAGCCTTTGGACTCTTCTTTACACTCTTGGCCCAATGTCCTTCGTCGATCATCCTCTAGGAGCTTGTCGACCCACAAGCTGAATTTGTGGAAGAGTGCCCTTGATCTGCTCCTTGTCATTGCTCCTGGTGGCACCACTGGTGTAGAGACTTCCTCTAGATGCATGTTCTGAAGCTGGTAGCTTATCTGGTCTGAGTCTCCTTGTGTAGATGTTGAAATGCTCGTGTACTCGGCTGGATCGGCTGTACCGGCTGGACTGTGCGAGGTACTAGCTGGAATGCCTTCTGGACCGGCCAAGTTGATCCCGGAGTCAGTGGCGTCACCAATGGGACCGGCGGTGTCTTCCACGTCGCCACCAGTTGGGCCAGAGGTTTGGGCCTCTCCACCAGCAATGCTGATTGGTCCGGTCCTATTGGTCGAGGTTCCGGCGGTACCTCTTGTGCCGGCAGACGTGCCAAATGGCCCGGCTGTCTCGGGCAAGCTTCCTGGTCGGCCAGTCTAGTCTCCTGGCCGGACATACGACCTGATGTCCCCATCAAACACCCACATCAACCTAGCTCAATTTTCAATATTGTGACAACAATTGAGACGGAAATAGCTAGGAAGAAGCCTACAAGTAATCCAATGTATCCGAAACTGTGTGATGTCATGCATTAAGATTCATTTATAAGCCTTTACTCAAGCAGTACCAATGTTGAGTTTAGAATGATCATTTTAATTCGCTGATCATCTTAACATCTCCGCACTAAATTGTCTTTTAACTGTTGATTTTGAGCTCAAAATTACATGAACACAACGCCAACGTTAAGATAGTTTAATTTTCCATATTCTGACAACATTTGAGACTCAAAGAGTTATGACAAAGCCTCCAAATAATCCAATGTATCCCAAACTACGTGATGCCATGCAATATGCTTCATTTATAAGCCTATACTCAAGGAACATCAATGCTAGTTTAGAATGATCATTTTAACTCGCTGATAACTTGACATGTGTGCACTAAATCATTTATAACTTTTGATTTAGAGCTCAAAAAGACATGAGTCCAACGCCCACATCAAGCTATCTCAATTTTCTATAATGTGAAAAAATTTAAGACGAAATAGCTATGACAAGGTCTGCAAGTCACCCAATCTTTCCCAAACTGCATGATGTCATGCAATAATTTGATATGTCCATACTAAATTGTCCGTAACTTTTGATTTGGAGTTCAGAATGATATGAATCCAACGCCCACCTTTTCTTCCGTGAGTATACCAAACGGTTCGCTTCTGACGTTAAGCTAACTAAAACCTTTATATTGTGACAACATTTGGGACTAAAATAGCAACGACCAAGATTCCATGCAATCCAATGTATTTGAAACTGTGTGATGTAATGCATTATGCTTTATTTATAAGCCTTTACTCAAGCAGCACCAATGATCAGTTTAGAATGATCATTTTAACTGGCCGATCAACTTGACATGTACGCACTAAATCGTGCGTAACTTTTGGTTTATAGTTCACAGTGACATGAATCCAACTCCCACGTTAAGCTAGCTTAATTTTTTATATTGTGACAAAATTTAAGACCAAAATAACTACGACAAAACCTTGAAGTAATCCAATCTATTCCAATTTGCGTGATGCCATGCATTATGCTTCATTTATAAGCATTTACTCAAGGAGCACCAATGCTAAGTTTAGAATGATCATTTTAACTAGATGTTTGACTTGACATGTCGGCACTAAATCGTCTTTAACTTTTAATATAGATCTCAAATGACATGAGTCCAATGCCCACATTAAGTTAGCTCAATTTTTCATATTGTGATAGCATTTGAGACTGAAAGAGCTACAAAAAAGCGTCCACATATATCCCAAACTGTGTGATACCATGCATTATGCTTCATTTATAAGCCTTTACTGAAGGAGCGCCAATGATCAGTTTAAAATGATCATTTTAACTGGACGACCAATTTCACATGTTTGCGCTAAATCATCCAAAACTTTTGATTTATAGTTCAGAATGACACGAATTGAATACCCATGTTAAGCTATCTCAATTTTCCATATTCTGTTTACATTTGCGATTGAAAAAGATTCAAAAAAGTCTCCAAGTAATATAATGTATCCCAAACTCCATGATGCCATGCATTATGTTTCATTTGTAAGCCTTTAATCAAAGAGCACCAATGATCAGGTTAGAATGATCATTATAACTGGCCAATCAACTTGACATATCCACACTAAATCTTCTGTAACTTTTGATTTAGAGTTCAGAATGACACGAATCCATCACCCACATTAAGCTAGCTCAATTTTCTATATTGTGACAACATTTGAGACTTAAAGAGATACTACAAAACGTCCAAGTAATCTAATGTATCCCAAAGTGCGTGATGCCATGCATTATGCTTCATTTATAAGGCTTTACTCAAAGAGCACCAATGATCAATTTAGAATAATAATTTTAACTGGCCAGTCAACTTGACATGTCCATACCGAGACGTTTGTAACTTTTGATTTAGAGTTCAGAATGACACAAATCCAACGACCACTTTAAGCTAGCTACATTTTCTATATTGTGACAATATTTGAAAATAACAGAGCTACGACTAAGCCTCCAAGTAATCCAATGTATCCCAAACTATGTGATGCAATACATTATGCTTCATTTATAAGTCTTTACTCAAGGTGCTTCATTTATAAGTCTTTACTCAAGGTGCTTCATTTATAAGTCTTTACTCAAGGAGAACCAATGATAAGTTTAGAGTGATCATTTTAACTGGCCAATCAACTTGACATGTCCGCATTAAATCGTCTGTAACTTTTCATTTAGAGTTCATAGTAACACGAATCCAACGCCCACGGTAATCTAGCTCAATTTTCTAAATTATGTAAAAATTTAAGACCGAAATACTTTGGACAAAGCCTCCAAGTAATCCAATATGTTCCAATTTGTGTGGTGCCATGCATTATACTTCATTTATAAGGCTTTGCTCAAGGAGCATGAATGATAAGTTAAGAATGATCATTCTAACTATCTGATCAACTTATCGTCTTTAACTTAATATTTAGAGCTCAAAATGACATGAGTCCAACACCCACATTAAACTAGCTCAGTTTTTTGTATTGTGACAACATTTGGGACTCAAAGAGCTATTATAAAGCCTCCAAGTAATCCAATGTATACCAAACTGCGTGATGCCATTCATTATGCTTCATTTATATGCCTTTACTCAAGGAGCACCAATAATCAGTTTAGGATGTCATTTTAACTGGCCGATCAACCAGACATGTCCGCAATAAATCGTCCGTAACTTTTGATTTAGAGTTTAGAATGAAACGAATCCAACGCACATGTTAAACTAGCTATATTTTCTATATTGTTCCAACATTTGAGCTGAAAGAGCTCCCAAAAAGCCTCCAAATAATCCAATGTATCCGAAACTGCATGATATCATGCATTATTCTTCATTTACAAGCCTTTACTCAAGGAGCACCAATGATCAGTTCAGAATGATCATTTTAACTAGCTGTTCGACTTGACATATCCGCACTAAATCATCTTTAATCTTTGATTTAGAGATCAAAATGACACGAATCCAACGCCCACGTTAAGCTAGCTACATTTTCCATATTGCGAAAACATTTGAGACTTAAAGAGCTATGACAAAGCGTCCAAGTAATCCAATGTTTCCCAAAGTGAGTGATGCCATGCATTATGCTTCATTTATAAGCCTTTATTGAAGGAGCACCAATGATCAATTTAGAATGACAATTTTAACTGGTCAGTCAACTTGACATGTGCGTACCAAGACGTTTGTAACTTTTGATTTTGAAATCAGAATGACACGANTCCTATCTCTAGACATGTAAGGTGAGGTCCAAACATCGGAATGTACTAAATCAAAGCAATGCTCATAATTTGTAGACGATTTAGGGAAAACAACACGACAATGTTTGCCAAGGATACAAGCCTCACAAACTGAGTGATCATAAGCGACATTAGGAATTATTAAGCTTAAAGTACGAGCATGAGGATGTCCTAATCTAGCATGCCATAAGACATCTTTATTAGCAAAAACAGAGGATTTGAAAGCTAAGGAATCCAAATTGCTTGGAGGGTCTTCAAGAACATAGAGCTCATCTTGAGTTACACCACCTCCAAGTATCTTACCACTCTTAATATCCTGAAAGTAAACATTGTTAGGCCCAAATGTAAAATTGCAATTGAGGTCTTTAGTAGCCTTTTTGACAGAAACTAGATTAGACTTAAATTTAGGTACAAAGAATGCATTAGTTTCTTTGTCAAATAGTCTTAATTTCCGGTTCCTTCAATTGGAATACCCTTACCATCAGCTATAGTTACTTGTCCTAGACATGGTTCAATGTTCTTTAACAACCTAGCATTGCTAATCATATGGTGAGAAGCACCTGAATCCACTACCAAATTATGATCTGGTTTATCAAGCGATTTATGGGAGTAGAGTGTGATACCGGGAGTTTTGAGGCATAGGCCTTGATGAGATCCTCCAAGTCACTCTTCTTAACATACTCCATGGATACATTCATAGCTAGCTCCCCTCCTTGGTTGGATGAACTTGCGGTTCAGTCGCAACCATTTGAGAGATGTTAGCCTTTGAATCCTTGAACCGGTTTGGCTTGAGATGAGGATGAAGTATCCAGCACTTGTCCTTGAAGTGGCCATTCCTCTTACAATGCTCACACATCACACTCTTCCTATCCTCTTGCTTAAACACGCTTTTGTTGGCCATGACTAGTTCTCCTTTACCACCAAACAAAACCAATGTTGCCTTGCTCCCTTTGAATCCGTGAGCACACCTCTTCGAAATCAGGGAGTTTTGGCTCTCTCAGGATGGACTTAATCACATCCTTAAAGGCTGGATTTAAGTTGAGAAGGAGCCCAAATATCTTGTCTTGTTCCTTCCTTTCATTAAGCACCTTTGGATCCATAGAACTTGGTCTCAAAATGTCAAGCTCGGACCATGTTGATTGGAACTTGCCCAGGAATTTTGTGAACTCCATATCCTCTTGGTGTAGATCATTGAGAGCCTTCTTAACCTCATACACACGGCTGAGGTTTGAAACATCCCCATACACCCTCTTGAGAGTGTCCAAAGAGACTTGGCAGTTTCACAATGTGAATAAGCTTCAAGAATGGATGGGTCCAATGAATTTTGGAGGAATCCAAGGACTGATTGATCTTCTTGGAACCACCTAGCTTCTTCTTTCTTGTTGCCTCATCCTTCTTCTCCTTTGGATCATCTATAGATGGAGTATTATCCTCCAAGATGTGATTCCAAAGTCCTTTGCCACAAATGGCTGTCTTGATGGTTCTTGACCATAATGTGTAGTTCAAGCCTTTGAGAACTACTGCTATCACCGTAGGTTTCAGGCTGGAACTAATTTGAACTGTATCCTCCATTGTTAGGCTTTGAAGAGCTCAAAGGAAGCAGCTTTTATGGTTGAATGAAACCGTGAGTTTTTAGTCTAAAGACTGAGAGATTTTTGACAGAATTTTAGATTAGAAACTGAGAGATTTGAGTAGAAAGGATAAGAGAATGATCTTATGCTCTGATACCATGTAAGAATATTGAGATTATAGAGGAGAAATGTGAAGAATTGAATCTGAAAAACTCAAAGAGAAGTATGAGAAAATGAGAAATGACTTAGACTTATGGAGAAAAATCTCCTAAGAGTTTGTCATACATTGAGTCTTTACAGCCCTTTTATAGAGGATTTACAATGTGAACACAAAAGAAAACGAATTCAAACTTGTGGATGAGTTTGAATAGAGGAGGAGCCTATCAACAACCAATGAGAAGAGAGGAGACAGCATGGGCATGACTGTTTGGTGTGGTTGCCAAGACTGTGTGCAGCATGGGCATGACTGTTTGGTGTGGTTGCCAAGACTGTGTGCAGCATGGGCATGACTGTTTGGTGTGGTTGCCAAGACTGTGTGAAGCATGGGCATGACTTTTTCACCTTGATTCTTCTCCCAAGGTAGCTATTTAACCATTTCAACCATGTGGTTAATAATAACCCATCCTTTTTCATTTCCTTTGTTATTCAAACTGAATTTTCGTGCTCACACTTGCCTTGTAGGTCAAGATAGGTCTTATTTGATTTTCCTATGTCAATATCCAACACCCACTTTAAGCTTGCTACATTTTCTATATTGTGACAATATTTGAGACTGAAAAAGCTACGGCAAAGTTTCCAAGTAATCCAATGTATCCCAAACTTTGTGATGCAATGCATTATGATTCATAGCATTTACTCAAGGAGCACCAATAATCAGTTTAGAATGTCATTTTAAGTGGCCAATCAACCAGACATGTCCGCACTAAATGGTCCGTACCCTTTGATTTAGAGTTCAGAATGACACGAATTCAACGCCCACGTTAAGCTAGCTACATTTTTTTATATTGTGACAACATTTAAGACGGAAAGAGCTCCGAAAAAGCCTCCAAGTAATCCAATGTATCTCAAACTGCATGATGGCCTGCATTATTCTTCATTTACAAGCCTTTACTGAAGGAGCACCAATGATCAGTTTAGAATGATCATTTTAACAGGCCGATCAACTTGACATGTCCACACTAAATTGTCCGTAACTTTTGATTTTGATTTTAGAATGACATGAATCCAACGCCCACGTTAAACTTTCTCAATTTTCTATATTGTGCAACATTGGAGACTGAAAGAACTACGACGAAGCCTCCATGTAATCCAATGTATCAAAACTGCGTGATGCAATGCATTATGCTTCATTTATAAGCCTGTACTCAAGGAGCACCAATGATCTGTTTAAAGTGATCATTTTAACTAGCCTGTCAAACTTGATATGTCCGCACTAAATCGTCTGTGACTTTAGATTTAGAGTTCACTGTGACACGAATCCAACGCCCACGTTAAGCTAGCTCAATATTTGTGCGAAATTTTAGACCGAAATAGCTATGAAAAACACTCCAAGTAATCCAATCTATTCCAATTTGTGTGATGTCATGAATTATGCTTCATTTCAATACCTTTACTCAAGGAGCACCAATGATAAGTTAGGAATGATCATTTTAATGGGCTGATCAACTTATCGTCTTTAACTTTTTATTTAAAGCTAAAAATGATATGAGTCCAACGCCCACATTGACATGAGTCAATTTTCTGTATTTTGACAACCTTTGGGACTGAAAGAGCTACTACAAAGCCTCCAAGTAATCCGATGTATCCCAAACTGCGTGATGCCATACATTATGCTTCATTTATAAGCCTTTACTCAAGGAGCACCAATAATTAGTTTAGAATGTCATCTTAACTGGCAAATCAACCAGACATGTCCGCACTAAACCTTCCGTAACTTTTGATTTAGAGTTCAGAATGAAAGGAATCCAACACCCACATTAAACTAGCTACATTTTCTATATTGTGACAACGTTTGGCACTGAAAGAGCTGCGTGATGTCATGCATTATGCTTCATTTATAAGCCTTTACTTAGCCCCAATGATCTGTTTAGAAAGATCAATTTAACTGGCCGGTCAACTTGACATGTACGCATTAAATTTTCTTTAACCTTTGATATAGAGTTTAGGAGACACGAATCCAATTCCCATGTTAAGGTAGCTCAATTTTCTATATTCCGAAACCATTTGAGACAGGAAAGAGCTACGACAAAGCCTCCAACTAATCCAATGTATCCCAAATTGTGTTATGCCATGCATTATGCTTCATTTATAAGCCTTTACAAGTTTAGAATGATCATTTTAAATAGCCGATCAACTTGATCTTTCCGCACTAATCATCCATAACTTTTGATTTAGAGCTCAGATGACACGAATGCAATGCCCTCGTTAAGCTAGCTCAATTTTCAATATTGTGACAAAATTTGAAACCGAAGTAGATACGACAAAGCCTCTAGGTAATACATTCTATCCCAAACTGCGTGATGCCATGCATTATGCTTCATTTGTAAACCTTTGCTCAACGAGCACCAATGATCAATTTAGAATGACCAATTTAACTAGCCGATAAACTTGACATTTTCGCATAAAACCGTCCGGAACGACACGAATCTAACGCCAACTTTAAGGTAGCTCAATATTCTACATTGAGAAAAAATTTAAGACCGACAAAACTACAACAAAGCCTCCACGTAATCCAATCTATCCCAAATTGCATGATGCCATGCATTATGCTTCATTTATAAGCCTTTACTCAATGAGCACCAATGATAAGTTTAGAATGATCATTTCACTGCCGATCAACTTGACATGTACGCACTAAATCGTCTATGACATTTGATTTAAAGTTCCAAATGACACGAATCCAACGCCCACATTAAGCTAGCTCAATTGTCTATATTGTTACAACATTTGACACTGAAATAGCTAATTTAAAGCCTTCAAGTAATCCAATCTATCTAAAATTGCGTGATGCCATGCATTATGTTTCATTTATAAGCCTTTACTAATGGAGCACCAATGATCAGTTTAGAATGATCAATTTAACTGGCCGATCAACTTGGTATGTACGCACTAAATCTTCTATTACTTTGGATTTAGAGTTCTGAATGACACGAATCCAATACCCAGGTTAAGCTCGTTTAATTTTCTATATTGGGGAAAAATTTAGAACCAAAATAGCTTCGAAGAAGTGTCCAAGTAAGCCAATCTATCCCAAACTGTGTGATGCCATGCATTATGCTTCATTTGTAAACCTTTGCTCAATGAGCACCAATGATCAGTTTAGAATGATCATTTTAACTAGCCGATAAAATTGACATGTCCGCACCAAATTGTCTGTAACTTTTGATTAAGAGTTCAGAATGACACGAATCCAACGCCCACGTTAAGCTAGCTAAATTTTCAATATTGTGACAAAATTTATGACGGAAATAGCTACGACAAATCGTCTGAGTAATAAAATCTATCCCACACTGCGTTATGCCATGCATTATGCTTCATTTGTAAACCTTTGCTCAATAAGCACCAATGACAAGTTTAGAATGATCAATTGAACATGCCGATAACCTTGACATGTACGCAGCAAATCATTTCTACCTTTTCATTTAGAGTTCAGAATGATACGAATCCAACACCCATGATAAGCTAGCTCAATTTTCTATAGCAAACTGCTTGATGCCATTCATTATGCTTTATTAATAAGATTTTACTCATTGAGTACCAATGATCAGTTTAGAATGCTCATTTTAACTTGCCCGTCAACATGAAATGTCCGCAATAAATTGTCTATAACTTTTGATTAAGATCTTAGAATGCCATGAATCTAATGTCCACGTTATGCAAGGTAAATTTTCTATATTGTGACCAAATTTTAGACTAAATTAGATACGATAAAGTCTACAAGTAATCCAATCTATCGTGTAATGCTTGATGTCATGCATTATTCTTCATTTATAAGCTTTTACTCAATGAGCACCAATGATCAGTTTAAAATGATGATTTTAACTAGCCGGTCAACTTGACATGTCCGCACGAAATCATCTGTAACTTTTGATTCAAAGCTCAGAATGACACGAATCTAATGCCCACATCAAGCTAATTAAATTTTCCTATATTGTGACAAAATTAATGAACGAAATAGGTACGAAAAAGCCTCCAAATAATCCAATCTATCCCAAACTGCGTGATGCCATGTATTATGCTTCATTTATAAGTCTTTACTCAAGCAGCACCAATGATTAGTTTAGAATGATCATTTTAACTATCGGTCAATTTGACATGTCCGCACAAAATAGCCTTTAAAATTTTATTCAGAGCTCAGAATGACAGGATTCCAATGCCCACGTTAAGGTAGCTCAATTTCTATATTCTGACAAAATTGGAGACGAAAATAGCTACGACAAAACCTCCAAGTAATCGAATCTTTACTCAATGAACACAATTACGAATATTATGCGTCATTAGTAAGCCTTTACTCAATGAACACAATTGATCAGTTTAGAATTATAATTTTAACTGACCGGTCAACTTGACATATTTGCGCTAAATCGTTTGATTACGAGGTCATAATGACACGAATCCGACGCTCACGTTAAGTTACCTTAATTTTCTATATTGTTTAAAAATCTAAGCCTTAAATATCTTTGGCAAAGCTCCAAGTAATCGAATCTATCGCAGACAATGTGATCCCATGCATTATGCTTCACTGATAAGCCTTTACTCAATGTTCACCAATGATCAGTTTAGAATGATCATTTTAGCTGGCGGACCAACTTAACATCTCCGCACGAAATCGTCCGTAACTTTTGATTCAGAGCTCAAAATGATACGAATCCAACGCCCACATTAATCTAGTTTAATTTTCTATATTGTGACAAAATTTATCACTGAAATAGTTACGACAAAGCCTCCAAGTAATCCAACTTATCCCATACTGCATGATACCATGCATATAGCTTCATTTATAAGCCATTACTCAAGGAGATGCAATGATCAGTTTAGAATGATCATTTTAACTATCGGTCAACTTGACATGTCCACACAAAATCATCCGTAACTTTTGATTCAGAGCTTAAAAAGACACGGATCCAATGCCCACGTTAAGCTAGCTCAATTTTCTATATTGTGAAAAGTTGGAGATAGAAACAGGTACAAAAAAGCCTTCAAGTAATCGAATCTATCGCAAACTACGTGATATTATGCATCATTAATAAGCCTTTACTCAATGAACATCAATGATCAGTTTAGAATTATAATTTTAACTGAACTGCCAACTTGACATGTTTGCGCTAAATCGTTTGATTTACGAGCTCAGAATGACACGAATCTAACCCTCATGTTAAGTTATCTCAATTTTCTATATTGTTTAAAAAAATTTAAGACTTAAATAGCTTTGATAAAGCCTCGAAGTAGTGGAATCTATCGCAAACAGCATGATGCCTTGCATTATGCTTCATTGAGAGGCCTTTACTCAATGAGCACCAGTGATCAATTTAGAATGATCATTTTAACTGGCCGATCAGCATAACATGTCCGCACGAAATCGTACGTAACGTTTCATTTAGAGCTTAGAATGACACGAATCCAGTGCGCACATTAAGCTAGTTCAATTTTTTATATGGTGACAAAATTTATGACCAAAATACCTACGACAAAGCCTCCAAGTAATTCAATCTATCACAAACTGCGTGATGCCATGCATTATGCTTCATTTATAAGCCTTTACTCAAGGAACACCTATAATCAGTTTAAAATGATCATTTTAACTACCTGTCTACTTGACATATCCACACAAAAATGTCTGTAACTTTTGATTCAGAGCTCAGAATGATATGAATCCAATGCCAACGTTAAGTTAGCCTAATTTTCTATATCGTGACAAAAATGAAGACTGAAATAGCTACGACAAAGCCTCCAAGTAATCGAAGCTCTCGCAAACTGTGTAATATTATGCTTCATTAATAAGCCTTTACTTAAAGAGCACCAATGATCAGTTTAGAATTATAAATTTAACTGACAGATCAACTTGGCATGTTCGCAATAAATCTTCTGGTTCCGAGCTCAGAATAGCACGAATCCAACGCTCACGTTAAACTAGCTCAATTTTCTATATTGTGAAAAATATAAGACTGAAATAGCTACGACAAAGCCTCCAAGTAATCCAATATATCGCAAACTGCTTGATGCCATGCATTATGCTAATAAGCTAGAGCTCAAAATTGTCTGTAACTTTTGATTTAGAGCTCCGAATGACAGGAATCCAACGCCCACGTTAAGCTAGCTAAATTTTCTATATTGTTATAATAATTTAATACGTAAATAGCAACGACGAAGCCTCCATATAATCAAATCTATAGCAAAGAGAGTGATGCCTTGCATTATGCTTCATTGATAATCCTTTACTCAATGAGCATCAATGATCATTTTAGAGTGATAATTTTAACTAGCCAATCAGGTTAACATGTCCGCACTAAATCGTCTCTAACTTTTAATTCAAACCTCAAAATGACACGAATCCAACACCCACATTGAGCTAGCACAATTTTCCATATTGAATAAAAATTTAAGACTTCAATATCTACGACAAATTCCTCATGTAATCGAATCTATCGCAAAGAGAGTAATGCCATGCATTATGCTTCATTGATAAGCTTTGACTCAATGAGCACCAATGATCAGTTTAGAATGATGGTTTTAACTGGCCGATCAGCTTAACATGTCCGCACTAAATCGTCTATAATTGTTGATTCAGAGCTCAAAAATGACACGAATCCAACGCTTATGTTAAGCTAGCTCTATTGCATAAAAATTTAAAACGAAAATAGCTATGAAAAAGCCTTCAAGTAATTGAATCTAGCACAAACTGCGTAATGTCATGCATTGTGCTTCATTAATAAGCCTTTACTCAAAGAGCACCAATGGTAAATTTAGAACTATCATTTTAACTGACCGATCAACTAGACATGTACACACTAAATCGTTTGTAAGTTTTGATTCAGAGCTCAGAACGACACGAATCCAATGCTCACGTTAATTTTCTATATTATAAAAAAATTTAAGACTAAATTAGCTACGACAAAGCTTGCAAGTAATCCTATCTATCGCAAACTGCGTGATGCTATGAATTATGTTTCATTAATTAGCCTTTACTCAATGAGTACCAATGATCAGTTTAACTAGCTGGTCAACTTGACATATCCGCACGATATCATCCATAACTTTTGATTCAGAGCTCATAATGACATGAATCTAATGCCAACGTTAAGATAGCCAAATTTTCTATATTGTGATAAAATTTAAGACGGAAATAGCTACGACAAAGCCTCCAATCTATCGCAATCTTCTGGATGGCATACATTATGCTTTATTAATAAGCTTGAACTCAATTAGCACCAATTGATTTGCTTAGAATTATCATTTTAACTCGCCGGTCAACCAGACATGTCCGCACTAAATATCTGTAACTTTTGATTTAGAGCGCAGAATGCCACGAATCCACCGCCCATGTTAAGCTAGCTAAATTTTATATATTGTGACACAATTTAATGCCAAAATAGCTAAGACAAAGCTTCCAAGTAATCAAATCTATCGCAACCTGCTTGATGTCCTGCACTATGCTTTATTAATAAGCCTTTACTAAATGAGCACCAATGACAAGTTTATAATGATCATTTTAACTCGCCGATGAACTGGACATCTCCGCACAAAATCGTCCGTAACTTTTGATTCAAAGCTCAGAATGACACGAATACAATGTCCACGTTAATCTAGTTTAAGTTTTTATATTTTGACAAAATTTAGGAATTAAATAGCTAAGACAAAGCCTCCAAGTAATCCAATCTATCGCGAACTGCTTGATGCCATGCATTATGCTTCATTAGTAAGCCTTTACTCAATGAGCAGAAATGATCATTTTAGAATGATCATTTTGACATGTCCGCACAAAACCGTCTGTAACTTTTAATTCAAAGCTCAGAATGACACGAATCCAGCACATATTAAGCTTGTTCAATTTTCTATATTGTTATAAAATTTAAGACCGAATTAGCTAGGACAAAGCTTCCAAGTATTCTAATCTATCTCAAACTCGTGATGCCATGAATTAAGCTTCATTTATAATTCTTTACTCAAGGAGCACTAATGATCAATTTAGAATGATCATGTAAACTACCGGTCAACTTGACATGTACGCACAGAATCATCCGTAACTTTTGATTCCGAGCTCAGAATGACACGAATCCAATGCCCACGTTAAGCTACCTCAATTTTTAATATTGTGACAAAATTTAAGTCTAGAATAGCTACGAAAAGTCATCCAAGTAATCTATTCTATCGCAAACTGCGTGATTCCACACATTATGCTTCATTAATATGCCTTTTCTCAATGACCACCAATGATCAGTTTAGAATGATCATTTGTACAGACCGATCAACTAGACATGCCAGCAATAAATAGATTTTAACTTTTGATTCAGAGCTCAGAATGACACGAAACCAATGATCACGTTAAGATAGCTCAATTTTCTATATTGTAAAAAAATTTAACACCGAAATAGTTACAAAAAAGCCTCCAAGTAATCCAATCTATCGCAAACTGTTTTGATGCCATGAATTCTGCTTCATTAATAGCCTTTACTTAATGAGCACCAACGATCAGTTTAGAACGATCATTTTAACTAGCCGGTCAACTTGTCATGTCCGCACGAAATCGTCAGTAACTTTAGATTCAGAGCTCAAAATAACACGAATCCAATGCTCACGTCAAGTTAGCTCAATTTTCTATATTGTGAAAAAATTTAAGACTGAAATAGCTACAGCAAAGCCTCCAAGAAATTGAATACATCGCAAACAGCGTGATACTATGCATGGTGCTTTATTGATAAGCTTTTACTCAGTGAGCACCAATGATCAGTTTATATGATCATTTTAATTTACCGATCAACTAGACATGTCCGGAGTAAATCATCTATAACTTTTGATTCAAAGCTCAAAATGACACGAATCCAATGCTCACGTTAAGCTAGCTCAATTTTCTACATTGTGAAAAATTTTAAAATGAAATAGCTACGACAAAGCCTCCAAATAATCCAATCTATCGCAAACTGCTTGATGCCAAGAATTATGCTTCATTAATAAGCCTTTACTCAATGAGCACAATTGGTCAGTTTAAAATGATTATTTTAACTCGCAAGTCAACTTGACATGTGCACACTGAATCTTTTGTATCTTTTGATTCAGAGCTCAGAATGCCACGAATCCAACGCCCATGTTAAGCTAGCTAAATTTTTGATGTTAAGACAAAATATAAGATTGAAATATCTAAGACAAAGCTTCCAAGTAATCGAATCTATCAGAAACTGCTTGATGTCATGCACTATGATTTATTAATAAGCCTTTACTCAATGAGTACCAATAATAAATTTAGATTGATCTATTAACTCCTCGATCAACTTGTCAAGTCCGCACAAAATTGTCCATAACTTTGTATTCAGAGCTCATAATGATACGAATATAATGCCCACATTAAGCTATCTCAATTTTCTTTAGTGTGACAAATTTTAATACTGAAATAACTACGACAATGCCTCCGAGTAATCCAATCTATTGAAAACTTCTTGATGCCATGCATTATGCTTCATTAATAATCATTTATTCAATGAGTACTAATGATCACTTTAGAATGATCATTTTAACTAGCCGATCAGCTTGACATGTCCGTCTATATTGTGACAAAATTTAAGACTGAAAGAATTACGACAAAGCCTTCAAGTAATTGAATCTATCACAAACTACGTGATACCACACATTATGCTTCATTGATAAGCTTTTTCTCCATGAGGAACAATGATCAGTTTAGAATGATCATTTTTACTGACCAATCAACAAGACATGCCCTCAATAAATCGTTTGTAACTTTTGATTCAAAGCTCATAATGACACGAATCCAACGATCACCTTAAGTTAGCTCAATTTTCTATATTGTGAAAAAATTTAAGACTAAAATAGCTACGGCAAAGCTTCCAAGTAATCTAATCTATTGCAAACTGCTTGATGCCATAAATTATGCTTCATTAATAAGCCGTTACTCAATGAGCACCAATGATCAGTTTAGAATGATCATTTTAACTAGCCGGTCAACCTGTCATGTCCACACAAAATCGTCTGTAACTTTTGATTCATAGCTCAAAATAACATGAATCCAATGCTCACGTTTAGCTAGCTCAATTTTCTATAGTGTGACAAACTTTAAGACTGAAAGAGGTATGACAATGCCTCCGAGTAATCCAATCTATTGCAAACTGCTTGATGCCCTGCATTATGCTTCATTGACAGCTTTTACTCAATGAAGACTAATGATCAATTTAGAATGATAATTTTAACTAGCCGATCAGCTAGGAATGTCTGTACAAAATTCTCTGTAACTTTTGATTCCCAGCTCAGAATGACACGAATCCAAACGTTAATCTAGCTCAATTTTCGATAATGTGAAATAATTTGAGACTGAAAGAGTTATGACAAAACCTCCAAGTAATCCAATCTATCGCAAACTGCTTTATGCCATGCATTATGCATCAGTAATGAGCTTTTACTCAATGAGAACTAATGATTAGTTTAGAATGATTATGTTAACTCGCCTGTCAACTTGACATGTCCGCACTAAATCGTCTGTAACTTTTGATTCAGAGCTTAGAATGACACGAATCCAGCGATTATGATAAGTTAGCTCAATTTTCTATAGTGCTCAAAAATTTAGGATTGAAATAGCTACGACAAAGCCTCCAAATAATCCAATCTAATACAAACTGCTTGATAGCATGAATTATGCTTCATTAATAAGCTTTTACTCAACGAACACCAATGATCAGTTTAGAATGATTATTTTAACTCGATGGTCAACTTGACATGTCCGCACTAAATCATTTGTAACTTTTGATTCAGAGCTCAGAATGACACGAATCCAACGCTGATGTTAAGTTAGCTCAATTTTCTATATTGCTGAAAACTTTAAGACTTAAGTAGCTACGACAAAGCCTCCAAGTAATCCAATCTAACACAAACTGCTTGATGGCATGCATTATGGCATGCATTATGATTCATTAATAAGGTTTTACTCAGCGAGCACAAATAATCAATTTAGAATGATTATTTTAACTCGCCGGTCAACTTGACATGTCAGCAGTAAATCCTCTGTAACTTTTGATTCGGAGCATAGAATGCCAAGAATCAAAGGCCCACGTTAAGCTAGCTAAATCATCCATATTGTGACAAAAATTAAAACAGAAATAGCTACGACCAGGCCTCTGAGTAATCGAATCTATTGCAACTGCTCGATGTCATGCACTATGCTTCATTAATAAGTCTTTACTCAATGAACACCAAAGATAAGTTTAGAATGATCATTTAACTCGCCCATCAACTTGACATGTCCGCACAAAATCATCCGTAACGTTTGATTCAGAGCTCAAAATGACACGAATCCAATGCCCACGTTAAGGTAGCTTAATTTTGTATATTATGACAAATTTTAAGACTTAAATAGCTACGAAAAAGCTTCCAAGTAATTGAATCTATCGCAACCAGCGTGATGCCATGCATAATGCTTCATTAATAAGCCTTTACTCAATGAGCACCAATGATTAGTTTAGAATGATCATTTTAACTGACCGATCAACTACACATGTATGCACTAAATCGTCAATAACTTTTGATTCAAAGCTCAGAATGGCACGAATCGAACGCTCACGTTAAGCTAGCTCAATTTTCGACATTGTGAAAAAATTTAATACTGAAATAGCTACGAAAATGCCTCCAAATAATCCAATCTATCGCACCCTGCTTGATGCCATGAATTATGCTTCATTAATAATCCTTTACTCAATGAGCACCAACGATCCATTTAGAATGATCATTTTAACTACCCTGTCAACTTGAAATGTCCGCATGCAATTATCCGTACCTTTTGATTCAGAGCTCGTAATGACACAAATCCAATGCTCACGGTAAGCTAATTCAATATTCTATATTGTGAAAAAAATTAAAACTGAAATATCTACGACAATGCCTCCAAGTAATCCTATATAACGCCAAGTGCTTGATATCATGTATTATGCTTCATTAATAAGCTTTTACACAATGAGCACCAATGGTCAGTTTAGAATGATTATTTTAACTCGCCGGTCAACTTGAGATGTCCGTAATAAATTGTCTTTAACTTTTGATTCAGAACTCAGAATGCCACGAATCCATCGCCCACGTTAAGCTAGCTGAATTTTAAATATTTTAACAAAAGTTAAGACTGAAATAGCTACGACAAAGCCTCCAAGTAATTGAATCTATTGCAAGCTGTTTGATGTCATGCACTATGCTTATTTAATAAGCTTTTACTCAATGAGCACCAATGATAAGTTTAGAATGATCATTCTAACTCGCCTAGAAACTTGACATGCATGTCCGCACTAAATCGTCTGTAACTTTTGATTTAGAGCTCAAAATGAAACGAATCCAACATCATGTTAAATTATCTAAATTTTTTATATTGTTAAAAATTTAAGACTGAAATAGCTACGACATAGCCTCCACATAATCCAATCTAACAAGAACTACTTGATGCCATGCATTATGCTTCATTAATGAGCTTCAATGAGCACCAATGATCAGTTTAGAATGATTATTTTAACTCGCTAGTCAACTTGATATGTCCGCACTAAATCGTCTTTAACTTTTAATTCAGAGCTCAGAATGCCACGAATCCAACGCCCACGTTAAACTAGCTAAATTTTAAATATTGTGACAAAAATTAAGACAGAAATTTCTATGACAAAGCCTCCAAGTAATCGAATCTATCGCAAGCTGTTTGATGTCATGCACTATGCTTATTTAATAGCCCTTTACTCAATGAGCACCAATGATAATTTTAGAATGATCATTTTAACTTGCCGATCAACTTGACATGCATGTCCGCACAAAATCATCCGTAAATTTTGTTTTGGAGCGCAGAATGACACAAAACCAACGGCCACGTTAAGCTAGCTCAATTATCTATATTGTGAAAAAATTTAAGATTGAAATAAATACGACAAAGCCTCCAAGTGATCCAATCTTATCAAAAGTCTGATAAGGCTTTCAGAGATAGGGAAGTAAGAAGTAAGAAAGAGTCNGCCATGCATTATGCTTCATTTGTAAACCTTTGCTCAATGAACACCAATGATCAGTTTAGAATGATCATTTGAACTAGATGATAAACTTGACATGTCCGCACTAAATCGTCTTTAACATTTGATTTAGGGCTCAAAATGACATGAATCCAACCCCACGTTAACCTAACTTAATTTTCAATATTGTGGCAACATTTGCGACTGCAAAAGCTACGACAATGCCTCCAAGTAATCTAGTGTATCTCAAACTGCGTGATGTCATGCATTACGTTTTATTTATAAGCCTTTACTCAAGGGGAACCAATGATCAGTTTAAAATGATAATTTTAACTGCCTGATCAACTTGATTTAGAGTTCAGAATGACACGAATCCAATGTCCACGTTAAGCTAGCTCAATTTAAGATCAAAATAGCTATGACAAAGCGTCCAAGTAATCCAATTTGTCACAAATTGCGTGATGTCATGCATTATGCTTCACTTGTAAACCTTTGCTAAATGAGCACCAATTATCAGTTTTGAATGATCAGTTTGACTAGCCGATAAACTTGACATGTCTACATTAAATCGTTTGTAACTTTTTTAGCACTCAAAATGATATAAATCCAACGCAAACCTTAATCATGCTCAATTTTTAATATTGTGGCAGCATTTGAGACAGAAAAAACTACGACAAAGTCTCCATGTAATCCTATGTATCCCAAACTATGGGATGCCTTGCATTATGCTTCATTTGTAAACTTTTTCTCAATGAGCACCAACGATCAATTTAGAATGATCAATTTAACTGGTCGATAAATTTGACATGTCTGCAATAAATTATCAAGAACAACTGTGTTTTTTCGTTGTAACTCATTCTAATATCATCAATGGAGAAGGAAGATGTAACACCCGTCTCCAAAATACATGACACGTGTCATCGTATCCTACTTAAGTAATAATTTATTTAATAGATAAAATATAAGAAATAATTCTTTTTATTAAAAGAACTTTCGTCAAAACTAAATATAAAATTATTAAAAAATGTAAGACAATAACTTTAAAAATTCAATACTCAAGATTCAAAATAAAATAAATAAATAATATTAAAAAAATTCCAAAACTTAGCACCACACTAAGTCAGTGCACCACTAGTGCTCGAACTCACGAGCATTCATAATGAGGCATGAGTAAGATAATTACTCAGTGAAACGATAACGCCTACCAACTGATTCACATTATACAAGTATGTATCTAATCTTTTTAATTACTTTATTTAGGAATGAAAACTAGCATTGATTCCACAAAAAGTCGACAACAATATTACCAAGATATATGTATTTAAATTGTGCTTGCCTAAGTCACAACCACTCATCCTAAGCCCTAACCACGTCGGTTTAAGGATTCAGAACCCCCAAAGCATCATCGGCTTTCCACCATGGCCACGTCGGCCTATTTGCTCACATCGAGCTCCCGCCACGTAAAACGTTGACGGTTGTTTATGGCTTTCTAGCCTTTAATGAACTATGTCTCAACGCCACTGTTGTTGTAGCTCAACACTCATCAATGTAGTTGAGCCAACCAACGTTGCTCTAATCTACCATATCCGCGTTACGTGAATATACCGTTCAGTAAAAATTTATTCTCAGATTAAATAAATCAAACATCATATTTGATTAGACTAAATATTTAATATTTATCTAATAATCATATTAATTTATTTCAACTAATTAATTGGTTATGGTTCATTTTACTATATCATAATCAAGCATAAATAATTTAGTGTCCTTAACCAATAAACCAACACATAATAATTTATCTTCCTTAATTAATAAGTCAACATAATAATCTCCTTTAAAATAATAAATTAACCTAATATTTCTACCCCCTTTCCCCACCACACACGTACACCACCATATTCTTATTCATTTTTTTAATATTTATTTATTTATTATTTAATAAATTCCTAATATGTTTACCTCCTTTTTCCTTATAAAAACACCATTTATTTTACAACAATTAACTAAAACCATAACCACAAACATGATTCAACCTCATATTTTATTCCTAAACGAAGCAATCGTCAAAATACATATACATAAGTTTATAATGAAAATCGTAGATCCCGTCTCATCTCACGGCGAATCTTGGGTTAATAGAACATTGGAATCGTCGGTCGTACGTAAATTTCTTTTCCTCCGATGATGGTACACACGAACACCTGGACTATCCAATGCTGAACTTTCTATTCGTCTACTCTGTCGAAATCTCTCCCTCTCTTCTTGTTTTTGTTTCTGATTAATGACTACCTCTAATCCCTTTTGGCGACGTCTTAGATAGCCATTAGGATTAATTAGGATTTCAGATGAATTGTCCGTTATACACTCACTTCTAGTACCGTGGGATTCACGGTTTAAATTTAGGCCCGGGATGTTACAATTCTCCCCCACCACAAAAGAATTTGTCCACGAATTTGATGGTTCTACCTCGATATCGTTGTGGTCCTTAAAAAGACCAGGATAATCGATTCTCATATGATGTTCAGACTCCCACGTCTCTTCTTCAATTCTGTCTCTTTCCCAACAAAGACGAACTGATTTAACATGCTTCCCTTGCATATCAACTTTTGTTGTCCAGTGATTTTTACCGGTTTACTAAGAATTGTCAAATTTTCTTCTAAATCCTTTGGTGGTTGCTGCATAATGAGTTGGGGTTATTTGACAACTTTCGGAGGACTGATACAAGAATCACATCATGAAACACTCCTAACTACTTTGGTAATCCCAGTCTATATGCAACTATACCAATCCTTTAAGTAATTGGATAAGGCCCCATAAAATGGGGTTTGAGTTTTCCAACTTCTTCTTCTTATCTGATCCTCTGAATACCCTCATTTTCAAATACACCTCGTCTCCCACTCTAAACTCCAACTCTCTTCTCCCTTTATCAGCATAACTCTTCTAACGATCATGAGCCTCCTTTACTCTAGCACGAAAAGTTTCCACTTGATCCACTGTCTCTTGAACCAATTCAGGTTCCAAGTCTCTACGCTCTCCCACTTTTGTCCAGCAAAGTGGTGTCCGAGAAGCGCCCCAAAGCCTCGTATGGTGACATCTGTATGCTACTATGACAACTATTGTCATACGCAAACTCTACTAACGGTAAATATCTCTCCCAAAGACCTCCCCAATCCAGCATACACTCTCGCAACATATCCTCAAGGGTTTGAATTGTTCTTTCCGACTTTCCATCTATTTGTGGGTGATATGTGGTACTCAGATGCACTTTCGTCCCAAGTGCCTTTTGGAATACCTGCCAAAATATTAAAGTAAATTACTTTCGTCCCAAGTGCCTTTTGGAATACCTACCAAAATATTGAAGTAAATTTCAGGTCTCGGTCTGAAACAATGCTCACTAGGACCCCATGCAGCCTAACAATCACTTCCAAATATAATCTTGCTAAGTGGTCCACAATGTCTATCTGTTTAATCACCAAGAAATGAGCTGACTTCGTAAGTCGATCAACAATTACCCAAACCGTATCCAATTTACTAACTGTTCTTGGGAGCCCTGTCACAAAATCCATAGTGATCATATCCCATTTCCATTCAGGCAACGGTAAACTTTGCAATATCCCACTAGGTAGTCTACGTTGTGCATTTACTAGTTGGCATGTAGGGCACTTCGCTACCCATTCTGCACTATCCCGTTTTATACCGTTCCAATGGTAATAACGTTTTAGATCTCGATAAAGCTTTGTCGCCCCCGGATGGATTACAAAACGTCACTAGTGTGCCTCCGATAAGATCTCATCCTTTACTTCCTTAACATTGGGAACACATACCTGATTCCTATACAAGTAGGTTCCGTTGTCTGCGGTATGGTATCCTTCCACATTATTATCCACAAATTTTCTTAGTGCATCATCAACCTTTTGAGCCTCACATATTTTCCAAAGTAAATCTGCCCGTTTTGTGGCTTCAAATCCTATGGCATCTTTGGTAACCGTAGTAGCACACAAGCTTAATTTTCCCAAGAAAGCCACTAACTCCTCTGCTTCCCGTTCCCTTGATATGTCATTTCTCCTTCTACTTAATGCATCTGCTACCATGTTAGCCTTACAAGGATGGTATGCGATTTCCTAAGTCATAATCTGCTAGTAGCTCCATCCATCTCCTCTGTCTCAGATTAAGATCTGGTTGTGTAAATATATATTTTAAACTATTGTGGTCTGTAAAAAACTTGGACTTTTTCTCCATACAAATACGTACGCCAAATTTTGAAAGTAAAAACAAGTGCTCCTCATTCTAAATCATGGATGGGATTATTAATCTCATGTTTCCTCAACTATCTAGACGCATAGGCAATTACTCATTCTTCGTTCATCAGTACACAACCCAATCTTGACCCTGATATGTTAGTGTATACCAAATATGGTACCCCAATCCTTCGTAAAACCAATATTGGAGTCTTTGTCAAATCCCTTTCAACCTTTGAAAGCTCTCTTTGCACTCTTTGGTCCAATTAAATTTCACATCCTTTCCCGTAGGTTGAGTCATAGGCTATACTCGCATATCCTTCAAAGATTTTTCGATAGTAATCCGCTAGGCCAAGAAAACTACGGACCTCTATTGTGTTTCTGGGTGTCGACCATCCCATAATCGTTACAATTTTTTCCGGATCCACTGATACTCCATCTTCAAACACAACGTGACCTAGAAAGCCATTCTTCCTCTGGCAGAAACTACATTTGCTCAACTTATCATATAACTTGTATTCTCACAACTTTTCTTGTACTACCCTTAAGTGCTCCATATGTTCATCCCGACTCTTAGAATAAATTAGGATGTCATCAATGAACACAATGAAATTTTTGTCTAAATACTCTCCGAAACACGTTGTTTATGAGCTTCATAAAAGTGGCTGGTGCATTAGTCAAACCAAATGGCATTACCACAAATTCGTAATCACCATAGCACGTCCAGAAATCTGTCTTCCTTATATCTTTTTCAGAAATTGTAATTTGGTGGTACCCTGACGTTAGATCGATCTTGGAGAACCTTGAAGCTCCTTTTAATTGGTCCAATAGCTCATCAATTCGTGGTAATGGGTACTTATTTTTTGATGGTCACTTTGTTCAATCCACGATAGTCAATGCAAAGTCTAAAACTTCCATCTTTCTTTTTCACAAAAAACACATGTGCTCCCCATGGCGAACTACTAGGTCTTAAATTCTTTACTTGTTTAGTCTTGTAATTGCTTCCTTAGCTCAGCCATTTCTGCAGGGGCTAAATGGTATGGTGGCTTAGACACGGGAGTGGTTCCAGGCTCCAAATCGATGGTAAAATCATCACCTCGTGTTGGCGGAACCCCCGTTAATGGTTCAAATACATCCTCATATATTGCTACTACTGGGATACCAATTAGCTCAATTTCTTCTGATTTTCTTTCACTCGTGATTGTTGCCAAGTAAGCCTCATTCCCTCTATTGATAAGCCCTTCTGCATGAATCATAGAAACTATGAGAATTCCACATTACACTTGAAGCCCTTGAAACGTCAATCTTCCTTCAGCACTAGCAAAGTTAATGCGTGCACGTCGACAATCCAACATGGCTTGATGGCGTGTAAGTCAATCCATACCCAATCCTTCCAAGATTACCGGAACCTCCTTGTAAGTCCCTAGTGATTCTACCACTTTTGCTCCTGCTGTTTCAACCCTTTTTACCTTCCTGGAAAACACTCCTTCAAAACCCCAGCACTTTGCGAATTCAGGACTAACAAAACTATGTGTAGCTCTAGAGTCAAAAAAGATAATAAGGGACCGCTTCTCCAACCGAAATCGAGCCTATATGGTTTATCTTTCTAAGAAACAAGTACCAAAAGTATATAAAACCAAATAATCCCCGTGTATTTAAGTAAAAATAAAAGGCAAAGGTTCTAAACATACATGCGATCGGTTCGGCGCCCTCCTCGATATCTATTGCAAACACCCGAGGTTCCATAGCTTGCCTCTTCGGGGGTGATGGTGGCATACGCTCCCTCGCCCTATCTTGGTCTCCTAGCTGCCTCATAGGAAAATTCCTTGAGATGTGTCCTGGTAGCTTACAATTGTAACATAGATCATCTCCACTTGGAAAATGCATCTTGGTATGTCTGGTCTGACCGCAGGTGAAACAAGTGAGCACTTCTCTAACCTGCATTGGGCCCATATTTCGATTATCTGTGGTACATCTTTTCGGCTCAACCAATTTTCCTACCCTTGCTTTTGCCGCTTCTGGTTGCTCGGTTTCTACCTCAATGCCTTGTTCCACTAAGGACATTGTTTTCACCAAATCGACCATGCTATTATATTTTCGCACCATGCAACAATTTTTCACCTCTAGCCTCAAACCTTTTTGAAACTTGAGAATCATATCTTATTCACTTGTTCCTCTTCCAGCGAACCTTGTAAGTCGACAAAAATCTAGATCATACTCTCGTACTGACTTAGACCCTTGCTGAAGGTCGGCAAACAATCCGACCATTTGGTTTAAAGCCTCATGTGGAAAGTACATCCATGCAAATTCCTTCTTAAAGTCATGCGAGCTCACCAAATGGTTTGCATGAGTGCTAACGACCACACTATCCTACCAAACTTGTGCATGACTTGTATGGCGTTATGAATTTGAACATTGAATGTACACAAGGAAATCTAAGACTTTCTTACAAGAACCTTGTTCTTGCCTTTCTTATTATATTTGGTCTTTAGTGTATGAATGCATTGCAATTCTACATTTTTGCACTAAATTGCATTTCACATTTGATTTAGAGTTTAAAATGACATGAATCCAACGTCCACGTTAATCTAGTTCAATTTTCAATATCGTTACAACATTTGAGATTGAAATAGCTACGACAAACCCACCAAATAATCTAATGTATCATAAACTACGTGATGCTATGCATTATACTTCATTTATAAGCCTTTACTCAAGGAGCACCAATGATCAATTTAGAATGATCATTTTAATTGGGCGATCAACTTGACATGTACGCACTAAATCAATCTTATCTTTTGATTTAGAGTTCAGAATGATATAAATCCAGCGCCCACGTTAAGCTAGCTCAATTTTCTATATTGTGAAAAAATTTAAGACCGAAATAGCTACAACAAAGCTTCCAAGTAATCCAATCTATCGAGAACTATGGGATGCCATGCATTATGCTTCATTTGTAAACATTTCCTCAATCAGCACCAAAGATCGGTTTAGATTGATCAATTTAGGATGAGAACGCTAACTGTCCGATCAGTATGACATGTCGGCACTAAATCGTTGGTATATTTTGATTTAGACTTCAGAATGAAACGAATCTAATGCCAACGTTAACCTAGCTCAATATTCTATATTGTGTCAAAATTAAAAACCGAAACACCTATAAAAAATCTTCCAAGTAATCCAATCTATCCCAAACTTTGTGATGCCATGCATTATGCTTCATTTGTAAACCTTTGCTCAATGAACACCAATGATCAATTCAGAATGATAATTTTAACTAGCTAATCAGCTTGACATGTCTGCACTAATTCGTCAATAACTTTTGATTTAGAGTTCAGAATGAAACGAATCCAACGCCCAGGTTAAGCTAGCTCAATATTATATATTGTGACGAAATTAAAGACCAAAATACCTACGACAAATCCTCCAAGTAATCCAATCTCTCCCGAACAGCGTGATGCCATGCAATATGCTTTATTTGTAAATCTTTTCTCAATGAGCACCAATTATCAGTTTAAAATGATAAATTTAACTAGCCGATAAACTTGACATGTCCACACTAAATCATCAATATATTCTGATTTAGCGTTCAGAATTACATGAACCCAACGGCCTGTTAATCTAGCTAAAATTTCAATATTGTGAGAATAATTGAGACTAAAAGAGCTACGACAAAGCCTCCAAGTAATCCAATGTATCCCAAACTTCGTGATACCATGCATTATGATTGATTTATAAGCCTTTACTCAAGGAGCACCATTGATCAGATTAGAAAGATCATTTTAACTACGCTATCCACTTGATATGTACGCATTAAATTGTCTGTACCTTTTGATGTAGAGTTAAGAATGACACGAATCCAACCCCTAGGTTAAGCTAGCTCAATTTTCTATACTGTGATAACATTTGAGACTGATATAACTACCACAAAGCCATCAAGTAATCCAATCTATCCTAAACTACGTGATGCCATGCATTATGCTTCATTTATAAGCCTTTACATAGGGAACACTAATAATCAATTTATAATGATGAATTTAGAATGATCACTTTAACTGGCCGATCAATATGACATGTTTGCACTAAATCGTCCGTAACTTTTGATTTAGTGTTTAGGAGGAAACGAATCCAACGCCCACATTAAACTAGCTCAATATTCTATGTTGTGTCAAAATTAAAGACCAAAATAGCTATGAAAAATCCTCCAAGTAATCCACACTCTCCCAAACTGCGTGATGCCATGCATTATGCTTCATTTGTAAACATTTGCTCAATGAACACCAATGATCAATTTAGAATGATAATTTTAACTAGCTAATCAACTTGATATGTCCACACTAAATCGTTTGTAACATTTTATTTAGAGCTCAAAATGACATGAATCCAATGCCCACATTAAGATAGCTCAATTTTCCAAATTGTGATAAAGTTTAAGATCGAAATAGCGACAACAAAGCCTCCAAGTAAATAAATCTTTTCCAAACAACGTGATGCCATGCATTATGCTTCATTTGTAAATCGTTTCTAGAATGAGCACCAATTATCAGTTTAAAATGATCAATTTAAAAAGCCGATAAACTTAACATGTCCACACTAAATCGTTTATAACTTTTGATTTAGATTTCAGAATGACATGAATCCAAAGACCTGTTAATATAGCTCGATATTCAATATTGTGACAATAATTGAGACTAAAAGAGTTACGACAAAGCCTCCAAGTAATCCAATGTATCTCAAACTTCGTGATACCATGCATTATGATTCATTTATAAGCCTTCACTTAAGGAGCACCAATGATCAGTTTAGAATGATCAGTTTAGAATGATCATTTTAACAGGATATCCACTTGATATGTACGCACAAAATCGTCCGTAGCTTTTGATGTAGAGTTAAAAATGACACGAATACATCACCCATGTTAAGGTAGCTCAATTGTCTATACTGTGAAAACATTTGAGACTGAAATAACTACCACAAAGCCATCAAGTACTCCAATCTATCCTAAACTGCGTGATGCTATGCATTATGATTCATTTATAGGCCTTTACTCAAGGAGCACAAATAATCAGTTTAGAATGATCAATTTAGAATGATCAATTTAGAATGATCACTTTACCTGGCCGATCAATATGACATGTTTGTACTAAATCGTCTGTAACTTTTGATTTAGAGTTCAGAATGAAACGAATCCAACACCCACGTTAAGCTAGCTCAGTATTCTATATTGTGACAAAATAAAAGACCAAAATAGCTACGAAAAATCCTTCAAGTAATCCAATATCTCCAAATCTCCGTGATGCCATGCATTATGCTTCATTTGTAAACCTTTGCTCAATCAACACCAATGATCAATTTAGAATGATAATTTTAACTAGCTATTCAACTGGACATGTCCACACTAAATCATTAGTAACATTTGATTTAGAGCTCAAAAAATGATATGAATCCAACGTCCACATTAAGATAGCTCAATTTTCTAAACTGTGATAAAATTTAAGATCGAAATAGCTACAACAAAGCCTCCCAGTATTCAATTCTATTCCAAACAATGTGATGCCATGCATTATGCTTCATTTGTAAATCTTTTCTCAATGAGCACCAATTATTAGTTTAAAATGATCAATTTAACAAGCCGATAGAATTCACATGTCCAAACTAAATCGTCAATAACTTCGGATTTTGACTTCAGAATGACATGAATCCAACGGCCTGTTAATCTAGCTCAAATTTCAATATTGTGACAACAATTGAGACTAAATGAGCTACGACAAAGCCTCCAAGTAATCCAATGTATCCCAAACTTCGTGATACCATGCATTAAGATTGAGTTATAGCCTTTACCTAAGGAGCACCAATGATTAGTTTAGAATGATCATTTTAACTGGGCTATCCACTTGATATGTACGCATTAAATTGTCTGTATCTTTTGATGTAGAGTTAAGAACGACACGAATCCAACCCCACGGTTAAGCTAGCTCAATTTTCTATACTGTGACAACATTTGAGACTGAAATAACTACCACAAAGCCATAAAGTAATCCAATCTATCCTAAACTGCGTGATGTCATGCATTATGCTTCATTTATAAGCCTTTACTCAAGGAGCACTAATAATCAGTTTAGAATTATCAATTTAGAATGATTACTTTAACTGTCCGATCAATATGACATGTTTGCACTATATCGTCCGTAACTTTTGATTTAGAGTTCAGAAGGAAACGAATTCAACACCCACGTTAAGCTAGCTCAATATTCTATATTGTGTGAAAATTAAAGACCGAAATAGCTATACCAAATCATCCAAGTAATCCAAATCCTCCCAAACTGCGTGATGTCATGCATTACTCTTCATTCGTAAACATTTGCTCAATGAACACCAATGATCAATTTAGAATGATAATTTTCACTAGCTAATGAGCTTGACATGTCTGCACTAAATTGTCTTTAACATTTGATTTAGAATTCAAAATGACATGAATCCGAAGCCCACATTAAGATAGCTCAATTTTCTAAATTGTGATAAAATTTAATACCGAAATAGCTATAACAAAGCCTCCAAGTAATCTAATCTATCCCAAACAACGTGATGCCATGCATTATGCTTCATTTGTAATTCGTTTCTCAATGAGCACCAATTATCAGTTTATAATGATCAATTTAACAAGCCGATAAAATTGTCATGTCTACACTAAATCGTCTATAACTTTTGATTTAGAGTTAAGAATGACATGAATCCAACGGCCTATTAACCTAGCTCAATTTTTAATATTGTGAAAACAATTGAGACTAAATGAGCTATGACAAAGCCTCTAAGTAATCCAATGTATCCCAAACTTCGTGATACTACGCATTATGATTGATTTAAAACCCTTCACTCAAGAAGCACCAATGATCAGTTTAGAATGATCATTTTAACTGGGCTACCCTCTTGATATGTACGCATTAAGTCGTCCGAACATTTTGATGTAGAGTTAAGAATGAAACGAATCCAACCCCCAGGTCAATCTAGCTCAATTTTCTATATTGTGTCAACATTTGAGATTGAAATAACTATCACAAGGCCATCAAGTAATCCAATCTATCCTTAACTTCTTGATGCCATGCATTATGCTAAATTTGTAAGCCTTTACTGAAGGAGCATTAATAATCAGTTTAGAATGATCAATTTAGAATGATTACTTTCACTGGCTGATCAATATGACATGTTTGCACTAAATCATCTGTAACTTTTGATTTAGAGTTCCGAATAAACCGAATCAGATGCCAACATTAAGCTAGCTCAATATTCTATATTGTGTCAAAATTAAAGACCGAAATAGCTATGACAAATCCTCCAAGTTGTCTAATCTCTCCCAAACTACGTGATGTCATGCATAATGCTTCATTTGTAAACCTTTGCCTAATGAACACCAATGATAAATTTAGAATGATCACTTGAACTAGCTAATCAACTTGACTTGTCCGCACTAAATCGTATGTAACATTTGATTTAGAGCTTAAAATGACATGAATTCAACACCCACATTAAGATAGTTCAATTTTCTAAATTGTAATAAAATATAAGACCGTAATAGGTACAAAAAAGCATTCAAGTAATCAAAATTATCACAAGTTTTGTGATGCCATGCATTATGCTTCAATTGTAAATCTTTTCACAATGAGCACCAATTATCAGTTTAAAATGATCAATTTAACTAGCCGATAAACTCTACATATTCACACTAAATCGTTCATAACTTTTGATTTAGAATTTAGAATGACATGAATCCAACGCCCACATTAATCTAGCTCAATTTTCAATACTGTGAAAACAATTGAGACTGCAAGAATTACCTCAAAGCCTCCAAGTAATTCGATGTATGCCAAACATCATGATGCCATGCATTGTGATTCATTTATAAGCCCTTACTCAAGGAGCACCAATGATCAATTTTAAATGATCATTTTAAATGGACTATTCACTTGATATGTACGAACTAAATCGAACGTAACTTTTGATGTAGAGTTAAAAATGACACGAATCCAACGCCCAGGTTAAGTTAGCTCAATTTTCTATATTGTGACAACATTTGAGACTGAAATAACTACCACTAAGCCATCAAGTAATCCAATCTATCAAAACTGCATGATGCCACGCATTATGATTAATTTATAGGACTTTACTCAAGGAGCACTAATAATGAGTTTAGAATGATCAAATTAGAATGATCACTTTAACAGGCCGATCAATATGACATGTCTGCACGAAATCGTCTATAACTTTTGATTAACAGTTCAGAATGAAACGAATCCAACGCGCATGTTAAGCTAACTCTATATGCTATACTGCGGCAAAATTAAAGACCAAAATAGGTACGAAAAATCCTCCAAGTAATCCAATCTCTACAAAACTCCGTGATACTATGCATTATGCTTCATTTGTAAGCCTTTGCTTAATGAACACCAATGATCAATTTAGAATGATCATTTTAACTAGCTAATCAACTTGACATGACCACACTAAATCGTTTGTAACATTTGAATGAGAGCTCAAAATGACATGAAACCAACACCCACATTAAGATAACTCAATTTTCTAAATTGTGATAAAATTTAAGACAAAAATAGCTACAACAAATCCTCCAAGTAATCAAATCTATCCTAAACAACATGATGCCATGCATTATGCTTCACTTGAAAATCTTTTCTCAATGAGCACCAATTATCAGTTTAAAATGATCAATTTAGCCGATAAACTTGACATGCCCACACTAAATCGTCTATAACTTATGATTTAGAGTTCAGAATGACATGAATCCAACAGCCTGTTAATCTAGCTCAATTTTCAATATTGTGAAAACAATTGTTACTAAAAAAGGTACGACAAAGTATCCATGTAATCCAATGTGTCCCAAACTTCGTGATACCATGCATAATGATTCATTTATAAGCATTTACTCAAGGAGCACCAAATTATCAGTTACGAATTATCATTTTAACTGGACTAACCGAAATATCTACGACAAATCCACCAAGTAATCAAATCTATCCAAAACTATGTGATGCCATGCATTATGTTTCATTTGAAAATTTTTTCGCAAGGAGCACCATTGATCAGATTAGAAAGATCATTTTAACTGGGTTATCCACGTGATATTTACGCATTAAATTGTCCGTACCTTTTGATGTAGAGTTAAGAATGACACGAATCCAACCCCTAGGTTAATATAACTCAATTTTCTATATTGTGATAACATTTGATACTAATATAATTACCACAAAGCCATCAAGTAATCCAATCTATCCTAAACTACGTGATGTCTTGCATTATGATTCATTTATAAGCCTTTACACACGGAACACCAATAATCAGTTTATAATGATCAATTTAGAATGATCACTTTAACTGGCCGATCAATATGACATGTCTGCACTATATCGTCCGTAACTTTTGATTTAGTGTTCAGGAGGAACCGAATCCAATGCCCACATTAAACTAGCTCAACATTCTATGTTGTGTCAAAATTAAATATCGAAATAGCTATGAAAAATCCTCCAAGTAATCCACACTCTCCCAAACTACGTGATGCCATGCATTATGCTTCGTTTGTAAACATTTGCTCAATGAACACCAATGATCAATTTAGAATGATAATTTTAACTAGCTAATCAACTTGATATGTCCACACTAAATCGTTTGTAACATTTGATTTAGAGCTCAAAATGACATGAATCCAATGCCCACATTAAGATAGCTCAATTTTCGAAATTGTGATAAAATTTAAGATTGAAATAGTGACAACAATTTCACTATCATAAGTTAGGTCAATTTTGATAAGTTAGGTCAATTTTCACGAATCCAGCGATTATGATAAGTTAGGTCAATTTTCTATAGTGCTCAAAAATTTAGGATTGAAATAGCTACGACAAAGCCTCCAAATAATCCAATCTAATACAAACAGCTTGATAGCATGCATTATGCTTCATTAATAAGCTTTTACTCAACGAACACCAATGATCAGTTTAGAATGATTATTTTAACTCGATGGTCAACTTGACATGTCCGCACTAAATCATTTGTAACTTTTGATTCAGAGCTCAGAATGACACGAATCCAACGCTGATGTTAAGTTAGCTCAATTTTCTATATTGCTGAAAACTTTAAGACATAAGTAGCTACGGCAAAGCCTCCAAGTAATCCAATCTAACACAAACTGCTTGATGGCATGCATTATGACATGCATTAGGATTCATTAATAAGGTTTTACTCAGCGAGCACAAATAATCAATTTAGAATGATTATTTTAACTCGCCGGTCAACTTGACATGTCAACAGTAAATCCTCTGTAACTTTTGATTTGGAGCATAGAATGCCAAGAATCAAAGGCCCACGTTAAGCTAGCTAAATCATCCATATTGTGACAAAAATTAAAACAGAAATAGCTACGACCAGGCCTCTGAGTAATCGAATCTATTGCAAATGCTCGATGTCATGCACTATGCTTCATTAATAAGTCTTTACTCAATGAACACCAAAGATAAGCTTAGAATGATCATTTAACTCGCCCATCAACTTGACATGTCCGCACAAAATCATCCGTAACGTTTGATTCAGAGCTCAAAATGACACGAATCCAATGCCCGCGTTAAGGTAGCTTAATTTTGTATATTGTGACAAATTTTAAGACTTAAATATCTACGAAAAAGCTTCCAAGTAATTGAATCTATCGCAACCAGCGTGATGCCATGCATAATGTTTCATTAATAAGCCTTTACTCAATGAGCACCAATGATTAGTTTAGAATGATCATTTTAACTGACCGATCAACTAGACATGTACGCACTAAATCGTCAATAACTTTTGATTCAAAGCTCAGAATGGCACAAATCGAACGCTCACGTTAAGCTAGCTCAATTTTCAACATTGTGAAAAAATTTAATACTGAAATAGCTACGAAAATGCCTCCAAATAATCCAATCTATCGCACCCTGCTTGATGCCATGAATTATGCTTCATTAATAATCCTTTACTCAATGAGCACCAACGATGCATTTAGAATGATCATTTTAACTACCCTGTTAACTTGAAATGTCCGCATGAAATTATCCGTACCTTTTGATTCAGAGCTCGTAATGACACGAATCCAATGCTCACGGTAAGCTAATTCAATATTCTATATTGTGAAAAAAATTAAAACTGAAATATCTACGACAATGCCTCCAAGTAATCCTATATATCGCCAAGTGCTTGATATCATGTATTATGCTTCATTAATAAGCTTTTACACAATGATCACCAATGGTCAGTTTAGAATGATTATTTTAACTCGCCGGTCAACTTGAGATGTCCGTAATAAATTGTCTTTAACTTTTGATTCAGAATTCAGAATGCCACGAATCCATCGCCCACGTTAAGGTAGCTGAATTTTAAATATTTTAACAAAAGTTAAGACTGAAATAGCTACGACAAAGCCTCCAAGTAATTGAATCTATTGCAAGCTGTTTGATGTCATGCGCTATGCTTATTTAATAAGTTTTTACTCAATGAGCACCAATGATAAGTTAAGAATGATAATTCTAACTCGCCTAGAAACTTGACATGCATGTCCGCACTAAATCGTCTGTAACTTTTGATTTAGAGCTCAAAATGAAACGAATCCAACATCATGTTAAATTATCTTAATTTTTTATATTGTTAAAAATTTAAGACTGAAATAGCTACGACATAGCCTCCACATAATCCAATCTAACAAGAACTACTTGATGCCATGCATTATGTTTCATTAATGAGCTTCAATGAGCACCAATGATCAGTTTAGAATGATTATTTTAACTCGCTAGTCAACTTGATATGTCTGCACTAAATCGTCTTTAACTTTTAATTCAGAGCCCAGAATGCCATGAATCCAACGCCCACGTTAAACTAGCTAAATTTTAAATATTGTGACAAAAATTAAGACAGAAATTTCTATGACAAAGCCTCCAAGTAATCGAATCTATCGCAAGCTGTTTGATGTCATGCACTATGCCTATTTAATAGGCCTTTACTCAATGAGCACCAATGATAAGTTTAGAATGATCATTTTAACTTGCCGATCAACTTGACATGCATGTCCGCACAAAATCATCCGTAAATTTTGTTTTGGAGCGCAGAATGACACAAAACCAACGGCCACGTTAAGCTAGCTCAATTATCTATATTGTGAAAAAAATTTAAGATTGAAATAAATACGACAAAGCCTCCAAGTGATCCAATCTTATCAAAAGTCTGATAAGGCTTTCAGAGATAGGGAAGTAAGAAGTAAGAAAGAGTCACTCAGCGAATCGGTGGATCACACACTTGTTGGAGACAGGGACACACCTGACTATTTAGAAAGTGTACAAGTGTTGAAATAGTGAAGTCTGGGGACAATGATAAACGTGAGGAATGGGATCTCTAAAGCTACCCGCCCTACAAAAGAAGTTCTCAAGCAAGGGACATGCCGAAGACCTACCTCCAACAAAGTCCAAGGTGAGGACCTTTAACTGACGATGTGTTCCATCATCAGCAAGTGGCGGCCGAAAAGGCCCTTTTCCCTAAGAGAAGCGAAGAGGACTTGTTTGAAACTCGTTCGGTAAGATTCTCCTGCATTTACCCAAGGCACTGATTTTCTGAGTCTCTCAATTAGTTGTGTTTTAGGTAGGGGGTTTTTGTCTTATTCTCTCTTTTAGTCCGGTCTTCTTCTCTCTTTTAGTCTGGTATTCTTTTCTCTTTTGAGTCAGGTTCTTAAGACATGGCAGGAAACCGGGTTTTATGAATATCTCTCTTCTGGCCGTTAGTTCGAGATCAAAACTTAACCTGAGAGAGACGACATTGATAGTAACCGTAGGTGCGCCTTCAGTTGAGGAGAGCTCTTCACAAGCAGTGGTTGTAAGCTCTTTCTTGTTTCGATTCAGAAGAGAGATAATGCACTAGTGGGTTGAATAAACTTTTTTTAGTGCCAACAAAGTGCATGTGTTTCTTGGTTAATAAAAACACGAATTTCGATAGGCTATGGGACTGATACTATAAGTAGGATAACCGCCTTAAAAGAAAAATGAAAGATTTCAATTTATCCAAGGAATCTCTTTCTTGGCATTTGTATTTGAGAGAGAGCCATGCTTAGGGTCAGTTCCATCAGTAAACTTATTTGGAAAGTTAGAAGTTCACGTTAGGTAAGTAAGTAGTTCCGCATGAAATTTATAAAACTTTCATATCTGGCGGGAGATCAATCTTAAGTGTTGGAAGCTACTGCTAAGGTACTCCCCTTCATCTATAAAGGATAGGCAGTTGAAAGAATAGGGCGATAGCCTGGTTTTGATGAAATATCCTTTCATGTGCATATCTTGTATGAGGTATACTGAAGATCTGAGTCAAAGTAGGTAAGAGAAGGGGATGGATGTCTGAGCGGTTGAAAGATTCGGTCTTGAAAACCGAAGTATTTCTAGGAATACCGGGGGTTTGAATTCCATCCGGAAGTCACTTCGGTTTGACTAACATCCGGAGCCCAGAAGTTCGAAGAGTCACTGAGATGAAAATTCAGTTGTCATCTGTTCAGTCGGGTAGCTAGCCCGAGTTGAGGTGTTCGTCCCTCATGCTTCCCCCGTTTCCAAGGGGAAGAACGGTATCTTTTCTTTGCCCGTGACCACATGGACCGGCTCCTCTAGTAGAGACTCTAACTCCCACGTTTAGCTTCCGCTAACCCTAAAGGTGTGGGGATGCGTCTATTTCCCAGGCGATAAAGATACAAAAAGGCAATGTGACAGGACCAGACGGTGGCTCCCGTTCCATGAGTAGCACCTAATGAAGTCTTGATTCGATGGTTAAGTCGACAAGGGTAAGAGCGCCAATTTGTTCTACCTATCTATCGTTCATTGATAGAAAGTCTCTCTTAGGGTCGCGGGAGAGTTTCTAAGTTGTTACCACCTAATGAAGTCTTGATTCGATGGTTAAGTCATCAAGTGTAAGAGCGTCAATTTGTTCTACCCATCTATCGTTCATGGATCAAAAGTCTCTGTTAGGAGTCGCGGTAGAGTTTCTAAGTTGTGTTTCACATCCGCCTTTTGATAATGCTTAATCTTGTTTTACTCAATGAGAACCAATGATCATTTTAGAATGATCATATTAAATAGCTGATCAACTTCAAATTTCCGCACTAAATCGTCTTTAATTTTTGATTTAGAGCTCAAAATGAGATGAATGTAACGCCCACATTAAGCTAGCTCAATTTTCCATTGTGACAACATTTGAGACTGAAAGAGCTACGACAATGCCTCGAAGTAATTCAATATATCCCAAACTCCGTGATGCCATGCATTATCCTTCATTTGTAAATGTTTGCTGAATGAGCACGAATGATCAGTTAAGAATGTTCTTTTAACTGGCCGATCAACTTGACATGTCCACATTAAATCATACGTAACTTTTGATTTACATTTGAGAATGACACGAATCCAATGCCCAAGTAAAGCTAGCTCAAATTTCTATATGGTGAAAAAAGTTGAACACCAAAATAACTACGACAAATCCTCCAAGTAATCCAATCTATCCCAAACTTCGTGATGCCATGCATTATGCTTCATTTATACGCCTTTACTCAATGAGCACCAATGATAATTTTAGAATGATCATTTTAACTGGCCGATCAATGGCCGATCAACTTGAGATTTTCGCACTAGATCGTCCATAACTTTTTATTTAGAGTTTCAAATTACACGAATCCAACACCCTCATTAAGGTAGCTCAATTTTCTATATTGTGACAAAATTTAAGACCGAAAGAGCTATGACAAAGCCTCCAAGTAATATATTCTATCCCGAACTACGTGATGTCATGCATTATGCTTCTTTATACGCCTTTACTGAATGAGCACCAATGATCAGTTTAGAGTGATCATTTTAACTATCTGATCAACTTGATATTTCCGCACTAAATCGTCATTAACTTTTGATTTAGAGCTCAATATGAGATGAATCCAATGCCCACATTAAGCTAGCTCAATTTTCCATATTGTGACAAAATTTAGGACCACAATAGCTACAACGAATCATTCAAGCATTCCAATTTATCCCAAACTTAGTGATGTCATGCATTATGTTTCATATGTACGCCTTTACTTAATGAGCACCACTGATCAGTTTATAATGATCATTTTAACTATTAGATCAAGTTAACATGTCTGCACTAAATCGTTTCTAGCTTTTAAATTAGAGTTCAGAGTTTCATGAATCCAACGTATGTTAAGTTAGCTCAATATTCCATATTCTGACAATATTTGGGACCGAAAGAGCTACGACAAAGCCTCCAAGTAATCCAATCTATCCCAAACTACGTGATGCCATGCATTACGCTTTCGTTATAGGCCTTTACTAAAGGAGCACCAATGATATGTTTAGAATGATCATTTTAATTAGCCGATCAACTTGACATGTCCGCACTAAATCATCCGTAACTTTTGATTTAGAGTTCAGAATGACACAAATCCAACGTCAACATTAAAATAACTCAATATTCCATATTGTGACAATATTTGAGACTGAAAGAGCTACGACAAAGCCTCCAAGTAATCCAATCTATCCCAAAATGGATGATGCCATGGATTATGCTTTATTTCTAAGCCTTTACTCAAGCAGCACCAATGATAAGTTTAGAATGTTCATTTTAAGTGGCCAATAAACTTGATAATGTACGCACTAAATTGTCCATTACTTTTGATTTAGAGTTACGAATGACACGAATCCAACGCCCACATTAAGCTAGCTCAATTTTCTATATTGTAAAAAAATTTAAGACCAAAATAGCTACGACAAACTGTCCAAGTAATCTAATCTATCCCAAACTGTGTGATGCCATGCATTACGCTTTATTTATACGTTGTTACTCAATGAGCACCAATGATCAGTTTAGAATGATCATTTTGACTAGGTGATCAGCTTGACATGTCCGCACTAAATTGTCTTTAACTTTTAATTTAGAGCTCAAAATGAGCTGAATCCAACGCCCACGTTAAGCTATCCCAATTTTACATTTTGTGACAACATTTGAGACTGAAAGAGATACCACAAAGCCTCAAAGTAATCCAATATATCCCAAACTGTGTGATGCCATGAATTATGCTTCATTTGTAAACCTTTGTTCAATGAGTACGAATGATCTGTTTAAAATGTTCATTTTAACAGGCCGATCAACTTGACATGTCCACACTAAATCGTACATAACTTTTGATTTGCATTTTAGAATGACACGAATCCAACACCCAAGTAAAGCTAGCTTAATTTTTTATATTGTGACAAAAAAATAAGACCAAAATAGCTACGACAAAGCCTATGAGTAATCCAATCTATCCGAAATTGTGTGATGTCATGCATTATGCTTCATTTACACGCCTTAACTAAATAAGCACTAATGATCAGTTTTGAATGATCATTTTGACTAGAAGGTCAAGTTGACATGCCCGAACTATATCATGTTTAACTTCTAATTTAGAGTTCAATTTGACATGAATCCAACGCCCACGTTAAGTTAGATCAATATTCTATATTGTGACAATATTTGAGACTGAAAGAGCTACGACAAGGCCTCCAAGTAATCCAATCTATCACAAATTGTGTGCTGCCATGCATTAATGCCATTCATTAAGCATTACGTTTACTCATAGAGAACCAATGATCAGTTTTGAATGATCATTTTAACTAGCCAATAAACTTGACATGTCTGCATTAAATCGTCCGTAAATTTTTATTTAGAGTGCAGAATAACATGAATCCAACATAATTTTTAAGCTAGCTCAATGCTCTATATTGTGACAAAATTGAAGACTGAAATAGCTATGAAAAACCTCCAAATAACAACTCTATCCCGACCTGCGTGATTTCATGCATTATGCTTCATTTATACGCCTTTACTCAATGAGCACCAATGATCAATTTAGAATGATCATTTTAACTAGCTGATCAACTTGACATGTCCACACTAAATCGTCTTTAACCTTTAATTTAGAGTTCAGAATGAGATGAATCTGACGCCCACGTTAGGGTAGCTCAACTTTCCATATTGTGACAACATTTCAGACTAAAAGAGCTATGACAAAGCCTCAAAGTAATCCAATATATCCAAAAATCGGTGATGCCATGTATTATGCTTCATTTGCAAACCTTTGCTCAATGAGCACCAATTATCAGTTTAGAATGTTCATTTTAACTGGCCGATCAACTTGACATTTCCACACTAAATCGTATGTAACTTTTGATTTTTATTTCATAATTACTTGAATCCAACACCCAAGTAAAGCTATCACTATTTTGTATGTTTAACAAAATGTATGATAGGAATAGGTACGACAAAGCCTCCAAGTAATCAAGTCTATCCCAAACAAGGTGATGCCATGCATTATGCTTCATTTGTAATCCTTTGCTTTATAAGCACCAACGATCAGATTAAAATGATCAATTTAACTAGTCAATCAACTTTTCATGTCCAGACTAGCTTTTGATTTTGCGTTCAAAGTGACACAAATCCAACGCCCAAGTAAAACTAGCTCAATTTTCTATATTGTGACAAAAGTTAAGAACGAAATAGCTACGACAAAGCCTCAAAGTAATCAAATATATCCAAAAATGCATGATGCCATGCATTATACTTCGTTTCTAATCTGTTCCTCAATGAGCACCAATGATAAGTTTAGAATAATCATTTTAACTAGCCAATGAACTTGACATGTCCGCACTAAATTGTCCGTAACTTTTGACTTAAAGTTCAAAATGACACGAATCCAACACAATTGTTAAGCTATCTCAATTTTCTATATTGTTACAAAATTTAAGACCGAAATAGCTATGACAAAGCCTCCAAATAATCCACTCTATCCGAACTGCACAATTCCATGCATTAGGCTTCATTTATACGTCTTTACTCAATGATCACCGATAATCAGTTTAGAAGGATCATTTTAACTAGCTGATGAACTTGACATGTCCGTATTAAATCATCTTTAACATTTAATTTAGATCTCAAAATGAGATGAATCCAACTCCCACGTTAGGCTAGCTCAGTTTTCCATACTGTGACAACATTTGAGATTGAAAGAGGTAGGACAAAGCCTCAAAGTATTCTTATATATCCCAAACTGCGTGATGCGATGCATTATGTTTCATTTGTAAACCTTTGCTCAATGAGCACCAATGATCAGTTTAGAATGTTCATTTTGACATTTCCACACTAAATCCTCCATAACTTTTGATTTACATTTCAGAATGACACAGATCCAAAGCCCAAGTAAAGCTAGCTCTATTTTCTATATTTGAAAAAATTTAAGACCAAAATAGCTACGAGAAAGCTTCCAAGTATTCCAATGTATAAAAAACTTCG
>JAEVFF010000331.1:182168-259966 GCA_018901945.1 Pugionium dolabratum | reverse complement strand
CGGTCCCAAACTGCGTGATGCCATGGATTATGATTTTTTTTTGTAAAACTTTGCTCAATGAGCACTAATGATCAGTTTAGAATTTTCATTTTAACTAGCCGATCAACTTGACATGTAAACACTAAATTGTCCCTAACTTTTGATTTAGAGCTAAGAATGACACGAATCCAATGTCCACATTAAGCTAGCTCAATTTTCTATATTGTGACAAAATTTAAGATATCCCAAGTAATCTAACATATCCCAAGTAATTTAAGATAGCTCAATTTTCTACGACAAGGCCTCCAAGTAATCTAACATATACCAAACTGCATTATCCCATGCATTATGCTTTATTTATACGCCTTTACTCAATGAGCAACAATGATCAGTTTAGAATGATCATTTTTACTAGCTGATCAAATTGACATGTCCACGCTAAATTGTATTTAACTTTTAATTTAGGGGTCAAAATGGGATGAATCCGATGCCCACATTAAACTAATCCAATTTTCCATATTGTGACAATATGTGTTACTAAAAGTGCTACGACAAAACCTCCAAGCAATCCAATCTATCCCAAACTGCATAATGTCACGCATTATGCTTCTTTTGTAATCATTTACTGAATGAGCGCCGATAATAAGTTCAGAAGATCATTTTAACTAGCTGATCAACTTGACATGTCCGCACTAAATCTTCTTTAACTTCTTATTTAGAGCTCAAAATGACATGATTCCAATGCCAACGTTAAGCTAGGTCAATTTTTCATATTGTGACAACATTTCAAACTAAAGGAGGTACTACAAAGCCTCCAAGTAATTTAGTGTATCCCAAATTGCGGGTTGCCATAAATTATGCTTCATTTATAAACCTTTACTCATGGAGCACCAGCGATCAGTTTAGAATGATCATTTTAAACGGCCGATCAACTTGACATGTACGCACTAAATCATCTGTAACTTTTGATTTACAGTTCCGAATGACACGAATCCATTGCCCACATTAAGCTAGCTGAATTTTACAATATTGTGACAACATTTGAGACAAAAAGAGCTACCACAAAGCATTAAGTAACCCAATCTATCCTAAACTAATGATACCATGAATTATTCTTAATTTATAAGCATTTATTCAAGGAGCACCAATGATCAGTTCAGAATGATCATTTTAACTAGCAGATCAAATTGACATGTCCGAACTAAATCATCTTTAGCTTTTAATTTAGAGTTCAAAATGACATGAATCAATGCCCACGTTAAGTTAGCTCAATATTTGATATTGTTACAGTATTTGAGACTGAAAGAGCTATGACAAAGCCTCTAAGTAATCCAATATATCACAAACTCCGTGATGCCATGCATTATGCTTTCTTTATAGGCCTTTACTCAAGGAGCACCAATGATTAGTTTAGAATGCTCATTTTAATTAGCTGATCAATTTGACACAATAAATCGTCTGAAACGTTTGATTTAGAGTTCAGAATGAAACAAATCCAACGTCAACGCTAAAAAAGATCAATATTCCATATTGTGACAATATTTGAGACTGAAAGAGCAAAGAAAAAATCTCCAAGTAATACATTCGGTCCCAAACTGCATGATGCCATGCATTATGCTTTATTTGTAAACCTTTGCTCTATGAGCACCAATGATCAGTTTAGAATTTTCATTTTAACTAGCCGATCAACTTGACATGTAAACACTAAAGTGTCCCTAACTTCTTATTTAGAGCTAAAAATGACACGAATCCAATGTCCACGTTAAGCTAGCTCAATTTTCTATATTGTGACAAAATTTAAGATATCCCAAGTAATCTAACATATCCCAAGTAATTAAAGATAGCTCAATTTTCTACGACAAGGCCTCCAAGTAATCTAACATATACCAAACTGCATGATCCCATGCATTATGCTTTAATTATACGTCTTTACTCAATGAGCAATAATGATCAGTTTAGAAGGATCATTTTTACTAGCTGATCAAATTGACATGTCCACACTAAATTGTATTTAACTTTTAATTTAGGGGTCAAGATGGGATGAATCCGACGCCCACATTAAACTAATCCAATTTTCCATATTGTGACAACATTTGATACTGAAATTGGTACGACAAAGCCTCCAAGTAATCCAATCTATCCCAAACTGCATAATATCATGCATTATGCTTCATTTGTAATCATTTACTTAGTGAGAACCAATGATAAGTTTAGAAGATCATTTTAACTAGCAGATCAACTTGACATATCCGCACTAAATCTTCTTTAACTTCTTATTTAGAGCTCAAAATGACATGATTCTAGTGCCAACGTTAAGCTAGGTCAATTTTTCATATTGTGACAACATTTCAAACTAAAGGAGGTACTCTAAAGCCTCCAAGTAATCTATTGTATCCCAAATTGCGGGATGCCATACATTATGTTTCATTTATAAACCGTTACTCAAGGAGCACTAGTGATCAGTTTAGAATGATCATTTTAAACGGCCGATCAACTTGACATGTACGCACTAAATTATCCGTAACTTTTGATTTAGAGTTCCGAATGACATGAATCCAGTGCCCACATTAAGCTAGCTAATGTGACAACATTTGAGACTGAAAGAGCTACCACAAAGCGTTAAGTAACCCAATCAATGCTAAACTAATGATACCATGAATTATTCTTAATTTATTCAAGGAGCACTAGTGATCAGTATAGAATGATCACTTTAACTGGCTGAACAACTTGACATGTCCGCACTACATCGTTCGTAACTTTTGATTTAGAGTTCAGAATGAATTGAATCAAATACCAATGTTAAGCTAGCTCAATTTTCTAAAGTGTGAGAAAATTTATGACCGTAATAATTACGAAAAAGCCAACAAGTAATCCCATCTATCCTAAACTGCGTGATGCCATGCATTATGCTTCATTTGTAAACCTTTGCTCAATGAGCACAAATGATCAGTTTAGAATGTTCATTTTAACTGGCCGATCAACTTGACATGTCACAACTAAATCGTCTGTAACTTTTGATTTACATTTCAGAATGACACCAATCCAACACCCAAGTAAAGCTAGCTCTTATTTATATATTTGACAATATTTAAGACCGAGATAGCTACGACAAAGCCACCAATGTTTTCCAAACTGCATGATGCCATGCATTGTGCTTCGTTTGTAATCATTTTCTTAATGAGCACCAATGATAAGATTAAAATGATCATTTTAACTAGTCAATCAAATTGTTATGTCCGCACTAAATCGGCCATAACGTTTGATTTAGCTTTCAGAGTGACACGAATCTAACGCCCAAGTAAAGCTAGATCAATTTTCTATATTATGACAAAATTTAAGAACAAAATAGCTACTAGAAAGCCTCCAAATAATCCAATCTATTCCAAACTGCATGATGCCATGCATTATGCTTCGTTTGTAATCCTTTGCTCAATGAGCACCAATGATAAGTTTAAAATAATCATTTTAACTAGCCAATCAGCTCGACATGTACGCACTTAATCGTCTGTAACTTTTGGTATAGATTTCAGAGTGACTTGAAAGAGCTAAGCTAGCACAATTTTCTATATTGTGACAACATTTGAGACAGAAAGAACTACCACAAAGCCTTCAAGTAATCCAATATATCCTTAACTGCGTGATGTCATGTATTATCCTTAATTTATAAGCCTTTACTTAAAGAGCATTGCCATAATGATCAGTTTAAAACAAACAGTTTAGAATGATCACTTTAACTGGCCAATCAACTTGTTATGTCAGCAGTAAATCATCCGTAACTTTTTATTTAGACTTCATAATGATATGAATCGAACGCCCACGTTAAATTTCTATAGTGCGACAAAATTTAAGACTGACATAGCTATAACAAAGCCTTTAAGTAATCCAATCTATCCCGAACTGTGTGATGTCATGCATTATGCTTCATTTATACATTTTTATTCAATGAGCACCAATGAACAGTTTAAAATGATCATTTTAACTATCTAATCAATTTGACATGTCTGCACTATATCGTCTTTAACTTTTAATTTAGAGCCCAAAATGACATGAATCCAAGGCGTCCAAGTAATCCAATTTATCCCGAACTGTGTGATGTCATGTATTATGCCTCATTTATACGCCTTTACTCAATGAGCTCCAATCATCAATATAGAATGATCATTTTAACTAGCTGATCAACTTAACATGTACGCACTAAATCATTTTTAAACTTTTAATGTAGAGCTTAATTTTCCATATTGTGACAACATTTGAGACTGAAAGAGCTACAACGAATCCTTAAAGTGATCCAATATATCCCAAACTGTGAGATGCCATGCATTATGCTTCATTCGTAAACCTTTGCTCAATGAGCGCCACTGATTAGTTTAGAAAATTCATTTTAACTAGCTGATAAACTTGACTGTCCATACTAAATCGTCTGTAACTTTTCATTTACATTTCAAAATGATACGAATCCAACGCCCAATTAAATCTAGCTCTATTTTCTATATTTGACAACATTTAACACCGAAATAGCTACGCTAAAACTTGCAAGTAATCCAATCTATCTCAAACTGCGTGATGACATGCACTATGCTTCATTTATAAGCCTTTACTAGCACCAATGATCATATTAACTAGCACATCAAGTTGACATGTACGCACTAAATCGTCTTTAAGTTTGAATTTCGAGTTCAAAATGTCATGAATCAAATGCCCAAATTAAGTTAACTCGATATTCTATATTGTGACAATATTTGAGATTGAAAGAGATACCACAAATCCTCCGAGTAGTCTAATATATCCCAAACTGTTTGATGCAATGCATTATGCTGCATTTGTAAACCTTTTCTTAAGGAGCACCAATGATCAGTTTAGAATAATCATTTTAGCTGGTCAACCAACTTGAAGTATATGCACTAAATCGTTCGTAACTTTTGATTTAACGTTCAGAATGACACGAATCCAACGCCAACGTTAATCTAGCTAACTTTTCTATATCGTGAATAAATTTAAAACCAAAATAGCTATGAAAAGGCGTCCAAGTAATCAAATCTATCCCGAACTGCGTGATGCCGTCCAAGTAATCCAATCTATCCCGAACTGCGTGATGCCATGCATTATGCCTCATTTATACGCCTTTACTTAATGAGTATTAATTATCAGTTTAGAATGATCATTTTAACTAGCTGATACTGTTAACATGTCCGCACTAAATCCTCTTTAACTTTTAATTTCTAGCTCAAAATGAGATGAATCCAACGACCATGTTAAGCTACCTCAATTTTCCATATTGTGACAACATTCAGACTGAAAGAGCTATGACAAATTGTTAAAGAATCCAATATATCCAAAACTATGTGATGCCATGCGTTATGATTCATTGGTAAATCTTTGCTCAATGACCACCAATGATTAGTTTAGAATGTACATTTTCACTAGCCGCTCAACTTGACATATCCACACCAAATCGTCAGTAAATTTTAATTAACAAATAAGAATGACACGAATCTAACGGGCAAGTAAATATAGCTCTATTTTCTATATTTGAAAAAATTTAAGAGCGAAATAGCTGCGATAAAGCCTCCAAGTAATCCAATCTATCCCAAATTGCGTGATGCCATACATTATGCTTCATTTATATGCCTTTACTCAATGAGGATCAATGATCAGTTTAGAATTATCATTTTAACTAGTAGATCAAATTGACATGTCCGCACTAAATTGTTTTTAACTTTTAAATTAGAATTCCAAATGACATGAATCCAACACCCACTTTAAGTTAGCTCAATATTTCATATTGTGACAATATTTGAGACTGAAAGAGGTAAAACAAAGCCTCCACGTAATCCAATATATCCCAAACTGCGAGATGCAATGCTTTATGCTTCATTTATAAGCCTATTCTCAAGTATCACCAATGATCAGTTTAGAATGATCATTTGAACTGGCCAATCAACTTGATATGTCCGCACTATGTCATTTGTAACTATTTGTTTAGAGTTCAGAATGACATGAATCCAACGCCATGTTAAGCTAGCCCAATTCTCCATATTGTTACAATATTTGAGGCTGAAAGAGCTACAAGAAATTCTTCAAGTAATCCAATTTATCCCAAACTCTGTGATGCATGCATTATGCCTCATTTGTAAACCTTTGTTCATTGAGCACCAATGATCAGATTCGAATGTTTAATTTAAATAGCCGATCAACATGACTATCCACACGAAATCGTCTGTAACTTTTGATTTACATTTCAGAATGACACAAATCGAACAAGAAAAGCTAGCTCTATTTTAAATATTTGACAAAATTAAAGACCAAAATATCTACGACAACGCGTCCAAGAAATCCAATCTATCCCAAACTACATGATGTCATGCATTGTGATTCATTTATATGCCTTGGCTTAATGAGCACCAATGATCAGTTTAGAATGATCATTTTAACTAGCAGATCAAGTTGACATGTTCCCAGTAAATCGTCTTTAACTTTTAATTTAGAGTTCAAAATGACATGAATCCAACGCCCAAGTTAAGTTATCTCGATATTCCATATTGTGACAATAGTTGAGACTGAAAGAGGTTTGAAAAAACCTCCAAGTAATACAAACTATCCCAAACTGTGTGATGCAATGCATTGTGCTTCATTTGTAAACCTTTTCTAAAGGAGCACCAATGATCATTTTAACAGGTTAATCAACTTGACCTATCCGCACTAAATCGTCCATAACTTTTGATTTAGGGTTCAGAATGACACGAATCTAATGCCAACGTTAAACTAGCTCAATTTTCTATATTGTGACAAAAGTTAAAACCAAAATAGCTATGACAAGGCCTCCAAGTAATCCAATTTATCCCAAACTGCGTGATGTCATGTATTATGCCTCATTTATATGCTTTTACTCAATAAGCTCCAATGATCAATTTAGAATGATCATTTTAACTAACTGATCAACTTAACATGTACGCACTAAATCATTTTTAAACTTTTAATTTAGAGCTTAATTTTCCATATTGTGACAACATTTGAGACTGAAAGAGCTACAACGAATCCTTAAAGTGATCCAATATATCCCAAACTGTGTGATGTCATGCATTATGCTTCATTTGTAAACCTTTGCTCAATAAGCGCCACTGATTAGTTTAGAATATTCATTTTAAGAAGCTGATAAACTTGAATTTCCATACTAAATCGTCTGTAACTTTTCATTTACATTTCAGAATGACACGAATCCAACACCCAATTAAATCTAGCTCTATTTTCTATATTTGACAACATTTAACACCAAAATAGCTACGCTAAAACTTGCAAGTAATCCAATCTATCTCAAACTGCGTGGTGTCAAGCATAATGCTTCATTTATAAGCCTTTACTAGCACCAATGATCATATTAAGTAGCAGATCAAGTTGACATGTACGCACTAAATCATCTTTAAGTTTTAATTTCGAGTTCAAAATGTCATGAATCAAATGCCCAAATTAAGTTAACTCGATATTCTATATTGTGACAATATTTGAGACTGAAACATATACCACAAATCCTCCAAGTAGTCTAATCTATCCCAAACTGCTTGATGCAATGGATTATGCTGCATTTGTAAACCTTTTCTCAAGGAGCACCAATGATCAGTTTAGAATGATCATTTCAACTGGTCAACCAACTTGAAGTATATGCACTAAATCGTTCGTAACTTTTGATTTAACGTTCAAAATGACACGAATCCAACGCCAACGTTAAGCTAGCTAAATTTTCTATATTTTAAATAAATTTAAAACCGAAATAGCTATGAAATGGCATCCAAGTAATCAAATCTATCCCGAACTGCATGATGCCGTCCAAGTAATCCAATCTATCCCAAACTGCGTGATGCCATGCATTATGACTCATTTATACGCCTTTACTTAGTGAGTACTAATTATCAGTTTAGAATGATCATTTTAACTAGCTGATACACTTAACATGTCAACACTAAATCCTCTTTAACTTATAATTTAGAGCTCAAAGTAAGATGAATCCAACGCCCACATTAAGCTAGCTCAGTTTTCCATATTGTGACAACATTGAGACTGATAGAGCTATGACAAATTGTTAAAGAATCCAATATATCCAAAACTATATGATGTCATGCGTTATGCTTCATTTGTAAACCTTTGCTCAATGAGTTCCAATGATCAGTTTAGAATGTACATTTTCACTAGCCGATCAACTTGACATACCCACACTAAATCGTCTGTAACTTTTGATTAGCAATTAAAAGAATGCCACGAATCTAACGGGCAAGTAAATATAGCTCTATTTTCTATATTTGACAAAATTTAAGAGCGAAATAGCTACGATAAAGCCTACGAGTAATCCAATCTATCCAAAACTGTGTGATGCCATACATTATGCTTCATTTATACGCCTTTACTCAATGAGGATCAATGATCAGTTTAGAATTATCATTTTAACTAGTAGATCAAATTGACACGTCCGCACTAATTTTTTTTTAACTTTTAAATTAGAATTCCAAATGACATGAATCCAACACCCACTTTAAGTTAGCTCAATACTCCATATTGTGACAATATTTGAACTGAAGCCCCCACGTAATCCAATATATCCCAAAACTGTGAGATGCAAGGCATTATGCTTCATTTATAAGCCTATTCTCAAGTATCACCAATGATCAGTTTAGAATGATCATTTTAACTGGCCATTCAACTTGATATGTCCTCACTATGTCATTTGTAACTATTTATTTAGAGTTCAGAATGACATGAATCCAACGCCATGTTAAGCTAGCCCAATTCTCCATATTGTGACAATATTTGAGGCTGAAAGAGCTACGAGAAAGTCTTCAAGTAATCCAATATATCCGAAACTCTGTGATCATGCATTATGCTTCATTTGTAAACCTTTGTTATTGAACACCAATGATCAGATTCGAATGTTTAATTTAAATAGCTGATCAACATGACTATCCACACGAAATCTTCTGTAACTTTTGATTTACATTTCAGAATGACACAAATCGAACAAGAAAAGCTAGCTCTATTTTAAATATTTGACAATATTAAAGACCAAAATATCTACGACAAGGCCTCCAAGAAATCCAATCTATCCCAAACTACGTGATGGCATGCATTGTGATTCATTTATATGCCTATGCTTAATGAGCACCAATGATCAGTTTAGAATGATCATTTTAACTAGCAGATTAAGTTGACATGTACCCACTAAATCGTCTTTCACTTTTAATTTAGAGTTCAAAATGACATGAATCCAACGCCCAAGTTAAGTTATCTCGATATTCCATATTGTGACAATAGTTGAGACTGAAAGAGGTTTGAAAAAACCTCCAAGTAATACAAACTATCCCAAACTGCGTGATGCAATGCATTGTGCTTCATTTGTAAACCTTTTCTAAAGGAGCACCAATGATCAATTTAGAATGATCATTTTAACAGGTTAATCAACTTGACCTATCCGCACTAAATCGTCCATAACTTTTGATGTAGGGTTCAGAATGACACGAATCTAACGCCAACGTTAAACTAGCTCAATTTTCTATATTGTGACAAAATTTAAAACCAAAATAGCTATGAAAAGGCCTCCAAGTAATCCAATTTATCCCAAACTGCGTGATATCATGTATTATGCCTCATTTATACGCCTTTACTCAGTGAGCTCCAATGATCAATTTAGAATGATCATTTTAAGTAGCTCATCTACTTAACATGTGCGCATTAAATCATTTTTAAACTTTTAACTTAGAGCTTAATTTTCCATATTGTGACAATATTTGAGACTGAAAGAGCTACAACGAATCCTTAAAGTTATCCAATATATCCCAAACTGTGTGATGCCATGCATTATGCTTCATTTGTAAACCTTTGCTCAATGACCACCAATGATCAGTTTAGAATGTACATTTTCACTAGCCGATCAACTTGACATATCCACACTAAATCGTCAGTAAATTTTGATTAACAATTAAGAATGACACGAATCTAACGGGCAAGTAAATATAGCTCTATTTTCTATATTTGACAAAATTTAAGAGTGAAATAGCTACGATAAAGCCTCCAAGTAATCCAATCTATCCCAAATTGCGTGATGCCATACATTATGCTTCATTTATATGCCTTTACTCAATGAGGATCAATGATCAGTTTAGAATTATCATTTTAACTAGTAGATCAAATTGACACGTCCGCACTATATTGTTTTTAACTTTTAAATTAGAATTCCAAATGACATGAATCCAACACCCACTTTAAGTTAGCTCAATATTCCATATTGTGACAATATTTGAGACTGAAAGAGGTAAAACAAAGCCTCCACGTAATCCAATATATCCCAAACTGCGAGATGCAATGCTTTATGCTTCATTTATAAGCCTATTCTCAAGTATCACCAATGATCAGTTTAGAATGATCATTTGAACTGGCCAATCAACTTGATATGTCCGCACTATGTCATTTGTAACTATTTGTTTAGAGTTCAGAATGACATGAATCCAACGCCATGTTAAGCTAGCCCAATTCTCCATATTGTTACAATATTTGAGGCTGAAAGAGCTACAAGAAATTCTTCAAGTAATCCAATTTATCCCAAACTCTGTGATGCATGCATTATGCCTCATTTGTAAACCTTTGTTCATTGAGCACCAATGATCAGATTCGAATGTTTAATTTAAATAGCCGATCAACATGACTATCCACACGAAATCGTCTGTAACTTTTGATTTACATTTCAGAATGACACAAATCGAACAAGAAAAGCTAGCTCTATTTTAAATATTTGACAAAATTAAAGACCAAAATATCTACGACAATGCGTCCAAGAAATCCAATCTATCCCAAACTACATGATGTCATGCATTGTGATTCATTTATATGCCTTGGCTTAATGAGCACCAATGATCAGTTTAGAATGATCATTTTAACTAGCAGATCAAGTTGACATGTACCCAGTAAATCGTCTTTAACTTTTAATTTAGAGTTCAAAATGACATGAATCCAACGCCCAAGTTAAGTTATCTCGATATTCCATATTGTGACAATAGTTGAGACTGAAAGAGGTTTGAAAAAACCTCCAAGTAATACAAACTATCCCAGACTGCGTGATCCAATGCATTGTGCTTCATTTGTAAACCTTTCCTAAAGGAGCACCAATGATCAATTTAGAATGATCATTTTAAAAGGTTAATCAACTTGACCTATCCGCACTAAATCGTCCATAACTTTTGATTTAGGGTTCAGAATGACACGAATCTAATGCCAACGTTAAACTAGCTCAATTTTCTATATTGTGACAAAAGTTAAAACCAAAATAGCTATGACAAGGCCTCCAAGTAATCCAATTTATCCCAAACTGCGTGATGTCATGTATTATGCCTCATTTATACGCCTTTACTCAATGAGCTCCAATGTTCAATTTAGAATGATCATTTTAACTAACTGATCAACTTAACATGTACGCACTAAATCATTTCTAAACTTTTAATTTAGAGCTTAATTTTCCATATTGTGACAACATTTGAGACTGAAAGAGCTACAACGAATCCTTAAAGTGATCCAATATATCCCAAACTGTGTGATGTCATGCATTATGCTTCATTTGTAAACCTTTGCTCAATGAGCGCCACTGATTAGTTTAGAATATTCATTTTAACAAGCTGATAAACTTGACTTTCCATACTAAATCGTCTGTAACTTTTCATTTACATTTCAGAATGACACGAATCCAACGCCCAATTAAATCTAGCTATATTTTCTATATTTGACAACATTAAACACCGAAATAGCTACGCTAAAACTTGCAAGTAATCCAATCTATCTCAAACAGCGTGATGTCATGCATAATGCTTCATTTATAAGCCTTTACTAGCACCAATGATCATATTAACTAGCAGATCAAGTTGACATGTATGCACTAAATCGTCTTTAAGTTTTAATTTCGAGTTCAAAATGTCATGAATCAAATGCCCAAATTAAGTTAACTCGATATTCTATATTGTGACAATATTTGAGATTGAAAGAGATACCACAAATCCTCCGAGTAGTCTAATATATCCCAAACTGTTTGATGCAATGCATTATGCTGCATTTGTAAACCTTTTCTTAAGGAGCACCAATGATCAGTTTAGAATAATCATTTTAGCTGGTCAACCAATTTGAAGTATATGCACTAAATAGTTCGTAACTTTTGATTTAACGTTCAGAATGACACGAATCCAACGCCAACGTTAATCTAGATAAATTTTCTATATCGTGAATAAATTTAAAACCAAAATAACTATGAAAAGGCGTCCAAATGATCAAATCTATCCCGAACTGCGTGATGCCGTCCAAGTAATCCAATCTATCCCGAACTGCGTGATGCCATGCATTATGCCTCATTTATACGCCTTTACTTAATGAGTATTAATTATCAGTTTAGAATGATCATTTTAACTAGCTGATACTGTTAACATGTCCGCACTAAATCCTCTTTAACTTTTAATTTATAGCTCAAAATGAGATGAATCCAACGACCATGTTAAGCTAGCTCAATTTTCCATATTGTGACAACATTCAGACTGAAAGAGCTATGACAAATTGTTAAAGAATCCAATATATCCAAAACTATGTGATGCCATGCGTTATGATTCATTTGTAAATCTTTGCTCAATGACCACCAATGATCAGTTTAGAATGTACATTTTCACTAGCCGATCAACTTGACATATCCACACTAAATCGTCAGTAAATTTTGATTAACAATTAAGAATGACACGAATCTAACAGGCAAGTAAATATAGCTCTATTTTCTATATTTGACAAAATTTAAGAGTGAAATAGCTACGATAAAGCCTCCAAGTAATCCAATCTATCCCAAATTGCGTGATGCCATACATTATGCTTCATTTATATGCCTTTACTCAATGAGGATCAATGATCAGTTTAGAATTATCATTTTAACTAGTAGATCAAATTGACATGTCCGCACTAAATTGTTTTTAACTTTTAAATTAGTATTCCAAATGACATGAATCCAACACCCACTTTAAGTTAGCTCAATATTTCATATTGTAACAATATTTGAGACTGAAAGAGGTAGAACAAAGCCTCCACGTAATCCAATATATCCCAGACTGCAAGATGCAATGCATTATGCTTCATTTATAAGCCTATTCTCAAGAATCACCAATGATCAGTTTAGAATGATCATTTTAACTGGCCAATCAACTGGATATGTCCGCACTATGTCATTTGTAACTATTTATTTAGAGTTCAGAATGACATGAATCCAACGCCATGTTAAGCTAGCCCAATTCTCCATATTGTTACAATATTTGAGGCTGAAAGAGCTACAAGAAATTCTTCAAGTAATCCAATTTATCCCAAACTCTGTGATGCATGCATTATGCCTCATTTGTAAACCTTTGTTCATTGAGCACCAATGATCAGATTCGAATGTTTAATTTAAATAGCCGATCAACATGACTATCCACACGAAATCGTCTGTAACTTTTGATTTACATTTCAGAATGACACAAATCGAACAAGAAAAGCTAGCTCTATTTTAAATATTTGACAAAATTAAAGACCAAAATATCTACGACAACGCGTCCAAGAAATCCAATCTATCCCAAACTACATGATGTCATGCATTGTGATTCATTTATATGCCTTGGCTTAATGAGCACCAATGATCAGTTTAGAATGATCATTTTAACTAGCAGATCAAGTTGACATGTACCCAGTAAATCGTCTTTAACTTTTAATTTAGAGTTCAAAATGACATGAATACAACGCCCAAGTTAAGTTATCTCGATATTCCATATTGTGACAATAGTTGAGACTGAAAAAGGTTTGAAAAAACCTCCAAGTAATACAAACTTTCCAAAACTGCGTGATGCAATGCATTGTGCTTCATTTGTAAACCATTTCTAAATGAGCACCAACGATCAATTTAGAATGATTATTTTAACAGGTTAATCAACTTGACCTATCCGTACTAAATCGTCCATAACTTTTGATTTAGGGTTCAGAATGACACGAATCTAATGCCAACGTTAAACTAGCTCAATTTTCTATATTGTGACAAAATTTAAAACCAAAATAGCTATGACAAGGCCTCCAAGTAGTCCAATTTATCCCAAACTGCGTGATGTCATGTATTATGCCTCATTTATACGCCTTTACTCAATGAGCTCCAATGTTCAATTTAGAATGATCATTTTAACAAACTGATCAACTTAACATGTACGCACTAAATCATTTCTAAACTTTTAATTTAGAGCTTAATTTTCCATATTGTGACAACATTTGAGACTGAAAGAGCTACAACGAATCCTTAAAGTGATCCAATATATCCCAAACTGTGTGATGTCATGCATTATGCTTCATTTGTAAACCTTTGCTCAATAAGCGCCACTGATTAGTTTAGAATATTCATTTTAACAAGCTGATAAACTTGACTTTCCATACTAAATCGTCTGTAACTTTTCATTTACATTTCAGAATGACAAGAATCCAACGCCCAATTAAATCTAGCTCTATTTTCTATATTTGACAACATTTAACACCGAAATAGCTACGCTAAAACTTGCAAGTAATCCAATCTATCTCAAACTGCGTGATGTCATGCATAATGCTTCATTTATAAGCCTTTACTAGCACCAATGATCATATTAACTAGCAGATCAAGTTGACATGTACGCACTAAATCGTCTTTAAGTTTTAATTTCGAGTTCAAAATGTCATGAATCAAATGCCCAAATTAAGTTAACTCGATATTCTATATTGTGACAATATTTGAGATTGAAAGAGATACCACAAATCCTCCGAGTAGTCTAATATATCCCAAACTGTTTGATGCAATGCATTATGTTTCATTCGTAAACCTTTGCTCAATGAGCGCCACTGATTATTTAAGAAAATTCATTTTAACTAGCTGATAAACTTGACTGTCCATACTAAATCGTCCGTAACTTTTCATTTACATTTCAAAATGATATGAATCCAACGCCCAATTAAATCTAGCTCTATTTTCTATATTTGACAACATTTAACACCGAAATAGCTACGCTAAAACTTGCAAGTAATCCAATCTATCTCAAACTGCGTGATGACATGCATTATGCTTCATTTATAAGCCTTTACTAGCACCAATGATCATATTAACTAGCACATCAAGTTGACATGTACGCACTAAATCGTCTTTAAGTTTTAATTTCGAGTTCAAAATGTCATGAATCAAATGCCCAAATTAAGTTAACTCGATATTCTATATTGTGACAATATTTGAGATTGAAAGAGATACCACAAATCCTCCGAGTAGTCTAATATATCCCAAACTGTTTGATGCAATGCATTATGCTGCATTTGTAAACCTTTTCTTAAGGAGCACCAATGATCAGTTTAGAATAATCATTTTAGCTGGTCAACCAACTTGAAGTATATGCACTAAATCGTTCGTAACTTTTGATTTAACGTTCAGAATGACACGAATCCAACGCCAACGTTAATCTAGCTAAATTTTCTATATCGTGAATAAATTTAAAACCAAAATAGCTATGAAAAGGCGTCCAAGTAATCAAATCTATCCCGAACTGCGTGATGCCGTCCAAGTAATCCAATCTATCCCGAACTGCGTGATGCCATGCATTATGCCTCATTTATACACCTTTACTTAATGAGTATTAATTATCAGTTTATAATGATCATTTTAACTAGCTGATACTGTTAACATGTCCGCACTAAATCCTCTTTAACTTTTAATTTATAGCTCAAAATGAGATGAATCCAACGACCATGTTAAGCTAGCTCAATTTTCCATATTGTGACAACATTCAGACTGAAAGAGCTATGACAAATTGTTAAAGAATCCAATATATCCAAAACTATGTGATGCCATGCGTTATGATTCATTTGTAAATCTTTGCTCAATGACCACCAATGATCAGTTTAGAATGTACATTTTCACTAGCCGATCAACTTGACATATCCACACTAAATCGTCAGTAAATTTTGATTAACAATTAAGAATGACACGAATCTAACGGGCAAGTAAATATAGCTCTATTTTCTATATTTGACAAAATTTAAGAGCGAAATAGCTACGATAAAGCCTCTAAGTAATCCAATCTATCCCAAATTGCGTGATGCCATACATTATGCTTCATTTATATGCCTTTACTCAATGAGGATCAATGGTCAGTTTAGAATTATCATTTTAACTAGTAGATCAAATTGACATGTCCGCACTAAATTGTTTTTAACTTTTAAATTAGAATTCCAAATGACATGAATCCAACACCCACTTTAAGTTAGCTCAATATTTCATATTGTGACAATATTTGAGACTGAAAGAGGTACAACAAAGCCTCCACGTAATCCAATATATCCCAAACTGCGAGATGCAATGCATTATGCTTCATTTATAAGCCTATTCTCAAGAATCACCAATGATCAGTTTAGAATGATCATTTTAACTGGCCAATCAACTGGATATGTCCGCACTATGTCATTTGTAACTATTTATTTAGAGTTCAGAATGACATGAATCCAACGCCATGTTAAGCTAGCCCAATTCTCCATATTGTTACAATATTTGAGGCTGAAAGAGCTACAAGAAATTCTTGTAATCCAATTTATCCCAAACTCTGTGATGCATGCATTATGCCTCATTTGTAAACCTTTGTTCATTGAGCACCAATGATCAGATTCGAATGTTTAATTTAAATAGCCGATCAACATGACTATCCACACGAAATCGTCTGTAACTTTTGATTTACATTTCAGAATGACACAAATCGAACAAGAAAAGCTAGCTCTATTTTAAATATTTGACAAAATTAAAGACCAAAATATCTACGACAACGCGTCCAAGAAATCCAATCTATCACAAACTACATGATGTCATGCATTGTGATTCATTTATATGCCTTGGCTTAATGAGCACCAATGATCAGTTTAGAATGATCATTTTAACTAGCAGATCAAGTTGACATGTACCCAGTAAATCGTCTTAACTTTTAATTTAGAGTTCAAAATGACATGAATCGAATGCCCAAGTTAAGTTATCTCGATATTCCATATTGTGACAATAGTTGAGACAGAAAGAGGTTTGAAAAAACCTCCAAGTAATACAAACTATCCCAGACTGCGTGATCCAATGCATTGTGCTTCATTTGTAAACCTTTCCTAAAGGAGCACCAATGATCAATTTAGAATGATCATTTTAAAAGGTTAATCAACTTGAGCTATCCGCACTAAATCGTCCATAACTTTTGATTTAGGGTTCAGAATGACACGAATCTAACGCCAACGTTAAAATAGCTTAAGTTTCTATATTGTGACAAAAGTTAAAACCAAAATAGGTATGAAAAGGCCTCCAAGTAATCCAATTTATCCCGAACTGCGTGATGTCATGTATTATGCCTCATTTATACGCCTTTACTCAATGAGCTCCAATGTTCAATTTAGAATGATCATTTTAACTAACTGATCAACTTAACATGTACGCACTAAATCATTTCTAAACTTTTAATTTAGAGCTTAATTTTCCATATTGTGACAACATTTGAGACTGAAAGAGCTACAACGAATCCTTAAAGTGATCCAATATATCCCAAACTGTGTGATGTCATGCATTATGCTTCATTTGTAAACCTTTGTTCAATGAGCGCCACTGATTAGTTTAGAATATTCATTTTAACAAGCTGATAAACTTGACTTTCCATACTAAATCGTCTGTAACTTTTCATTTACATTTCAGAATGACACGAATCCAACGCCCAATTAAATCTAGCTCTATTTTCTATATTTGACAACATTTAACACCAAAATAGCTACGCTAAAACTTGCAAGTAATCCAATCTATCTCAAACAGCGTGATGTCATGCATAATGCTTCATTTATAAGCCTTTACTAGCACCAATGATCATATTAACTAGCAGATCAAGTTGACATGTACGCACTAAATCGTCTTTAAGTTTTAATTTCGAGTTCAAAATGTCATGAATCAAATGCCCAAATTAAGTTAACTCGATATTCTATATTGTGACAATATTTGAGATTGAAAGAGATACCACAAATCCTCCGAGTAGTCTAATATATCCCAAACTGTTTGATGCAATGCATTATGCTGCATTTGTAAACCTTTTCTTAAGGAGCACCAATGATCAGTTTAGAATAATCATTTTAGCTGGTCAACCAACTTGAAGTATATGCACTAAATAGTTCGTAACTTTTGATTTAACGTTCAGAATGACACGAATCCAACGCCAACGTTAATCTAGCTAAATTTTCTATATCGTGAATAAATTTAAAACCAAAATAACTATGAAAAGGCGTCCAAGTAATCAAATCTATCCCGAACTGCGTGATGCCGTCCAAGTAATCCAATCTATCCCGAACTGCGTGATGCCATGCATTATGCCTCATTTATACGCCTTTACTTAATGAGTATTAATTATCAGTTTAGAATGATCATTTTAACTAGCTGATACTGTTAACATGTCCGCACTAAATCCTCTTTAACTTTTAATTTATAGCTCAAAATGAGATGAATCCAACGACCATGTTAAGCTAGCTCAATTTTCCATATTGTGACAACATTCAGACTGAAAGAGCTATGACAAATTGTTAAAGAATCCAATATATCCAAAACTATGTGATGCCATGCGTTATGATTCATTTGTAAATCTTTGCTCAATGACCACCAATGATCAGTTTAGAATGTACATTTTCACTAGCCGATCAACTTGACATATCCACACTAAATCGTCAGTAAATTTTGATTAACAATTAAGAATGACACGAATCTAACGGGCAAGTAAATATAGCTCTATTTTCTATATTTGACAAAATTTAAGAGTGAAATAGCTACGATAAAGCCTCCAAGTAATCCAATCTATCCCAAATTGCGTGATGCCATACATTATGCTTCATTTATATGCCTTTACTCAATGAGGATCAATGATCAGTTTAGAATTATCATTTTAACTAGTAGATCAAATTGACATGTCCGCACTAAATTGTTTTTAACTTTTAAATTAGTATTCCAAATGACATGAATCCAACACCCACTTTAAGTTAGCTCAATATTTCATATTGTAACAATATTTGAGACTGAAAGAGGTACAACAAAGCCTCCACATAATCCAATATATCCCAGACTGCAAGATGCAATGCATTATGCTTCATTTATAAGCCTATTCTCAAGAATCACCAATGATCAGTTTAGAATGATCATTTTAACTGGCCAATCAACTGGATATGTCCGCACTATGTCATTTGTAACTATTTATTTAGAGTTCAGAATGACATGAATCCAACGCCATGTTAAGCTAGCCCAATTCTCCATATTGTTACAATATTTGAGGCTGAAAGAGCTACAAGAAATTCTTCAAGTAATCCAATTTATCCCAAACTCTGTGATGCATGCATTATGCCTCATTTGTAAACCTTTGTTCATTGAGCACCAATGATCAGATTCGAATGTTTAATTTAAATAGCCGATCAACATGACTATCCACACGAAATCGTCTGTAACTTTTGATTTACATTTCAGAATGACACAAATCGAACAAGAAAAGCTAGCTCTATTTTAAATATTTGACAAAATTAAAGACCAAAATATCTACGACAACGCGTCCAAGAAATCCAATCTATCCCAAACTACATGATGTCATGCATTGTGATTCATTTATATGCCTTGGCTTAATGAGCACCAATGATCAGTTTAGAATGATCATTTTAACTAGCAGATCAAGTTGACATGTACCCAGTAAATCGTCTTTAACTTTTAATTTAGAGTTCAAAATGACATGAATCCAACGCCCAAGTTAAGTTATCTCGATATTCCATATTGTGACAATAGTTGAGACTGAAAGAGGTTTGAAAAAACCTCCAAGTAATACAAACTATCCCAGACTGCGTGATCCAATGCATTGTGCTTCATTTGTAAACCTTTCCTAAAGGAGCACCAATGATCAATTTAGAATGATCATTTTAAAAGGTTAATCAACTTGACCTATCCGCACTAAATCGTCCATAACTTTTGATTTAGGGTTCAGAATGACACGAATCTAACGCCAACGTTAAACTAGCTTAAGTTTCTATATTGTGACAAAAGTTAAAACCAAAATAGGTATGACAAGGCCTCCAAGTAATCCAATTTATCCCGAACTGCGTGATGTCATGTATTATGCCTCATTTATACGCCTTTACTCAATGAGCTCCAATGATCAATTTAGAATGATCATTTTAACTAACTGATCAACTTAACATGTACGCACTAAATCATTTTTAAACTTTTAATTTAGAGCTTAATTTTCCATAGTGTGACAACATTTGAGACTAAAAGAGCTACAACGAATCCTTAAAGTGATCCAATATATCCCAAACTGTGTGATGCCATTCATTATGCTCATTTGTAAACCTTTGCTCAATGAGCGCCACTGATTAATTTAGAATATTCATTTTAACAAGCTGATAAACTTGACTTTCCATACTAAATCGTCCGTAACTTTTCATTTACATTTCAGAATGACACTAATCCAATGCCCAATTAAATCTAGCTCTATTTTCTATATTTGACAACATTTAACACCGAAATACCTACGCTAAAACTTGCAAGTAATCCAATCTATCTCAAACTGCGTGATGCCATGCATTATGCTTCATTTTAACAAGCTGATAAACTTGACTTTCCATACTAAATCGTCCGTAACTTTTCATTTACATTTCAGAATGACACGAATCCAATGCCCAATTAAATCTAGCTCTATTTTCTATATTTGACAACATTTAACACCGAAATACCTACGCTAAAACTTGCAAGTAATCCAATCTATCTCAAACTGCGTGATGCCATGCATTATGCTTCATTTATAAGCCATTACTAGCACCAATGATCATATTATCTAGCAGATCAAGTTGACATGTATGCACTAAATCGCCTTTAAGTTTTAATTTCGAGTTCAAAATGTCATGAATCAAATGCCNATATTGTGACAATATTTGAGACTGAAACATATACCACAAATCCTCCAAGTAGTCTAATCTATCCCAAACTGCTTGATGCAATGGATTATTCTGCATTTGTAAACCTTTTCTCAAGGAGCACCAATGATGAGTTTAGAATGATCATTTTAACTGGTCAACCAACTTGAAGTATATGCACTAAATCGTTCGTAAGTTTTGATTTAACGTTCAGAATGACACGAATCCAACGCCAACATTAAGCTAGCTAAAATTTCTATATTGTGAATAAATTTAAAACCAAAATAGCTATGAAAAGGCGTCCAAGTAATCAAATCTATGCCGAACTGCGTGATGCCGTCCAAGTAATCCAATCTATCCCAACCTGCGTGATGCCATGCATTATGACTCATTTATACGCCTTTACTTAATGAGTACTAATTATCAGTTTAGAATGATCATTTTAACTAGCTGATACACTTAACATGTCCGCACTAAATCCTCTTTAACTTTTAATTTAGAGCTCAAAATAAGATGAATCCAACGCCCACGTTAAGCTAGCTCAATTTTCCATATTGTGACAACATTGAGACTAAAAGAGCTATGACAAATTGCTAAAGAATCCAATATATCCAAAACTATGTGATGCCATGCGTTATGCTTCATTTGTAAACCTTTGCTCAATGAGCACCATTGATCAGTTTAGAATGTACATTTTCACTAGCCGATCAACTTGACATATCCACAATAAATCGTCTGTAACTTTTGATTAACAATTAAGAATGACACGAATCTAACGGGCAAGTAAATATAGCTCTATTTTCTATATTTGACAAAATTTAAGAGCAAAATAGCTACGATAAAGCCTCTGAGTAATCCAATCTATCCCAAACTGTGTGATGCCATACATTATGCTTCATTTATAGGCCTTTACTCAATGAGGATCAATGACCAGTTTAGAATTATCATTTTAACTAGTAGAACAAATTGACATGTCCGCACTAAATTGTTTTAAACTTTTAAATTAGAATTCCAAATGACATGAATCCAACACCCACTTTAAGTTAGCTCAATACTCCATATTGTGACAATATTTGAACTGAAGCCCCCACGTAATCCAATATATCCCAAAACTGCGAGATGCAAGGCATTATGCTTCATTTATAAGCCTATTCTCAAGTATCACCAATGATCAGTTTAGAATGATCATTTTAACTGGCCATTCAACTTGATATGTCCTCACTATGTCATTTGTAACTATTTGTTTAGAGTTCAGAATGACATGAATCCAACGCCATGTTAAGCTAGCCCAATTCTCCATATTGTGACAATATTTGAGGCTGAAAGAGCTACGAGAAAGTCTTCAAGTAATCCAATCTATCCGAAACTCTGTGATCATGCATTATGCTTCATTTGTAAACCTTTGTTCATTGAACACCAATGATCAGATTCGAATGTTTAATTTAAATAGCCAATCAACATGACTATCCACACGAAATCGTCTGTAACTTTTGATTTACATTTCAGAATGACACAAATCGAACAAGAAAAGCTAGCTCTATTTTAAATATTTGACAATATTAAAGACCAAAATATCTACGACAAGGCCTCCAAGAAATCCAATCTATCCCAAACTACGTGATGGCATGCATTGTGATTCATTTATATGCCTATGCTTAATGAGCACCAATGATCAGTTTAGAATGATCATTTTAACTAGCAGATTAAGTTGACATGTACCCACTAAATCGTCTTTCACTTTTAATTTAGAGTTCAAAATGACATGAATCCAACGCCCAAGTTAAGTTATCTCGATATTCCATATTGTGACAATAGTTGAGACTGAAAGAGGTTTGAAAAAACCTCCAAGTAATACAAACTATCCCAAACTGCGTGATGCAATGCATTGTGCTTCATTTGTAAACCTTTTCTAAAGGAGCACCAATGATCAATTTAGAATGATCATTTTAACAGGTTAATCAACTTGACCTATCCGAAGTAAATCGTCCATAACTTTTGATGTAGGGTTCAGAATGACACGAATCTAACGCCAACGTTAAACTAGCTCAATTTTCTATATTGTGACAAAATTTAATGCCAAAATAGCTATGACAAGGCCTCCAAGTAATCCAATTTATCCCAAACTACGTGATACAATGTATTATGCCTCATTTATACGCCTTTACTCAATGAGCGCCAATGATCAATTTATAATGATCATTTTAAGTAGCTCATCTACTTAACATGTGTGCATTAAATCATTTTTAAACTTTTAACTTAGAGCTTAATTTTCCATATTGTGACAACATTTGAGACTGAAAGAGCTACAACGAATCCTTAAAGTTATCCAATATTTCCCAAACTGTGTGATGCCATGCATTATGCTTCATTTGTAAACCTTTGCTCAATGAGCGCCACTGATTAGTTCAGAATATTCATTTTAACTAGCTGATAAACTTGACTTTCCATACTAAATCGTCCGTAACTTTTGACTTAAGGTTCGGAATGACACGAATCCAACGCCAACGTTAAACTAGCTAAATTTTCTATATCGTGAATAAATTTAAAACCGAAATAGCTATGAAAAGACATCCAAGTAATCAAATCTATCCCCAACTGCGTGATGCGGTCCAAGTAATCCAATCTATCCCGAACTGCGTGATGCCATGCATTATGACTCATTTATACTCCTTTACTTAATGAGTACTAATGATCAGTTAGAATGATCATTTTAACTAGCTGATACACTTAACATGTCTGCACTAAATCCGCTTTAACATTTAATTTCGAGCTCAAAATGAGATTAATCCAACGCCCACGTTAAGCTAGCTCAATTTTTCATATTGTGACAGCCTTGAGGCAGAAAGAGCTATGACAAATTTTTAAAGAATCAAATATATCCGAAACTATGTGATGCCATGCGTTATGATTCATTTGTAAACATTTGCTCAATGAGCACCAATGATCAGTTTAGAATGTACATTTTTACTAGCCGATCAACTTGAAATATCCACACTAAATCGTCCGTAACTTTTGATTAACAATTCAGAAGGACACGAATCTATCGGGCAAGTAAATATAGCTCTATTTTCTATATTTGACAAAATTTAAGAGCGAAATACCTACGACAAAGCCTCCGAGTAATCCAATCTATCCCAAACTGCGTGATGCCATACATTATGCTTCATTTATACGCCTTTTCTCAATGAGGATCAATGATCAGTTTAGAATTATCATTTTAACTAGTAGATCAAATTGACATGTCCGCACTAAATTTTTTTTAACTTTTAAATTAGAATTCCGAATGACATGAATCCAACACCCATTTTAAGTTAGCTCAATATTCCATATTGTTACAATATTTGAGATTGAAAGAGGTAAAACAAGGCTTCCACGTAATCCAATATATCCCAAACTGCGAGATGCAATGCATTATGCTTCATTTATAAGCCTATTCTCAAGTATCACCAATAATCAGTATAGAATGATCATTTTAACTGGCCAATCAACTTGATATGTACGCACTAAGTCAATTGTAACTATTTATTTAGAGTTCAGAAAGACATGAATCAAACGCCATGTTGAGCTAGCCCAATTCTCTATATTGTGACAAATTTTAAGACCAAAATATCTACGACAAAGCCTCCTAATAATCCAATCTGTCCCAAACTGTGTGAAGACGTGCATTATGCTTCATTTATACTTATTTACTCAATGAGCACCAATGTCCAGTTTAGAATGATCATTTTAACTAGTAGATCAAATTGACTTTTCCTCACTAAATCGTTTCTAACTTTTAAATTAGAGTTCCAAATGACATTAATCCAACACTCTCTTTAAGTTAGCTCAATATTCCATATTGTGACAATATTTGAGACTAAAAGAGGTACGACAAAGCCTCCACGTAATCTAATCTATCCCAAACTGCGAGATTCAATGCATTATGTTTCATTTATAAGCCTTTTCTCAAGTAGCACCAATGATCAATTTAGAATGATCATTTTAACTGGCCAATCCACTTGACATGTCAGCATAAAATCATTTGTAACTGCTGATTTAGTTATCACAATGATACGAATCCAACATCTACGTTAAGGTAGCCCAATTTTCTTCACTGTGACAAGTTTTAAGACCGAAATATCTATGAAAAAGCCTCCAAGTAATCCAATCTATCCCGAAATGTATGATGCCATGCATTATGCATCATTTATTGGCATTTACTCAATTAGCGCCAATGATCAGTTTAGAACAATCATTTTAACTAGCTGGTCAACTTGACATGTCCGCACAAAATCGTCCTTAAATTTTTATTTAGAGCTCAAAATGGGATGAATACAACTCCCACGTTAAGATAGCTCAATATTCCATATTGTGATAACATTTGAGACTGATAGAGACTCCAAATAATCCAATCTATCCCAAACTGCGTGATGTCTTGCATTATGCTTTCTTTATAAACCTTTATTAAAGGAGCACCAATGATTAGTTTATAATTGATCATTTTAACTGGACGATCAATTCGACATGTCTGCACTAAATCTTCCTTAAATTTTGGTTTAGAGTTAAAAATGTCATGAATCCAATGCCCACGTTAATCTAGCTAGATTTTATATGTTGTGACAAAATTTAAAACCGAAATAGCTATGACAAAGCCTCCAAGTAATCCAATCTATCCCAAACTACGTGATGCAAAGCATTATGGTTCATTTATACGCCTTAACCCAATGAGCACTATCATTTTAATTAGCTGATCAACTTGACATATCCGCATTAAATAATCTTTAACTTTTAATTTAGAGCTAAAAATGACATGAATCCAACGCACATGTTAAAATAGCTAAATATTCCACATTGTGAAAACATTTGAGACTGAAAGAGGTATGACAAAGCGTCGAAGTAATCCTATATATCCAAAACTCATTGATGTCGTGCATTATGCTTTATTTTTATATCTTTCCTCAATGAGCACTAATGATAAGTTTCGAATGCTCATTTTAACTTGCTGATCAAGTTGACATGGCTGAACTAAATCGTCAGTAACTTTTGATTTACATTTTAGAATGAAATGAATCCAACGTTCAAGTAGTGCTTGATCAATTTTCAATATTATGACAAAATTTAGGACTGAAATAGCTGTGACAAAGCCTCCAAATAATCCAATCTATCCCAAGCTGCGTGATGCCATGCATTATGCTTCATTTATACGCCTTTACTCAATGAGCGCAAATGATGAGTTTAGACTGATAATTTTAACTAGCTGATCAAGTTGACATGTATGCACTAAATCATCTTTAACTTTTAATTTAGAGTTTGAAATGACATGAATCCAACGCCCATGTTAAGTTAGCTCAATATTCCATATTGTGACAATATTTGAGAATGAAAGAGCTACGGCAAACCCTCCAAGTAATCACTTCTATCCCCAACTGCGTGATGTCATGTATTACGCTTTCTTTATAAGCCTTTCCTCAAAGAGCACTAATGATCAGTTTAGAATGATCATTTTAACTGGTCGATCAACTTGACATATCCGAACTAAATCGTCCTTTAATTTGGATTTAGAGTACATAATGACACGAATCCAACGCTCACGCAAATCTAGCTAAAGTTTATATGTTGTGACAAAATTTAAGACCGAAATAGCTATGAAAAAGCCTCCAAATAATCCAATCTATCCCAAATCACGTGATGCCAAGCATTATGATTCATTTATGCGCCTTCACCCAATGAGCACCAATGATCAATTTAGAGTGATCATTTTAACTAGCTGATCAATTTGACATATCCGCATTAAATCATCTTTAACTTTTAATTTAGAGCTCAAAATGACATGAATCCAACGCCCACGTTAAAATAGCTAAATATTCCACATTGTGAAAACATTTGAGACTGAAAGAGCTATGACAAAACCTCGAAGTAATCATATATATCCCAAACTCAGTGATGTCATGGATTATGCTTTATTTTTATACCTTTGCTCAATGAGCACTAATGATAAGTTTAGAATGTTCATTTTAACTTGCTGATCAAGTCGACATGGCTGAACTAAATCGTCAGTAACTTTTGATTAATATTTTAGAATGAAATGAATGCAACGTTCAAGTAGTGCATGATCAATTTTCAATATTGTGAAAAATTTAGGACTGAAATAGCTGTGAAAAAGCCTCCAAATAATCCAATTTATCCCAAGCTGCGTGATGCCATGCATTATGCTTCATTTATACGCCTTTACTCAATGAGCGCAAATGATGAGTTTAGACTGATAATTTTAACTAGCTGATCAAGTTGATATGTCTGCACTAAATCATCTTTAACTTTTAATTTAGAGTTCGAAATGACATGAATCCAACGCCCATGTTAAGTTAGCTCAATATTTCATATTGTGACAATATTTGAGAATGAAAGAGCTACGACAAACCCTCCAAGTCATCACTTCTATCCCAAACTGTGTGATGTCATGTATTACGCTTTCTTTATAAGCCTTTCCTCAATGAGCACTAATGATCAGTTTAGAATGATCATTTTAACTGGTCGATCAACTTGACATGTCTGCACTAAATCGTTTTAAATTTGGATTTAGAGTACATAATGACACGAATCCAACGCTCATGCGAATCTAGCTAAATTTTATATGTTGTGACAAAATTTAAAACCGAAATAGCTATGAAAAAGCCTCCAAATAATCCAATCTATCCCAAACCACGTGATGCCAAGCATTATGCTTCATTTATACGCCTTCACCCAATGAGCACCAATGATCAATTTAGAGTGATCATTTTAACTAGCTGATTAACTTGACATATCCGCATTAAATCATCTTTAACTTTTAATTTAGAGCTCAAAATGACATAAATCCAACGCACACATTAAAATAGCTAAATATTCCACATTGTGAAAACATTTGAGACTGAAAGAGGTATGACAAAGCCTCGAAGTAATCCTATATATCCCAAACTAAGTGATGTCGTGCATTATGCTTTATTTTTATACCATTGCTCAATGAGCACTAATCATAAGTTTAGAATGTTCATTTTAACTTGCTCATCAAGTTGACATGGCTGAACTAAATCGTCAGTAACTTTGGATTTACATTTTAGAATGAAATGAATCCAATGCTCAAGTAGCGCTTGATCAATTTTCAATATTATGACAAAATTTAGGACTGAAATAGCTGTTATAAAGCCTCCAAAAATTCCAATCTATCCCAAGCTGCGTGATGCCATGCATTATGCTTCATTTATACGCCTTTACTCAATGAGCGCAAATGATGAGTTTAGACTGATAATCTTAACTAGCTAATCAAGTTAACAAGTCTGCACTAAATCATCTTTAACTTTTAATTTAGTGTTCGAAATGACATGAATCCAACACCCATGTTAAGTTAGCTCAATATTCCATATTGTGACAATATTTGAGAATGAAAGAGCTACGACAAACCCTCCAAGTAATCACTTCTATCCCAAACTGCGTGATGTCATGTATTACGCTTTTTATAAGCCTTTCCTCAAAGAGCACTAATGATCAGTTTAGAATGATCATTTTAATTGGTCGATCAACTTGACATGTCTGAAATAAATCGTCCTTAAATTTGGATTTAGAGTACATAATGACACGAATCCAACGATCACGCAAATCTAGCTAAAATTTATATGTTGTGACAAAATCTTAAACCAAAATAGCTATGAAAAAGCCTCCAAATAATCCAATCTATCCCAAATCACGTGATGCCAAGCATTATGATTCATTTATACGCCTTCACCCAATGAGCACTAATGATCAATTTAGAGTGATCATTTTAACTAGCTGATCAACTTGACATATCCGCACTAAATCACCTTTAACTTTTAATTTAGATCTCAAAATGACATGAATCCAATGCCCACGTTAAAATAGCTAAATATTCCACATTGTTAAAACATTTGAGACTGAAAGAGCTATGACAAAGCCTCGAAGTAATCCTATATATCCCAAACTCAGTGATGTCGTGCATTATGCTTTATTTTTATACCTTTGCTCAATGAGCACTAATGATAAGTTTCGAATGTTCATTTTAACTTGCTGATCAAGTTGACATGGCTGAACTAAATCGTCACTAACTTTTGATTTACATTTTAGAATGAAATGAATCCAACGTTCAAGTAGTGCTTGATCAATTTTCAATATTGTGAAAAAATTTAGGACTGAAATAGCTGTGACAAAGCCTCCAAATAATCCAATCTATATCAAGCTGCGTGATGCCATGCATTATGCTTCATTTATACGCCTTTACTCAATGAGCGCAAATGATGAGTTTAGACTGATAATTTTAACTAGCTGATCAAGTTGATATGTCTGCACTACATCATCTTTAACTTTTAATTCAGAGTTCGAAATGACATGAATCCAACGTCCATGTTAAGTTAGCTCCATATTTTATATTGTGATTGTATCTGAGAATGAAAGAGCTACGACAAACCCTCCAAGTCATCAATTCTATCCCAAACAGCATGATGTCATGTATTACGCTTTCTTTATAAGCCTTTCCTCAAAGAGCACTAATGATCAGTTTAGAATGATCATTTTAACTGGTCGATCAACTTGACATGTCTGCACTAAATCGTTTTTAAATTTGGATTTAGAGTACCAAGTAATCCAATGTATCCCAAACTACGTGATGCCATGCATTATGTTTGATTTATAAGCTTTTACCTAAGTAACATGAATGATCAGTTTAGAATGATCATTTTAACTAGCAGCTCAACTTGTCATGTCCACATTCAATTCTCCTTTACTTTTCATTGAGAACTCTATATGACCAGAATCCAGCACCCATGTTAAACTAGCTCAATTTCCATATTAAAACAACATTTTAGACTGAAAGAGCTAGACAAAACCTCAAAGTAATGTAATCTGTGTGGAGTCATGGATTATGCTTATTTATAAGCCTTTATTCAGAGAGAACCACTATTAGTTTAGAGTGATCATTTTATTTGGCCGATCAATTTGACATGTGCATACTAAATCGTCCTTAACTTTTGATTTAGAATTCAGAATGACACGAATCTAATGCCCACATTAAGCTAGCTCAATTTTCTATATCGTGACAAAATTTATAATCAAAATACCTATGAAAAAGACTACAAGTAATGCAATATACCCAAAATGTGTGATGTTATGCATTATGATTCATTTACAAGCCTTTAATAAAGTAGCATCAATGATCCGTTTAGAATGGTCATATAACTAACTGATCAACTTGACATGTCTGCACTAAATCGTCTTTAACTTTTGATTTAGAGCTCAAAATAACATGAATCTAATACCCACGTTAAAGTAGTTCAATTTTCCATACTGTGACAATAGTTCACACTTAAAGGGCTACGACAAAGCCTCCAAGTAATCCAATGTATCCAAAACTGCGTGATGCAATACATTATGCTTCATTTATAAGCATTTTCCTAAGGATCATTAATGACCAGTTTAGAATGATCATTTTAACTAGTTGCTCAACTTGACATGTCCATGTTCAATTCTCCTTAACCTTTCATTTAGAGCTCAATATGACCAGAATCCAACGCCCACATTAAACTTGCTCAATGTGCATATTGTAACCTCAAAGTAATGCAATCTATATCAAACCGCGTGCCGCCATGCATTATGCTTTATTATAAGCATTTATTCAAGTAGCACAAATGATCAGTTTAGAGTGATCATTTTAACTGGGCGATCAATTTGACATGTCCATACTAAATCGTCTGTAACTTTTGATTTTAAGTTCAGAATGACACGAATCTAACGCCCACGTTAAGCTAGCTCAATTTTTTATATTTTTAAAAACTTTAAGACCAAAATAGCTATGAAGAACCCTCCAAGTAATCCAATATATCCGAAATCAGTTTAAAATGATTATTATAAATGGTCGTTCAACTTGACATGTCCACACTAAATCATCTTTAACTTTTCATATAGAGGTCATTATGACATTAATCCAACTCCCACGCTAAGCTAACTCAATTTTCCATATTGTGACAAAATTTTAGACTGAAAGATCTACGAGTAAACCTCACTGTAATCCAATCTATCGCAAAATGCATGATGTAATGCATTATGCTTCATTTATAAGCCTATACTCAATGGGCACCAATGATCAGCTTGGAATAATCATTTTTTAACTAGATGATCAACTTGAAATGTCCACAATACATCGTCTTAAACTTTTTATTTAGAGCTCAAGATAACATCAATCCAACGCCCACGTTAAGGTAGCTCAATTTTGCATATTGTGACAACATTTGAAACTGAAAGACCTAGACACAGCCTCCAAGTAATTCAATCTATGCCAAATCGCATGATGCCATGCATTATGCTTCCTTTATAAGCTTTTCTCAAGGAGCACTAATGATCAGTTTGGAATGATCATTTTAAATGTCCACACTAAATCATGCGAAACTTTTTATTTAGAGTTCAGAATGTCAGCAATCCAACGCCCACATTACGCTAACTCAATATTCAATGTCATGACAAAATTTAAGACCGAAATAGCTACGACAAAGCTTCCAAGTAATCCAATCTATCCCAAAATTTCTGATGTCATGCATTATGCTCCATTTATAAGCCTTTACTCAAGGAGCCCCAATGACCAGTTTCGAATAATCATTTTAACTAGCTAATCAAATTGACATGTCTGTACTAAACTGTCTTTCACTTTTTATTTAGAGATCAAAATGAAATGAATCCGACGCCCACGTTAAGCTAGCTCAACTTTCCATATTGTGACAACATTTGAGACTGAAAGAGCTGGACAAAGCCTCAAAGTAATGCAATCCATGCCAAACTGCATGATGCCATGCATTATGCTTCACTTATAAGCTTTTACTCAAGGAGCACCAATGATCAGTTTAGAATGAACATTTTAAGTAGCGAATAATTTTCACATATCCACACTAAATCATCCTTAACTTTTGGCTTAGAGTTCAAAATAACACGAGTCAGACGCCCACGTTAAGCTATCTCAATTTTCTATATTGTGACAAAATTTATGACTGAAATACATACGACAAAGCCTCCAAGTAATCCAATCTATCCAAAAATGTTTGTTGCCAATCATTCTGATTCATTTACAAGCCTTTAATCAACGAGCATCAATGATCCGTTTAAAATGGCCATTGAACTAACTGATCAACTTGAGATGTTTGCACTAAATCGTGTTTAACTTTTGATTTAGAGCTTAAAATGATATGAATCCAACGCTCACGTTAAGCTAGCTCTATTTCAATATTGTGACAACATTTCAGATTGAAAGAGCTAGACAAAACCTCAAATTAATGCAATCTATCCCGAACCGCATGATGCCAAGCATTATGCTTCAATTATAAGCCTTTATTGTAGGAGCACAAATGATCAGCTTAGAATGATCATGTTAATTACTGGCCGGTCAATTTCACATGTCCACACTAAATCGCCCGTAACTTTAGTTTTAATGTTCAGAATGACACGAATCAAACGCCCACGTTAAGCTACCTCAGTTTTCTATATTGTGATAGAAAGTAAGACCGAAGTACATACGACAAAGCCTCCAGGTAATCCAATCTATCCAAAAATGTTTGATGCCAATCATTAGGCTTCATTTAAAAGCCTTTAACCAAGGAGCATCAATGATCCGTTTAGAATGGTCATTTAACTAACTGATCAAATTGACATGTCTGCACTAAATCGTGTTTAACTTTTGATTTAGAGCTTAAAATGATATGAATCCAACGCTCACGTTAAGCTAGCTCTATTTCAATATTGTGACAACATTTCAGATTGAAAGAGCTAGACAAAACCTCAAATTAATGCAATATATCCCGAACCGCATGATGCCAAGCATTATGCTTCAGTTATAAGCCTTTATTGTAGGAGCACAAATGATCATCTTAGAATGATCATGTTAATTACTGGCCGGTCAATTTCACATGTCCACACTAAATCGCCCGTAACTTTTGTTTTAAAGTTCAGAATGACACGAATCAAACGCCCACGTTAAGCTAGCTCAGTTTTCTATATTGTGATAGAAAGTAAGACCGAAATACATACGACAAAGCCTCCAGGTAATCCAATCTATCCAAAAATGTTTGATGCCAATCATTAGGCTTCATTTAAAAGCCTTTAACCAAGGAGCATCAATGATCCGTTTAGAATGGTCATTTAACTAACTCATCAAATTGACATGTCTGCACTAAATCGCTTTAACTTTTGATTTATTGCTCAAAATGACATGAATCCAACGCCCACGTTAAGCTAGCTCACTTTCAATATTGGGACAACATTTGAGTTTGAAATATCTTAGACAAAGCCTCAAATTAAAGCGATTTATCTCGAACACCAATGATCAGTTTTGAATTATCATTTTAACTGGCCAGTCAAATTCACATGTCCACACTAAATCGTCCGTAACTTTTGGTTTAAATTTTAGAATGACACGAATCCAACCCTCACGTTAAACTAGCTCAAATTTCCATATTGTGACAACATTTGAGACTGAAAGAGCTAGACAAAGCCTCAAAGTAATGCAATCAATCCCAAACTGCAAGATGCCATGCACTATTCTTCATTTATAAGCTTTTACTCAAGGATCACCAATGCTCAGTTTAGAATGATCATTTTAAATGGCCGATCAACTTGACATGAATCCAACGACCACATTAAGCTAGCTTAGTCTTCAATATTGTGACAACATTTGAGACTGAAAGAGCTAGAAAAAGCCTCAAATTAATGCAATCTATCTTGAACCGCATGATGCCATGCATCATGCTTCATTTATAAGCCTTTACTGTAGGAGCACCAATGATCAGTTTAGAATGATCATTTTAACAGGCCGGTCAATTTCACATGTCCACACTAAATCGTGCGTAACTTTTCGTTTAGAGTTCAGAATGACACGAATCCAACGCCGAGGTTAAGCTAGCTCAATTTTCTATATTGTGACAAAATTTAAGACCCAAAAACATACGACAAAGCCTTTAAGTAATCCAATCTATCCAAATATGTGTGATGCCAATCATTATGATTCATTTACAATCCTTTAATGAAGGAGCATCAATGATCCGTTTAGAATGGCCATTTATCTAACTGATCAAGTGTACTTGTCTGCACTAAATCGTCTTTAATTTTTGATTTAGAGTTCAAAAAACATGAATCTAACGCCCTTGTTAAACTAGTTCAATTTTCAATATTGTGACAACATTTCAGGCTGAAAGAGTTACAACAACGCTTACAAGTAATCCAATGTATACTGCGTGATGTCATGCATTATGCTTCATTTATAAGCCTTTACTGAAGGAGCACCAATCATCAGTTTAGAATTATCATTTTAACTAGTTGCTCAACTTGACATGTCCACACTAAATACTCAACTTTTCATTTAGAGCTCAATATGACATGAATCTAATGCCCACGTTAACCTAGCTTTATTTTCCAAATTTTGACAACATTTGAGACTGAAAGAGTTAGACAAAGCCTCAAGGTAATGCAATCTTTCTCAAACTGAGTGATGTCATGCATTATGCTTCATTATAAGCCTTTATTTAAGGAGTACCAATGATCAGTTTAAAATAATCATTTTAACTGGCTGATCAATTTGACATGTCCATACTAAATCGTCCGTAACTTTTGATTTAGAGTGCAACGCCCATATTAAGCTAGCTCAATATTCTATATTGTGGCAAAATTTTAGACCGAAATAGCTATGAAAAAGCCTCCAAGTAATCCAATGTACCCCAAAATGCGTGATGTCATGCATTATGCTTCATTTATGAGCCTTTACTCAATGAGCACCAATGATTATTTTAACTATATGATCAACTTGACACGTCAAAACTAAATCATCTTCAACTTTTCATTTAGAGCTCAAGATGACTTGAATCCAACGGCCACATTAGGCTAACTCAATTTTGCATATTGTAACAACATTTGAGACTCAAAGAGCTAGACAAAGCCTCAAAGTATTGCAACCTATCCCAAATTGCGTGATGCCATGCATTATGCTTCATTTATAAGCTTTACTCAAGGAGAACCCATGATCATTTTAGAATGATCATTTTAACTAGCCAATCAATTTGAAATATCCACACTAAATCGTTCATAACTTTTGATTTAGAGTTCATAATGACACCTATCCTAAGCCCACGTTAAGCTAGCTCAATTTTCTATATCATGACAAAATTTAAGACCAAAATAGCTACAACAAAGCTTGCAAGTAATCCAATCTATCCCAAAATGTGTGATATCATGCATAATGCTTCATTTATAAGCCTTTACTCAAAGAGCACCAATGATTAGTTTAGAAGAGTCATTTTAACTATCTGATCAACTTGACATGTCTACACTAAATCGTCGTTCACTTTTTATTTAGAGGTAAAAACGAAATGAATCCAACGCCCACATTAAGCTAGCTCAACTTTCCATATTGTGAACGCATTTCAACTGGAAGAGCTATGACAAAGCCTCCCACTAAACCACTGTATCCTAAACTTTGAAATGCGATGCATTATGCTCCATTTATAAGCCTTTAAAGAACGAGCACCAATGATCAGATTAGAATAATCATTTTAACAGGCCGATCAATTTGAATGTCCACACTAAATCGTCCGTAACTTTTGATTTAGATTTCAGAATGACACGAATCAAACGCCCACGTTAAGATTGATCAATTTTATATATTGTGAAAAATTAAAGACCAAAATAGCTACGAAAAAGCCTCCAAGTAATCCAATCTATCGCAAAATGCGTGATGTCATGCATTATGCTTCATTTATAAGCCTTTACTCAAGGAGAACCAAAGATCTATTTAGAATAATCATTTTAACCAGCTGATCAACTTGTCATGTCCACACTAAATCGTCTTTAACTCTTTATTTAGAGCTCAAGATGACATGAATTCAACGCCCACGTTAAGCTAGCTCAATATTCCATATTGTGAAAATATTTGAGACTGAAAGTGCTAGAGAAAGCCTCAAAGTAATGCAATGTATCCCATACTGCATGATGCTATGCATTACGGTTCATTTATAAGCTTTTACTGAAGGAGCACCAATGATCAGTTTAAAATGATCATTTTAATTGGCCCATAACCTTGACATGAATCCAACGTCCATGTTAAACTAGCTCAATTTTCCATATTGTGAGAAGATTTGAGGCTGAAAGGGCTAGACAAAGCATAAAAATAATGCAATCTATCTTAAACCTTTACTAAAGAGCACCACTGATATTATTGACATAGGAAAATCAAATAAGGCCTATCTTGACCTACAAGGCAAGTGTGAGCACAAAAATTCAGTTTGAATAACAAGAAAAAAGAAAAAGGAGGGAGTTATTATTAACCACATGGTTAAAATGGTTAAACAGCTGCCTTGGGAGAAGAATCAAGGTGAAAAGTACATGTGCATGCTGCACACAGTCTTGGTAACCACACCAAACAGTCATGCCTGCTGTACACAGCCTTGGTAACCACACCAAATGTTCATGAGATAGTCTGCAGCTCTTCCCCTCTCTTCTCATTGGTTGTTGACAAGCTTCTCCTCTATTCAAGCTCATTCACAAGTTTGAATCCGTTTTCTTTTGTTTTCACATTGTAAATCCTCTTTAAAAGGGCTGTAAAGACTCAATGTATGATTGAACTCTTAGGAGATTCTTCTCCAGAAATCTAAGACATTTTCTCATCTTCTCATGCTTTTCTTTGAGTTTGTGGATTCAATTCTTCACATTTCTCCTCTCTAATCTCAATATTCTTTCATGGTATCAGAGCATAAGATCATTCTCTTATATTTTCTACTCAAATCTCTCAGTTTCTAATCTAAAATTCTGTCAAAACTCTATCAGCCTTTAAACTAAAAACTCACAGTTTTATTCAACCATAAAAGCTGCCTCCTCCGAGCTCTTCAAAGCCTAACAATGGAGGATACAGTTCAAATCAGTTCCAGCCTGAAACCTATGGTGATACCAGTAGTTCTCAAAGGCTTGAACTACACATTATGGTCAAGAACCATCAAAATAGCCATTTGTGGCAAAGGACATTCGAATTGCATCTTGGAGGATAATACTCCATCTATAAACAATCCAAAGGAGAAGAAGAATGAGGCAACAAGAAAAGAAGAAGCTAGGTGGTTCCAAGAAGATCAATCAGTCCGTGGATTCCTCCAAAATTCATTGGACCCATCCATTCTTGAAGCTTATTCACATTGTGAAACCGCCAAGTCTCTTTGGGAGACTCTCAAGAGGGTGTATGGCGATGTTTCAAACCTCAGCCGCGTGTATGAGGTTAAAAAGGCTCTCAATGATCTACACCAAGAGGATATGGAGTTCACAAAGTTCCTAGGTAGGTTCCAATCAACATGGTATGAGCTTGACATGTTGAGACCAAGTTCTATGGATCCAAAGGTGCTTAATGAAAGGAAGGAACAAGAAAAGATATTTTGGCTCCTTCTCAACCTAAATCCAGCCTTTAAAGATGTGATTAATTCCATCCTAAGAGAGCCAAAACTCCCTGATTTCGAAGAGGTGTGCTCACAGATTTAGGAGGGGCAAGGTAACATTCGTTTGTTTGGTGGAAAAGGAGAACTAGTCATGGCCAATAAGAGCGTGTTTTAGCAAGAGGATAGGAAGAGTGTGATGCGTGAACATTGTAAGAGGAATGGCCACATCAAGGACAAGTGCTGGATACTTCATCCTCATCTCAAGCCAAACCGGTTCAAGGATTCAAAGGCTAACATCTCTCAAAAGGTTGTGACTGAACCGGCAAGTTCATCCAACCAAGGAGGGGAGATAGCTATGAATGTATCCATGGAGTATGCTAAGAAGAGTGACTTGGAGGATCTCATCAAGGCCTATGCCTCAAAACTCTCCGGTATCACACTCTACTCCCATAAATTGCTTGATAAACCAGATCATAAGTTGGTAGTGTATTCGGGTGCTTCTCACCATATGATTAGCAATGCTAGGTTGTTAAAAAAACATTGAACCATGTCTAGGACAAGTAACTATAGCTGATGGTAAGGGTATTCCAATTGAAGGAACCGGAAAATTAAGACTATTTAACAAAGAAAGTACTGCTTTCTTTGTACCTAAGTTTAAGTCTAACCTAGTTTCGGTCAAAAGGGCTACTAAAGACCTGAATTGCAATGTTAATTTTGGACCTAACAATGTTTACTTTCACGATATTAAGAGTGGTAAGATACTTGGAAGTGGTGGTACTCAAGATGAGCTCTATGTTCTTGAGGACACTCCTCCAAGCAATTCGGATTCCTTAGCTTTCAAATCCTGTGTTTTTGCTAATAAATATGTCTTATGGCATGCTAGATTAGGACATCCTCATGCTCGTGCTTTAAGCTTAATAATGCCTAATGTTGCTTATGATCACTCAGTTTGTGAGGCTTGTATCCTTGGAAAACATTGTCGTGTTGTTTTACCTAAATCGTCTACAATTTATGAGCATTGCTTTGATTTAGTACATTCTGATGTTTGGACCTCACCTTTCATGTCTAGAGATAGGAATAAATACGTTATGACCTTTATAGATGAGAAATCGAAATATACATGGGTTACATTACTTCCATCTAAAGATAGGGTTTATGAGGCATTTATAAACTTTCATAATTATGTTACTAATCAATTCAATGTCAAGATCAAAGTGTTAAGATCAGATAATGGAGGGGAATACACAAGTCAAAGATTCAAAGCTCACTTAAACAAACATGGAGTACTACATCAAACTAGCAGCCCACACATACCACAACAAAATGGAGTTGCTGAAAGGAAGAACCGACACTTAATGGAAGTAGCAAGATCCATGATGTTTCATACCAATGTTCCTAAAAGTTTATGGGGAGATGCAGTCTTGGTTGCTTGCTACCTCATCAATCGGATTCCAACCAAAGTCTTGCAAGACATATCCCCATTTGATGTTCTCAATAAAACTAAACTCTCCATTGATCATTTATGTGTATTTGGGTGTGTGTGCTTTGTGTATGTTCCAGATGATCTAAGAAACAAGTTGGAGGCAAAGAGCATCAAGTGTATGTTCCTTGGATATTCGACAACACAAAAGGGTTATAAGTGTTATGATCCGAGCAACAACAGGACATATGTGTCTAGAGATGTCAAGTTCATGGAAGAACGAAGCTATTATGATCAGAAAGATTGGGAAGGATTGAAGGATCTCTGAAGGTCACCTTCTGATTTGGCTACGAGTTTGAGGTTTCTCTTGAATCATTTTGGAAATGATGTGCCAAATGATTCAAGATAAGAAAAAGCAAGAACCCCAAGTAGTTCACAAGATACCCAAGAGAATGAACAAGGGGCGGTAACTCAAGAACCAACTCCAATCCAAGAAGAAGCTACGGCCCAAAACCAGGAACAAGACGACTTGGAAGTGGGTATAGAGGAACCTATTCACCAAATGGAAGAGGAAACGGTTGTAGGGGAGGCTGAACCACCTGTTCAGCAACTAAGGAGGAATACTAGACTTAGGAAAGACCCATCCAATTGGGTAAACACTAGGGTCTTCTACAACAACCAGGCCGTGGCTCATCCCATACAAGCTGTTTGTTCTCTTGACCTCTTGCCATCTAGTCATCAAGCATTCCTTGGAAAGATTGAACAAAGTCAGATTCCAAGGACTTATGAAGAAGCTAAGAGCAAGAAAGAATGGTTAGATGCAGTAAGAGATGAGAAGGGAGCTATGGAAAGGAATCATACATGGAATATACAAGAACTTCCCAAAGGCAAGAAGGATGTGAGTTCCAAGTGGGTGTTCACCATCAAGTATAAGAGCAATGGGGACATAGAAAGGTACAAGGCACGTCTAGTTGCAAGAGGTTTCACTCAGACAAATGGAAAGTACTATACTGATACATTTGCACCGGTGGCTAAGCTACACACTGTAAGGGTTGTTCTTTCACTAGCTACGAATCTGACTTGGGACTTATGGCAAATGGATGTCCAGAGCGCATTCCTACAAGGAGAACTTGAAGATGAAGTGTATATGACTCCACCACCAGGCCTTGAAGATCTTTGCGAAGAGGGACATGTTCTAAGACTTAGGAAGGCAATATATGTGTTGAAGCAGTCACCAAGGGCCTGGTATCTCAAATTAAGCTCCACACTTACTGATAATGGGTTTAGGAAATCACATTCAGATCATACTTTGTTCACTCATCAAAACCCCAAAGGAATCATGGCGGTCTTGGTTTATGTGGATGACCTTATCATCACAGGAGATGATAAGGAAGGAATTCAGTCCACAAAGGCCTTCTTAAACAGATCATTTGACATCAAGGATCTTGGAGAGTTGAAGTACTTCTTGGGTATTGAAGTGTGTCGGTCTCAGGAAGGGCTCTTTCTATCCCAAAGAAAGTATGCTCTTGATCTGTTGACAGACACAGGAAAGCTTGGGGCTAAACAAGCCAAAACTCCTCTTAAAGATGGCTACAAGGTCAATGGAAAGGGGGAGAAAGCTGATGAGTTATTTAAGGATGTTTCTCAGTATAGGAGACTAGTTGGGAAGCTGACCTACCTCACCCTCACACGACCAGACTTGTGTTTTCCTGTGAATCAAGTGAGTCAACATATGCAAAAACCTACTGTATATCATTGGAGCATGGTAGAAAGGATCCTTAGATACATCAAAGGATCTCCTGGTCGAGGCATATGGATGGGCAAGAATGGGAACACTGAGATTGTCGGGTATTGTGATGCGGATTGGGCTGGTGATAGGGTGGATAGGAAATCAACAACTAGGTATTGCACCTTCATTGGTGGGAATTTAGTCACTTGGAAGACTAAGAAGCAGAAGGTGGTATCATGTTCTAGTGCCATAAGGTTAGGGAGAAAGTTAAAGATGGAACCATTCTGCCATGTTATACAAGGAGTGAAGACCAACTAGCTGACATCCTCACAAAGACAGCAAGTCTCAAAGTTTGCAAGAACATCTTTAGCAAACTTGGGCTTGTTGATTTATCACATCCATGATCAAAGGTCTCCTAATCCAAGAGCAAAATACTCTTTTTCCCTTATTAAGGTTTTGTCCCAAGTGGTTTTCCTTAATAAGGTTTTTAATGAGGTGTTGCCTTGGGTTCCAAAGTTTAAGAGTTTAGGCTGATTCCAAAGTCTTTAGCTTGCGGGGGAGTATTGACATAGAAAAATCAAATAAGACCTATCTTGACCTACAAGACAAGTGTGAGCACGAAAATTTAGTTTGAATAACAAGAGAAAAGAAAAATGAGGGAGTTATTATTAATCACATGGTTAAAATGGTTAAACAGCTGCATTGGGAGAAGAATCAAGGTGAAAAGGACATGTCCATGCTGCACACAGTCTTGGTAACCACACCAAACAGTCATGCGTGCTGCACACAACCTTGATAACCACACCAAACGTTCATGAGACAGTTTGCAGCTCTTCCCCTCTCTTCTCATTGGTTGTTGACAAGGTCCTCCTCTATTCAAGCTCATCCAAGAGTTTGAATTCGTTTTCTTTTGTGTTCACATTGTAAATCCTCTATAAAAGGACTGTAAAGACTCAATGTATGATTGAACTCTTAGGAGATTCTTCTCCAGAAGTCTAAGACATTTTCTCATCTTCTCATGCTTTTCTTTGAGTTTCTGGATTCAATTCTTCACATTTCTCCTCTCTAATCTCAATATTCTTTCATGGTAACAGAGCATAAGATCATTCTCTTATATTTTTTACTCAAATCTTTTAGTTTCTAATCTAAAATTCTGTCAAAAATCTCTCAGCCTTTAAACTAAAAAATAATGCAATCTATCTTAAACTGCATGATGCATGCATTATGCTTCTTTAATAAGCCATTACTGAAGAGCACCACTGATATGTTTAGAATTATCACTTTAACTGGCCAATAATTTTTACATGTCCACACTAAATCGTCCATTATTTTTGCTTTAGAGTTCAAAATGACAAGAATCTAACCCGCATGTAAAGCTACCTCAATTTTCTATATTGTGACAATATTTGACACTAAAATATCTACGACAAAGCCTCCATGTAATCCAATCTGTCCCAAAATACGTGATGCCATGCATTATGCTTCATTTATAAGCTCTTACTCAAGGAGCACCAATGATCAGTTTAGAATGATCATTTTTAATTGGCCGATCAACTTGGCATGAATGCAACGTCCATGTTAAGATAGCTTAATTTTTAACTCAATTTTCCATATTGTGACAACATTTGAATCTGAAAGAGCTAGACAAAGCCTCAAAGTAATGCAATATATCCAAAACTACATGATGCCATGCATTATGCTTCATTTAAAAGTCTTTACTGAAGGAGCACCAATGATCAGTTTAGAATGATCATTTTAACAGGCCGATCAACATGACATGTCCGCAGTAAATCGTCTGTCACTTTTGATTTAGAGTTCCGAATGACAAGAATCCAACGCCCACGTTAAGCTGGCACAATTTTCTATATTTTGACATCATTTGTGACTGAAAGAGCTATGAAAAGGCCTCCAAGTTATCCAATGTGTCCCAAAATGCATGATGCCATGCATTATGGTTCATTTATAAGCCTTTCCTCAATGAGCACCAATGATCAGTTTAGAATGATCATTTTATCTGGCCGATCGACTTGACATATCCGTACTAAATCATCCATAACTTTTGATTTAGAGTTCTTAATGACACGAATCCAACACGCACGTTAAGATAGCTCAGTTTCAATATTGTGACAAAATTACGTGTTGCCACGCGTTAAGACAAAGCCTCCAAGTAATCCATTCTATCCCAAACTACGTGTTGCCACGCATTATGCTTCATTTATAAGCCTTTACTCAATGAACTCAACGGATCATTTTAGAATGATCCTTTTAAATGGCCGATCAATTTGACATCTCTACACTAAATCGTCCATAGCTTTTGATTTAAAGTTCAAAATGACATGAATCAAATGGCTACGTTAAGCTAGCTCCATTTTCTATATTATGACAACATTTGAGACTGAAAGAGTTACGACAAAGCCTTCAAGTAATGCAGTGTATCCCAAACTGCATGATACCATGCATTTTGCTTCATTTATAATCCTTTAATGAAAGAGAAACAATGATCAGTTTAGAATGATCGTTTTAACAGGACGATCAACATGACATGTCCGCACTAAATTGTCAGTAACTTTTGCTTTATAGTTCAAAATGACACGAATCCAACGTCCACATCAAGGTAGCTCAATTTTTGATATTGTTACAAAATTTATGACCAAAATAGCGACGACAAAACCTGCATGTAATACAATCTATACGGAACTGCGTGATGCCATGCATTATGTTTTTTTATAAACCTTCACTCAAGGAGCACCAATGATCAGTATTGAATGATCGTTTTAACTAGATGATCAACTTGATGTATCCGCACTAAGTCGTCTTCAAGCTTTGAGTTAGAGCACAAAAGGACATAACTCCAATACACACATTAATCTATTTTAATTTTCAATATTGTGACAACATTTGAGATTGAAAGAGCTAAGAAAAAGCCTCCAAGTAATCCAATGTATCCCAAACTGCTGCATGAAGTCATGCATTATGCTTCTTTATAACCCTTTACTCAAAGAGCACCAATGATCAGTTTAGAATGATCATTTTAACTGGCCGATCAACTTGACATGTGCGCACTAAATCGTACCTAAGTTTCGATTTAGAGTTCAGAATAACACGAATCAACCATCCACGTTAAGCTAGCTCAATTTTCTATATTGTGACAACATTTGAGATTTAAAGAGCTACGACAAAGCTTTCAAGTAATCCAATGTATCCCAAACTGCTTGATGTTATGCATTATGTTTCATTTATAAGCTTTTACGCAATGAGCACCAATGATTAGTTTAGAATGATCATTTTATCTGGTCGATAAACTTGAAATGTCCGCACTAAATCGTCCGTAATTTTCGATTTAGAGTTCAAAATGACATGAATCCAACGCGCACGGTGAGCTAGTTCAATTTTTAATATTGTGACAAAATTTAAAACCAAAATAGCTACGACACAGCCTCCAATTAATCCAATGTATCTCAAACTGCATGATGTCATGCATTATGCTTCATTTATAAGCCTTTACTCAAAGAGCACCAATGATCGTTTAGAATGATCATTTTAACTGGCCGATCAACATTACATGTCCACAGAAAATCGTCTTTAATATTTGAATTAGAGCTCAAAATTAGATGAATCCAACGCCCACGTTAAGCTTGTTCAATTTCCCATATTGTGACAACATTTGAGTCTGAAAGAGCTACGAAAAAGCCTCCATGTAATCCAATGTATGCCAAACTGCACGATGTGATGAATTATGCTTCATTTATAAGCCTTTACATAAGGAGAGCACCATTGATCAATTTAGAATGATCATTTTAACTGGCCGATCAACTTGACATGTCCGCACTAAATCGTCTGTAACTTTTGATTTAGAGTTCAAAATGACAAGAATCCAACGCGCATGTTAAGCTAGCTCAACTTTATATATTGTGACAAAATTTTAAGACTGAAATAGCTATGACAAAACCTCCAAGTAAACCATTCTATCCCAAACAGCGTGATGCCATGCATTATGCTTAATTTCTAAGCATTTACTCAAGTAGCACCAATGATCAGTTTAGAATGATCATTTTAACATGCCGATCGACGTGGCATGAATGCAACGCCCATGTTAAGATAGCTCAATTTTTAGCTCAATTTTCCATATTGTGACAACATTTGAGACTGTAAGAGCTAGACAAAGCCTCAAAGTAATGCAATCTATCCAAAACTACATGATGCCATGCATTATGCTTCACTTATAAGTCCTTACTGAAGGAGCACCAATGATCAGTTTAGAATGATCATTTTAACAGGCCGATCAACATGACATGTCTGCAGTAAATCGTCTGTCGTTTCTGATTTAAAGTTCAAAATGACACGAATCCAACGCCCATGTTAAGCTAGCACAATTTTCTATATTGTGACAGCATTTGTGACTTAAAGAGCTATGAAAAGTCCTCCAAGTTATCCAATGTATCCCAAAATGCGTGATGCCATGCATTATGGTTCATTTATAAGCCTTTCCTTAAGGAGCACCAATGATCAGTTTAGAATGATCATTTTATCTGGCCGTTCGACTTGACATATCCACACTAAATCATCCATAACTTTTGATTTAGAGTTCTTAATGACACGAATCCAACACGCACGTTAAGCTAGCTCAGTTTCAATATTGTGACATAATTTAGAACAAAAATAGCTAAGGCAAAGCCTCCAAGTAATCCATTCTATCCCAAACTACGTGATGCCATGCATTATGCTTCATTTATAAGCCTTTACTCAATGAACTCAACAGATCATTTTAGAATGATCCTTTTAACTGGCCGATCAACTTGACATCTCTACACTAAATCATCCATAGCTTTTGATTTAAAGTTCAAAATAACATGAATCAAATGGCTACGTTAAACTATCTCAATTTTCTATATTACGACAACATTTGAGACTGAAAGAGCTATGACAAAGCTTTCAAGTAATGCAGTGTATCCCAAACTGCATGATACCATGCATTATGCTTCATTTATAATCCTTTTATGAAAGAGAACCAATGATCAGTTTAGAATGATCGTTTTAACTGAACGATCAACATGACATGTCCGCACTAAATTGTCCGTAACTTTTGATTTAGAGTTCAAAATGACACGAATCCAACGTCCACATAATGCTAGCTCAATTTTATATATTGTGACAAAATTTAAGACCAAAATAGCGACGACAAAACCTGCATGAAATACAATCTATACGGAACTGCGTGATGCCATACATTATGTTTTTTATAAACCTTCACTCAAGGAGCACCAATGATCAGTATTGAATGATCGTTTTAACGAGATGATCAACTTGATATATCCGCACTAAGTCATCTTTAACCTTTGAGTTAGAGCTCAAAAGGACATAACACCAATACACACGTCAATCTAGCTCAATTTTCCATATTGTGACAACATTTGAGACTGAAAGGGCTAACAAAAAGCCTACATGAAGTCATACATTATGCTTCATTTATAACCCTTTACTCAAAGAGCACCAATGATCAGTTTAGAATGATCATTTTAACTGGCCGATCAATTTGACATGTGCGCACTAAATCGTACCTAAGTTTTGATTTAGAGTTCACAATGACACGAATCAACCACCCACGTTAAGCTAGCTCAATTTTCTATATTGTGACAACATTTGAGATTTAAAGAGCTACGGCAAAGCTTTCAAGTAATCCAATGTATCCCAAACTGCGTGATGCCATGCATTATGCTTCATTTATAAGCTTTTACGCAAGGAGCACCAATGATTAGTTTAGAATGATCATTTTATCTGGCCGATAAACTTGACATGTCCGCACTAAATCGTCCTTAACTTTTTATTTGGAGTTCAGAATGAGACGAATCAAACACTTACATTAAGCTTACTCAATTTTCTATGTTGTGACAACATATGAGATTGAAAGAGCTACTACGAAGCCGCCAAATAATCCAATGTATCCAAAACTGCATGATGCCATTCACTATGCTTCATTTATAAGCCTTTACTCAAGGAGCACTAATGATCAGTTTAAAATGATCATTTGTACTAACCAATCAACTTGAGATATCCGCACTAAATCATCCGTAACTTTTGATATATAGTTCTGAATGACACGAATCCAGCGCCCACGTTAATGTAGTTCAATTTTCCATATTGTGAAAACATTTGAGACTGAAAGAGCTACGAAAAAGCCTCCAAGTAATCCAATATACCCAAAACTACGTGATGTAATGCATTATGCTTCATTTATAAGCCTTTACTCAAAGAGCAACAATGATTAGTTTAGAATGATCATTTAAACTAGCTGATCATCTTGACTTGTCCGCACTAAATTGTCTTTAACTTTTGATTTAGAGCTCAAAATGACATGAACCCAACGCCCACGTTAAGCTAGCTCAATTTTCCATATTCTAACAACACTTGAGATTAAAACAAATATGACAAACCCTCTAAGCATACCAATGTATCCCGAACTACGTGATGCCATGCATTATGCTTCATTTATATGCCATGAATCCAATGCCTAGGTTAAGCTAGCTCAATTTTCCATACTATGACAACATTTGTGACTTAAAGAGCTACGAAAAAGCCTCCAAGTAATCCAATGCATCCCAAAATGCCGATGCCATGCATTATGCTTCATTTATAAGCCTTTACTCAAGTAGCACCAATAATCAGTTTAGAGTGATCATTTTAACTAGCTGATCAACATGACATGTCCGCATAAATTGTCTTTACCTTTTGATTTAGAGCTCAAAATGACATGAATACAACGCCCACATTAAACTAGCTCAATTTTCTATACTGTGACAATATTTGGGACTGAAAGAGCAACGAAAAAGCCTCCATGTAATCCAATGTATCCCAAAATGCCGATGCCATGCATTATGCTTCATTTATAAGCCTTTATTCAAGGAGCACCAATGATCAGTTTAGAATGATCATTTTAACTGGCCGATCAACTTCACATATCCCCACTAAATCGTCTGTAACTTTTGAATTAGAGTTTAGAATGACACGAATCCAACGCCCACGTTAAGCTAACTCAATTGTTTATATTATGACAACATTTGAGAATTAATGAGCTACGACAAACCCTCCTAGTAATCCAATGTATCCAAAACTGCGTGATGCCATGCATTATGCTACATTTATGGCCTATACTCGAGGAGCACCAATGATTAGTTTAGAATGATCATTTTAACTAGTTGAACAACTTACATGTCCCCATTAAATCATCATGAACTTTTAATTTAGAGCTCCAAATGAAATGAGTCCAACGCCCACGTTAAGCTAGTTTAATTTTCTATGCTGTGACAACAATTGAGACTGAAAGAGCTACGAAAAAGCCTCCAAGTAATCCAATGTATCCCAAAATGCGTTATGACATGCATTATGCGTCATTTATAAGCCTTTACTCAAGGAGCAGCAATGATCAGTTTATAATGATCATTTTAAGTGGCCGATCAACTTGATATATGCGCACAAAATCATCCATAAATTTTGAATTAGAGTTTGGAATGACACGAATCCAACACGCCACATTAGCTATCTCAATTTTCTATATTATGACAACATTTGAGACTTAGAGAGCTAGGACAAAACCTCCAAGTAATCCAACGTATCCCAAACTTCGTGATGTCATGCATTATGCTTCATTTATTGCCTATACTCAAGGAGCACCGATGATCAGTTTAGAATGATCATTGTAACTAGCTGATCTACTTACATGTCTGAACGAAATCATGTTTAGCTATTGATTCAGAGTTCAGAATGAGACGAATACAACACCCACGTTTAGCTAGCTCAATTTTCTATATTGTGGCCAAATTTAACACCAAAATAGATACGAAGAAGCATCCAAGTTATCCAATCTATTCCAAACAGCGTCACGCCATGCATTATTCTTCATTTATAAGCATTTACTCAAGGAGCACGAATCATCAGTTTGGAATATTCACTTTAACTAGCGGATCAACTTGACATGTCCGCACTAAATCATCTTTTATTTTGACTTAGAGATCAAAATGACATCAGTCCAACGCCCACCTTAAGCTAGATCAAAATATAAGCATTTACTCAAGAAGCACCAATGATTAGTTTAGAATTATCATATTAACTAGTTAATAAACTTAACTTGTACGCACTAAATTGCCTTTTAACTTTTAACTTAGATCAAAATGAACTGAGTCCAACGCTCACCTTATGCTAGCTCAATTTTTTATATTGTGACAAAATTTGAGACTAATAGAGCTACTACAAAGCCTCTAAGTAATTCAATGTATCCCAAACTGTGTGATGCCATGCATTATGCTTCATTTATAAGCCTTTACTCAAGGAGCACCAATGGTAAGTTTAGAATGATCATTTTAACTGGCCGATTAACTTGAAATGTGTGCACTAAATCGTCAGTAACTTTTGATTTTGAGTTCAAAATGACACGAATCCAATCTATGACAATTACAAAATCCAATCTAGAGATCAAAATTAAGCTAGCCCAATTTTATATACAATTACAAAATTTAAGACAGAAATAGCTATGACAAAAACTTCAAGTAATCCAATCTATCACAAACTTTGTGATACCACGCATTATGCTTCATTTATCAGCCTATACTCATGGAGCACCAATAATCAGATTAGAATGAACATTTTAACTACCTGATCAACTTATATGTCCGCACTAAATCGTATTTAGCTTTTGATTTGGAGCTCAAAATGACAAGTGTCCAAACGCCCACGTTAAACTAGCTCAATTTTCCATACAATGACAATATTTGGGACTGAAAGAGCTGCGAAAAAGCCTCCAAGTAATCCAATATATCCCAAAATGTGTGATGCCATGCATTATGCTTCATTTAAAAGCATTTACTCAAGGAGCTCCAATGATCATTTTAGAATGATAATTTTAACTGGTCGATCAACTTGACATATCTGCACTAAATCATCCGTAAATTTTGAATTATAGTTTAGAATGACACAAATCCAATGCCCACTTTAAATTAGCATAATTTTCTATTGAATAACAACATTTGAGACTTAAAGATCTACGAGAAAGCCTCCAAGTAAGCCAATGGATCCCAAACTACGTGATCCCATGCATTATGCTTCATTGATAAGCCATTACGCAAGGAGCACTAATGATCAGTTTAGAATGATTATTTTAATTAGCTGATCAACTTGACATGTCAGCACAAAATCGTCTTTAACTTTTGATTTAGAGCTCAAAATGACATGAGTCCAACACCCACGTCAAGCTAGCTCAATTTTCCATATTTTAACAATGTTTGACACTGAAAAAGCTATGACAAAGCCTCCAAGTAATCCAATGTATCCCAAACTTCGTGATGCCATGCATTATGATTCAATTATAAGTATTTACTCAAGAAGCACCAATGATTAGTTTTGAATGATCATTTTAACTGTCTGATCAACTTGACATGTCTGCACTAAATCTTTGGTAAATTTTGATTTAGAGTTCAAATGACACGAATCCAACGCCCACCTTAAACTAGCTCAATTTTCCATATTGTGACAATATTTGAGACTGAAAGAGCTACGAAAAAGCCTCCAAGTAATCCAATGTATCCCAAACTGCGTTATGCCATGCATTATGTTTCATTTATAAGCCTTTGCTCAAGAAGCACCAATGATCAGTTTAGAGTGATCATTTTAACTGGCCGATTAACTTGACATGTCCGCACTAAATCATCTGTAACTTTTGATTCAGAGTTCAAAATGACACGAATCAAACGATAAGCTAGCATAATTTTCTATTGAATAACAACATTTGAGACTTAAAGAGCTACGAGATAGCCTCCAAGTAATCCAATGTATCTCAAAATACGTGATACCATGCATTATGCTTCATTGATAAGCCAAAACGCAAGGAGCATTAGATCAGTTTAGAATGAATGTTTTAACTAGCTGATCAACTTGACATGTATGCACTAAATCGTCTTTAAGTTTTGACTTAGAGCTCAAAATGAGATGAGTCCAACGCCCATGTCAATCTAGCTCAATTTTCCATATTTTGACAACGTTTGACACTGAAAGAGCTATGANCGAATCCGGCGCCTACGTTAGACTAGCTCAATTTTCCATATTGTGGCAATATTTGAGACAGAAAAAGCTACGACAAAGCCTCCAAGTAATTCAATATATCCTAAACTGCGTGATGCCATGCATTATGATTCATTTATAAGCCTTTACTCAAGAAGCACCAATGATCATTTTAACTTGCCGATCAACTTGACATGTCACTACTAAATCGTCTCTAAATTTTGATTTAGAGTTCAAAATGACATGAGTACAACGCACACGTTAAGCAATCTCAATTTTCTATATAGTGACAACATTTCTGACTTAAAGAGCAACAACAAAGCCTCCGAGTAATCCATGTATCCCAAATTTCCTGATGCAATGCATTATGCTTCATTAATACGCCTTTACTCAACGAGCACCAAAGATCTGTTTAGAATGATCATTTTAGCAGGCCGATAAACTTAACATGTCCGCACTAAATCGTCCGTAACTTTTGATTTAGAGTTTGAAATTACACGAATCCAATGCCCACGTTAAGCTGGCTCAATTTTCTACATTGTTACAAAATTTTAGACCGAAATAGATACGACAAAGACTCCAAGTAATCCAAAATATTCCAAACTGCGTGATGCCATGATTTATGCTTCTTTTATAAGACTTTACTCAAGGAGTTCCAATGATAAGCTTAGAATGATTATTTTAACTAGCTGATGGACATGAAATGTCCGCACTAAATCATTTTTAAATTTAGATTTAGAGCTCAAAATGATATGAGTACAACGCCCACATTAAGCTGGCTAAATTTTCCATATTTTGACAACATTTAAGACTGAAAGAGTAACGAAAAAGCCTCCAAATAATTCAATGTATCACAAACTACGTGATGCCATGCATTATGCTTCATTTATATGCCTTTACTTAAAGAGCACCAATGATCAGTTTGGAATGATCATTTTAACTGGCCAATCAACTTAACATGTCCGCACTAAATTGTCTTTAACTTTTGATTTAGAGTTCAGAATGACATGAATCCAATGCCCACATTAAACGAGCTCACTTTTCCATATTGTGACAACATTGGAGACTGAAAGAGGTATGACAAAGCCTCCAAGTAATCCAATGTATCCCAAAGTGCGTGATGCCATGCATTATGCGTCATTTATAAGCCTTTACTCAAGAAGCACCAATGACCAGTTTAAAAGGATAATTTTTATTTTCGGATCAAATTGACATGTCCACACTAAATGGTCCGTAACATTTGATTTAGAGCTCAAAAGGACATGAATCCAACGCCCACGTTAAGCTAGCTCAAAGTTCTATATTATCCCAAAGTGCGTGAGACCATGCATTATGCTTTATTTATTAGCCTTTACTCAAGGAGCACCAATGATCATTTTAGAATCATCATTTTAACTGGCCGATCAACTTGACAAGTCCGCAATAAATTGTCTGTAAATTTTGATTAGATTTCAGAATGAGACAAATACAATGCCCACGTTAAGCTAGATAAATTCTCTATATTGTGAAAACATTTGAGACTAAAAGAGCCATGAGAAAGCCTCCAAGTAATCCAATGTATATCAAACTGCCTTATACCATGCATTATGCTTCATTGATAAGCCTTTACTCAAGGAGCACTGATGATCAGTTTAGAATGATCATTTCACTGGCCAATCAACTTGACATTTCTGCACTAAATTCTCCGTAATTTTTGATTTAGAGTTCAGAATGACACGAATCCAACGCCAACGTTAAGATAGCTTAATTTTCTATATTGCGACAATTATTGAGACTGAAAGAGCGACGACAAAGCCTCCAAGTAATCCAATGTATACCAAACTTGGTGATGCCATGCATTATACTTCTTTATTAGCCTTTACTCAAGGAGCACCAATGATCAGTTTACAATGATCATTTTAACTAGCTGATCAACTTGACATTTCCGCACTAAATCGTCTTTAACATTTGATTTATAGTTCAAAATGACATGAGTCCAACCCCCACGTTAAGCTAGCTCAATTTTCCATATTGTTATAATATTTGAGACTGAAATAGCTACGACAAATCGTTCATGTAATCCAATCTATCCTAAACTGCGTGATGCAATTCATTATGCTTCATTTACAAGCCTTTACGTAATGAGCACCACTGATCAGTTCAAAATGATCATTTTAACTAGCCGATCAACTTGACATGTCCACACTAAATCGTCCGTACGTTTTGATTTAGGGTTCTAAATGACACGAATCCAACACCCACGTTAAGCTAGCTCAATTTTCTATATCGTGACAAAGTTTAAAACCGAAATAGCTACGACAAAGCCTCTAAGTAATCCAAACTATTCCAAACTGTGTGATGCCATGCATTATGCTTCTTTTATAAGCATTTACTCAAGGAGAACCTACGATAAGCTAGAATGATCATTTTAACTAGCTGATGAACTTGACTGGTCCGCACTAAATTGTCTTTATTTTTTGATCAAGAGCTCAAAATGACATCAGTCTAATGCCCACGTTAACCTATCTCAATTTTCCATATTGTGACAACATTTTTGACTAAAAGTGTACCGAAACTGTGTGATACCATGCACTATGCGTCATTTATATGCCTTTACGTAAGGAGCACCAATGATCAGTTTAAAATGATCATTTTAACTGACCGATCAATTCAACATGTCCGAACTAATTCGTCTGTAACTTTTGATTTAGATTTCAGAATGACACGAATCCAACGCCCACGTTAAGCTAGCTCAATTTTCTATATTGTGACAGCATTTGAGACTGAAAGAGCTAAGACAAAGCCCCGAGGTAATAACATGTATCCCAAACTGTGTGATGCCATGCATTATGCTTTATTTACCAGCATTTACGCAAGGAGCACCAATGATCAGTTTAGAATGATCATTTTAACTGGCCAATCAACTTTACATGTCCGCACTAAATGATCCGTAAATTTTGATTTAGAGTTCACAATGACACAAATCCAATGCCCACGTTATGCTAGTTCAATTTTTTTATATTGCGACAACATTTGAGACTAAACGAGCTACAACAAAACCTCCAAGTAATCGAATGTATCCCAAATTTCATGATGCCATGCATTATGCATCATTTATAAGCCTTTACTCAAGGAGCTCCAGTGATCAGTTTAGAATGATCATTTAACTGGCAAATGAACCTGACATATCCGCACTAAATCGTTAGTAAATATTTATTTAGAGTTCAAAATGACATGAATCCAATGCCCACATTAAACTAGCTCAAGTTTCTTTATTTTGACAACATTTGAGACTGAAAGAGCTATGAAAAAGCTTCCAAGTAATCCAATGCATACAAAACTGCGTGATGCCATGCAGTTTGCGTCATCAATAAGCTTTTACTCAAGGAGCACCAATGATAAGTTTAGAATGATCATTTTAACTGGCCGGTCAACTTGAAATGTCCGCACTAATTCGTATGTAACTTTTGATTTAGAGTTCAGAATGACATGAATCCAACACCCACGTTAAGCAGCCTCAGTTTTCTATATTGTGACAATATTTGAGAGTGAAAAAGCTACGACCAAAGCCTCCAAATAATACAATGTATCCCAAACTGCGTGATGCCAAGCATTATGCTTCATTTATATGTCTTTACTCAAGGAGCAGCGATGATCATTTTACAAAAGACCAATTTAACTGGCCGATCAACTTGATATGTCCGCACTAAATCGTCCGTAAATTTTCATTTGGAGTTCAGAATGACACGAATCCAATGCCCACATTAAGCTAGATCAATTTTCTCTATTGTGACAACATTTTAGACTAAAAGAGCTATGACATAGCCTCCAAGTATCCAATGTATCCCAAACTGCGAGATGTCATGCATTATGCTTCATTTATAAGCCTTTACCCAAGGAGCACCAATGATCAGTTTAGAATGATCATTTAACTGGCCGGTCAACTTGACATTTACGCAATTTTTTATGTAGAGTTCAGAATGACACGAATCCAATGCAAACGTTAAACTAGCTCAATTTTCTATATTATGAAAACATTTGAGACTGAATGAGCTACGACAAAGCATCCACGTAATCCAATTTGTCCCAAACTTGGTGATGCCATGCATTATTATTCATTTATAAGCTTTTACTCAAGGAGCACCAATGATCAATTTAGACTGATCCTTTTAACTAGCTGATCAACTTGAATTTTCCAGACTAATCGTCTTTAACTTTTGATTTTGAAATTCCAAATGACACAAATCCAATGCCCACGTTAAGCTAGCTAAATTTTTAATATTGTGACAAAATTTGAGTCCAAAACAGCTATGACAAAGCATCCAAGTAATCTAATCTATGCCAAACTGCATGATGTCATGCATTACGCTTCATTTATAAGGTTTTGCTCTAGGAGCACCAGTTATCAGTTTAGAATTATCATTTTAACTAGCTGATCATTTTAACATGTTCGCACTAAATTGTTCGTAACTTTTGACTTAGAGTTCAGAATGACAGTAATCCAATGTCCACGTTAAGCTAGCTCAATTTTTTATACTGTGACATTATTTGGGATTGAAAGAACTACGACAAACCTTCCAAGTAATCCAATGTATCCCAAACAGCGTGATGCAATGCATTATACTTCATTTATAAGCCTTTACTGAAGGAGCACTAATGATTAGTTTAGAATGATCATTTTAACTGGCTGATCAACTACACATTTCCGCACTAAATCGTCTGTAACTTTTGATATAGAGTTTGAAATGATATGAATCCAACGCCCATGTTAACCTAGATCAATTTTCTATATTGTGACAAAATTTAACACCGAAATAGCTTACGACAAAGCCTCCAAGTAATCCAACATATCCCAAACTGCGTGATGCTATGCATTATTCTTCATTTATACGCCTTTACTAAATGAACACCAATAATCAGTTTAGAATGATCATTTTAACTAGCTGATAAACTTGACCTATCCACACTAAATCGTCTTTATCTTTTATTTTAGAGCTCGAAATGAGGTGAATCCAACACCCACATTAGGTTAACTTAATATTCCAAACTGTGAAAATATTTGAGACAACAAAAATTCCAAAGAATTTAATCTATACCAAACTCCAAAGAATTTAATCTACAACAAACTACGTGATACCATGCATTCTGCTTCTTTCATAAGTCTTTACTCAAGAAGACCCAATGATAAGTTTAGAATGATCGTTTTAACTATCTGATCAACTTGACATATCTGCACTAAATCATCTTGAACTTTTGATTTAGAGCTCAAAATGACATGAGTCCAACGCAGACGTTAAGGTAGCTCAATTTTCCATATTGTTACAATATTTCAGACTGAAATAGCTACGATAAAGCTTTCATGTAATCCATTTTATCCCAAACTGCGTGATGCAATGCATTATGCTTCATTGACAAGCCTTTACTTAAGGAGCACCACTGATCAGTTTAAAATGATCATTCTAACTAGCCGATAAACTTGACATATCCGCACTAAATTGTCCGTACGTTTTGATTTAGAGTTCTAAATGACACGAATCCAATGCCCACGTTAAGCTATCTCAATTTTCTATATTATGACAAAATCTAACACCGAAATAGCTACGACAAAGCCTCTAAGTAATCCAAACTATTCCAAACTGTGTGATGCCATGCATTATGCTTCTTTTATAAGCCTATACTCAAGGAGAACCTATGATAAGTTCAGAATGATCATTCTAACTAGCTGATAAACTTGACATGTCCGCACTAAATCGTCTTTATCTTTTGATTTAGAGCTCAAAATGACATAAGTCCAATGCCCACGTCAACCTAGCTCAATTTTCCATATTGTGACAACATTTTTGACTAAAAGAGTGACGAAAAAGCCTCCAAGTAATCCAATGTATCCAAAACTGTGTGATGCCATTCATTTTGCGTCATCTATATGCCTTTACTTAAGGAGCACCAATGATCAGTTTAGAATGATCATTTTAACTGGCTGATCAACTTGACATGTCCGGACTAATTCGTCCATAACTTTTGATTTAGATTTCAGACTGACACGAATCCAATGCCCACGTTAAGCTAGCTCAATGTTCTATATTGTGACAGCAATTGAGACTGAAAGAGCTACGACAAAGCCCCCAAGTAATCACATGTATCCCAAACTGCGTGATGCCATGCATTATGCTTTATTTATAAGCCTTTACTCAAGGAGCACCAATAATCAGTTTAGAATGATCATTTTAACTGGCCAATCAACTTGACATGTCCGCACTAAATCATCCATAAGTTGTGATTTAAAGTTCAGAATTACACAAATACAATGCCCACGTTAAGTTACCCCATTTTTTTATATTGCGACACCATTTGAGACTAAAAGAGCTATGACAAATCGCTCAAGTAATCGAATGTATCCCAAACTGCATGATGCCATGCATTGTGCTTCATTCATAAGCCTTTACTCAAGGAGCACCAATGATCACTTTAGAATGATCATTTAACTGGCCAATGAACTTGATATTTCCACACTAAATCATCAGTAAATATTGATTTAGAGATCAAAATGACACGAATCCAATAACCACGTTAAATAAGCTCAAGTTTCTATATTGTGACAACATATGAGACTGAAAGAGCTATGAAAAAGCGTCCAAGTGATCCAGTGTATCCCAAACTGCGTGATGCCATACATTATGCGTCATTTATAAGCTTTTACTCAAGGAGCACCAATGATCAGTTTAGAATGATCATTTTAACTAGCCGATCAACTTGACATGTCCACACTAAATCGTATGTAACTTTTGATTTAGAGTTCAGAATGACACGAATCCAACACCCACGTTAAGCTAGCTCAATTTTCGATATTGTGACAACATTTGAGAGTGAAAGAGCAACGAAAAAAGCCTCCAAATAATCCAATGTATCCCGAACTGCGTAATGCCATGCATTATGTTACAACAATTGAGAGTTAAAGAGTTACCACAAAGCCTTCAAGTATTCCAATTAATACGAAACTGCGTGATGATGCATTGTGCTTCATTTATAAGCCTTTACTCAAGGAGTAGCAATGACCAGTTTACAAAAGATAAATTTAACCAGCCGATCAACTTGACTTGTCCACAATAAATCGTCCGTAAAATTTCATTTGGAGTTCAGAATGATACGAATCCAATGCTCACGTTAAGCTAGATCAATTTTTTATGTTGTGACAACAATTGAGACTAAAAGAGCTATGATAAAGCCTCTAAATAATCCAATGTATCCCAAACTGTGTGATGTCATGCATTATGTTTCATTTATAAGCCTTTACTCAAGGAGCACCAATGATCAGTTTAGATGATCATTTAACTGGCCGATCAACTTGACATACGCAATAAAATATCCATAATTGTTTTATTTAGAGTTCAGAATGACACGAATCCAATGCCAATGTTAAACTAGCTCAATTTTCTATATTGTAACAACATTTGAGTCTGAAAGAGCGTTCTGACAATGTCTCCATGTAATCCAATGTGTCCCAACTTCGTGATGCCATGCATTATGCGTCATTTATAAGCTTTTACACAAAGAGCACCAATGATCGGTTTAGAATGATCATTTTAACTAGCTGATCAACTTGACTTTTCTGGACTAAGTCGTCTCTAAGTTTTGATTTAAAGTTCAAAATGACACAAATCCAACACACACGTCAAGCTAGCTAAATTTTCAATATTTTGACAAAATTTAAGTCCAAAACAAATAAGAAAAAGTGTCCAAGTAATCTAATGTATCCCGAACTACGTGATGCCATGCATTACGCTTCATTTATAAGCATTTGCTCTAGGAGCACCAATTCTTAGTTTAGAATTATCATTTTAACTAGCCGATCATCTTAACATATTCGCACTAAATCGTTCATAACTTTTGACTTAGAGTTTGGAATGACATGAATCAAACGCCCACGTTAGGCCAGCTCCATTTTTTATATTGTTACAACATTTGGGATTGAAAGAGATATGACAAAGGTTCCAAGTAATCCAATGTATCCAAAACAGCGTGATGCAATGCATTATGCTTCATTTATAAGCCTTTACTAAAGGAGCACCAATGATCAGTTTAGAGTGATCATTTTAACTGGCCGATCAACTTGACATGTCCGCACTAAATCGTCCGTAACTTTTGATTTAGAGTTTGAAATGAGACGAATCCAATGCCCACGTTAACCTAGCTCAATTTTCTATATTGTGACAAAATTTAAGGCCAAAATAATCCAACATATCCCAAACTGTGTGATGCCATGCATTATGCTTCATTTACATGCCTTTACTAAATGAGCACCAATAATCAGTTTAGAATGATAATTTTAACTAGCTGATAAACTTGACCTCTCCCTACTAAATCGTCTTTATCTTTTAATTTAGAGCTCGAAATGAGGTGAATCCAACACCCACATTAAGTTCGCTTAATAATCCATATTGTGTAAATATTTGGTTGAAAGAGCTACAACAAAGACTCCAAAGAATCCAATCTATCCCAAACTACACGATGACATGCATTATGCTTCTTTTATAGAGCTTTACTCAAGAAGCCCCAATGATAAGTTTAGAATGATCGTTATAACTCTCTGATCAACTTGACATATCTGCACTAAGTCCTCTTGAACTTTTGATTTAGACCTCAAAATGACATGAGTACAACGCCCACATTAATCTAGCTCATTTTTCCATATAGGAACAACATTTGAAACTGAAAGAGTTACGAAAAAACATCCAAGAAATCCAATATATCCCAAATTGCGTAATGCCTTGCATTATGCTTCACTTATATGCCTTTAGAATGATCAGTTTAGAATGATCATTTTATATTATTATGCTTCACTTATATGCCTTTAGAATGATCACTTATATGCCTTTAGAATGATCAGTTTAGAATGATCATTTTATGGGATATAAGCAAAGCATTATGCTTCACTTATATGCACCAATGATCAGTTTAGAATGATCATTTTAACTGGCCGTTAAAGTTGACATGTCAGTAACTTTTGATTTAGAGTTCAGAATGACATGAATCCAACACCCACGTTAAGCAAGCTCAATTTTCCATATTGTGATGACATTTGATACTGAAAGTGCTACAAAAAAGCTTCCACATAATCCAATGTATCTTAAACTACGTGATACCATGCATTATGATTTATGTATAAGCCTTTAATCAAGGACCACCAATGATCATGTTATAATGATCATTTTAACTGGCCGATCTACTTGACATGCCGCACAAAATTGTTTGTAACTTTTGATTTAGAGTTCACATAACACGAATCCAACGCCCACATTTATCTAGCTCAATTTTCTATATTTCGACAATATTTCAGACTGAAAGAGCTAAGGCAAAGCCTCCAAGTAATCCAATGTATCACAAACTGCGTGATGCAATTCAGTATGCTTCATGTATCCCAAACTGCGTGATGCAATGCATTATGCTTTATTTATATGCCTTTACTCAAGGAACAACAGTGATCAGTTTAGAATGATCATTTTACATGGCCGATCAACTTGACATTTCCACACTAAATCATCCGTAACTTATAATTTAGAGTTTGAAATAATATGAATCCAATGCCCACGTTAAGCTAGATCGATTTCTATATTATGACAAAATTTAGGACCAAAATAGCAACGAAAAAGCCTCCAAATAATCCAATGTATCCCACACTATGTGATACCATGCATCATCGTTCATTTATAGGAGCACTAATGATCAGTTTCAAAGGATCATTTTAACTGGCCGATCCGCTTGACATGTCCGCACTAAATCGTCAGTAACTTTTTATTCAGAGTTCAAAATGACATGAATCCATGCCACGTTAAACTAGCTTAATTTTCTATATCGTAACAACATTTGGGACTGAAAGAGCTATGACAAATGTTCCAAGTAATCCAATGTATCCCAAACTACGTGATGCAATGCATTATGCTTCAATAATCAGTTTAGAAAGTTTATTTTAACTCGCCGATAAATTTGACATGTCTGCACTAAATCGTCCGCAACCTTTGATTTAGAGTTCGAAATCACACGAATCCAACTCCCACGTTAATCTAGCTCAATTCTCCATATTGTGACAACATTTGATACTGAAAGAGCAACGAAAAAGCCTCCAAGTAATCCACTGTATCCAAAATACGTGATGCCATGCATTATGCTTCATTTATAAGCCTTTAATTAAGCAGCACCAATGATCAATTTAGAATGATCATTTTAACTGGCCGATCAATTTGATATGTCCACACTAAATCATCCGTGACTTTTCATTTAGAGTTTAAAATGAAACAAATCCAACTCCCACGGTAAGCTAGCTCAATTTTCCTTTCCATGGAAACATTTGAGACTAAAAGAGCTACGACAAAGCCTCCAAGTAATCCAATGTATCCCACACTGCGTGATGCCATGCATTATGCTTTATTTATAAGCCTTTACTCAAGGAACACCAATGATCAGTTTAGAATGATCATTTTAACAGGCCGATCAACTTGACATGTTATCACTAATTCGTTCGTAACTTTTGATTTAGAGTTCATAATGACATGAACTAACGCCCTTGTTAAGCTAGCTCAATTTTCTATATTGTGACAAATTTTAATACCGAAAAATAGCTACGAAAAAGCCTCCAAGTAATTCAATCTATTCCAAACTGCGTGATGCCGTGCATTATGCTTCATTTATAAGCCTTTACTCAAGGAGCACCAATGATCCGTTTAGAATAATCATTTTTACTAGTTGATCAACTTGACATGTATGCACTAAATAGTCTTTAACTTTTGATTTAGAATTCCGAATGACACGGATCCAATGCCCACGTTAAGTACTTCAATTTTCCATATTGGGACAGCATTTGAGACAGAAAGAGCTACGAAAAAGCCTCGAAGTAATCTGATGTTTCCCAAACTGCGTGATGCCATGCATTAATATGCATCATTTATAAGCCTTTACTCAAGGAGCACCAATGATAAGTTTAGAATGATCATTTTAACTAGCTTATCAACTTGAAATGTCCGCACTAAATATTATAACTAGCTCAAAATGAAATGAGTCCAACGTCCACGTTAAGCTTGCTCAATATTCCATATTGTGACATGATTTCATACTGATAGAGCTACAAAAAAGTGTTCAGGTAATTCAATGTATCCCAAACTGCGTGATGCCATGCATTATGATTTATTTATAAGCTTTTACTTAAGAAACAACAATGATTAGTTTAGAATGATCAGTTTAGAATGATCATTTTAACTGGCCGATCAATTTGACATATATGCACTAAATCGTCCATAACTTTTTATTTAGAGATCAGAATAATACGAATCCACCACCCACGTTAAGCTAACTCAATTTCCCATATTTTGACAACATTTGAGACTGAAAGAGCTACAAAAAAGGCTCCAAGTAATCTAATATATCAAAAACTGCGTGATGCCATACATTATGATTCATTTAAAAGCCTTTACTCAAGAAGCACCAATGATCAGTTTAGAATGATCATTTTAACAGGCCGATCAGTTTGACATTTCTGTACTAAATTGTCTCTAACTTTTATGTTAAAGTTCAGAATGACACTAGTCGAACGCGCACGTTAAGCAAGCTCAATTTTTTATATTGTGACAACATTTCAAACTTAAAAAGCAACAACAAAGCCTCCAAGTAATCCAATGTATCCCAAATTGCCTGATGAAATGCATTATGCTTCATTAATAAGCCTTTACTCAAGGAGAACTAAAGATCTGTTTAGAATGATCATTTTAGCTAGCCGATAAAGTTGACATTTCCGTAGTAAATCGTTTGTAACTTTTGATTTAGAGTTTGGAATGACACGAATCCAATGCCCACGTTAAGCTAGCTCAATTTTCTATATTTAGACAATATTTCAGACTGAAAGAGCTAAGGAAAAGCCTTCAAGTAATCGAATGTATCCCAAACAACGTGATGCAATGCATTATGCTTCATTTACATGCCATTACTCAAGGAAAACTAGTGATCAGTTTAGAATGATCATTTTACATGGCCGATAAATTTGACAGGTATGCACTAAATCATTCGTCACTTTTGATTTAGAGTTCAATATAATAAGAATTCAACAAAGTCTCCAAGTAATCCAAATGTATGACAGGTATGCACTAAATCATTCGTGATGTCATGCATTATGTTTTTTTATAAGCCTTTACACAAGGAGCACTAATCATCAATTTAGAATGTTTGTTTTAGAATGATCATTTTAACTAGCCGATCAACTTAACTTGTCCACACTAAATCTTCTGTAACTTTCGATTTAAAGTTCAAAATGACAAGAATCCAACACCCACGTTAACCCATTTCAATTTTTTACATTGTAACAACATTTGGGACTGAAAGAGCTACAACAAATGTTCCAAGTAATCCAATGTATGCCAAACTGTGTGTTACAATACATTATGCTTCAATAATCAGTTTAGAAAGATTATTTTAACTAGCCGATAAATTTGAAATGTCTGCACTAAATCGTCTGTAACCTTTGACTCAGAGTTCGAAATCACACGAATCCAACGTTCACGTTAAGCTAGCTCAAATTTCCATATTGTGACAACATTTGAGACTGAAAGAGTAACGAAAAAGCCTCCAACTAATCCAATGTATCGAAACTACGTGATGCCATGCATTATGCTTCATTTATAAGCCTTTACTTAAGAAGCACCAATGATCATTTTATAGTGATCATTTTAACTGGCCGATCAATTTGACATGTCCGCACTAAATTGTTTGTGACCTTTGATTTAGAGTTCAAAATGAAACAAATCCAACGCCCACGGTAAGCTAGCTCAATTTTCCTTACCGTGACAACATTTGAGACTGAAAGAGCTACGACAAAGCCTCCAAGTATTCCAATATATCCCAAACTGTGTGATGCCATGCATTATGTTTCATTTATAAGCCTTTACTCAAGGAGCTCCAATGATCATTTTAGAATGATCATTTTAACTCGCCGATCAACTTGACATGTCCACACCAAATTGTTCGTAACTTTTGATTTATAGTTCAAAATGACATATATCCAGCACGATACCATGCATTATGCCTCAAAATGACACATTAAGCTAGCTCAATTTTCAATATTGTGACAAAATTTAAGTCTGAAATATCTACAACAAAGCGTTCAAGTCATCCAATTTATCCGAAACTGGGAGATACCATTCATTATGCCTCATTTATAAGCCTTTACTCAAGGAGCACCAATGATAAGTTTAGAATGATCATTTTAACTAGTTGCTCGACTTGATATGCCTGCCTAAATACTCTTTAACTTTTGATTTTGAGTTCATAATGACATGAGTCCCTGGCCCACGTTAAGCTACCTCAATTTTCCATATTGTGACAACATTTGAGATTGAAATAGTTACGAAAAAGCCTCCAAGTAATCCCATGTATCCCAAACTGCGTGAGGCCATGCATTATGCATCATTTATAAACCTTTACTTAAGGAGCACCAATGACCAGTTTAGAAAAATCATTTTAACTGGCCTATCAACTTGACATGTCCGCACTAAATCGTTCGTAACTTTTGATTTAGAGTTCAGAATGACACGAATCCAACACCCACGTTAAACTAGCTCAATGTTCCATAGTATGACAACATTTAATATGGAAAGAGTTACGACAAAGCCTCCAAGTAATCCAATGTATCCAAAATTTGAGATGGACGTTTCTCCGTTTTCTGACGACTGATTCTGTCAGAAATAACCGAACATGTAACAAAATTTTTTTTAATAATTATTTTTTTAATTTTTAAACCATTTTTTAAAAAAAAATTTTATATTTAATAAATACTTTTAAATATTTAATAAAATATTAAAACAAATAAATAAAAATAATATTTCAAATTAAAAATATAATAATAATTAAATTTTAATTGTTTTGAAATCTAAAATCTACAAATTACATTAGAGGAGGAGTAGAAGAAGAAAACAATTGATCCGGATATTCCGGGAATTTAGCTTTCATAAAACTTACAAAATATTTCAGCCTAGCCATATCTATCTCCATAGCCGCCATTTTTTCTTTAAGTTGGGCGTTCTCCTCATTTTCACCCGTAGATGTTGCACCACTAGTATCTACAACTCTACCGAGTCCTACATGACGACCATTCGAAAACAGTAGTTCTTGTAAAAATTTTCCAAATATTATTAGAAAAGTATTATAATATTAAATATGAAAATAAATTAAAAGAGAAATCAAACTTATATTAATAACCAAATGGTTAGTCTCAAAACGAAGTAATTCGGCGACCGAAGATGAAGAACAAACTTGAGACTGCTGAGACAAAATATCACTTTTTTTCATTTTTTCGAGATCTCACTACTGAGACGATCTTGGATGCGACCAGTCTTTGGTGTGGACGGCCTCAAGAAGTTGCAAGTGATCTGGAGGGGCTCCAAGTGATCTGAAGTAAAAAATACTAAATTAATATTTTATAAAAATTCAAATAATAAGAAATAAAACTAATGTAATTATAAATTTACCAATTGATCGGATCGTTTCGAAAAACCAGTCGATCTAGCATTGTAAATGTAAATGCCTTTGCGTGCTCGGCCGCTCTTCCGGTTTCCTGAATTAGTCCTCGAGATGGCCTCAATGCTGGAAGATTCCCAACAACGAATAAAGTCCTTCCAAAACGACTCATTCGACCCACTTCGTTTGTCTTTTCCCTTTTTCCGCTTTTGTTTCCACTTGTTCGTGTGGTGGGAAAACTGTACCGCAATATCTTTTTGAAAAGCTTCTTCCACCAACTTTGTTTTCATGGGATCTCATGTAAATTCTTGCTGCGAGATTTACTTATATATATATATTACTAAAATATATTTAAAACAATTACTTATTTAAAAATAAATTAACGTACCTTAAACGTCGTGAACCAAATCTGATGTTCTTCGTGCGGAATATATCTAAATTTTGCATATGGTTTGTTCAAAAGAGAATGAAGCATCTTTAATATAGATTTGCTTATTCTGTTGTTTCATATACCAAAACTACGAATTTTATTAGAATAAGGTTAAAATAATTATTTTAAATATAATTATAGAAAATTCAAAATACCCTGTCGAATTCCCTTGACGCCTCGGATCGAGAAAAGTAAGAAGTTCACAACCAGCCAGCTGAACTAATTCTTCAATGGTCATTGGTCGAAAGGAATCATTTCCAAATTCTGAAACTTGAGTTGGTTTAGAACTCGGACTAGACGTTAATCTAGCTCAATTTTCTATATTCTGACAAAATTTAAGACAAAAATAGCTACGACAAAGCTTCCAAGTAACCCAATCTATTCCACATTGTGTGATGCCATGCATTATGCTTCATTTATAACCCATTAGTCGAGGAGCACCAATGAAGTAGTTTATAATGATCATTTTAACTGGCCGATCAACTTGACATGTCCCCACTAAATCGTCTTTAACGATTAGTTTAGAGTTCAGAATGACACGAATCCAACGCCCACGTTAATCTACCTCAATTTTCCATATTGTGACAACATTTGAGATTAAAAGAGTTAAGACAAAATCCTCCAAGTAATCCAATGTATCCCAAACTGCGTGATGCCATGCATTATGCTTCATTTATAAGACTTTACGCAAGGAGCACCAATGATCAGTTTAGAATGATCATTTTAAGAGGCCGATCAACTTGACAAGTCTGCACTAAATCGTTCATAACCTTTGATTTAGAATTCAAAATGACACGAATCCAATGCCCATGTTAAGCTAGCTAAATTTTCCATATTGTGACAACATTTGAGACTAAAAGAACTATGAAAAAGCCTCCAAGTGAGCTAATGTATCCCAAACATTGTGATGCCATGCAATATGCATCATTTATAAGCCTTTACTCAAGGAGCACGAATGACCAGTTTAGAATGATCCTTTTAAGTGGCCGATCAACTTGATATGTCTGCACTAAATCGTCCGTAACTTTTTATTTAGAGTTCAGAATGACACGAATCCGATGTCCACATTAAGCTAGCTCAATTTTCTATATTTCGACAACATTTGAGACTGAAAGAGCTACGAAAAAGCCTCCAAGTAATCCAATGTATCCCAAAGTGCGTGATATCATGCATTATGATTCATTTATAAGTGTTTACTCAAGGAGCAGCAATGATCAGTTTGGAATGATAATTTTAACATGCCAATCAACTTGACATGTCCACACAAAATCGTCCATACCTTTTGATTTTGAGTTGAGAATTACGCGAATCCAACGTCCACGTTAAGCTAGCCGAATATTCTATATTGTGACAAAATTTAAGACCAAAATAGCTACGACAAAGCCTTCAAGTAGTCCAATCTATCCAAACTGCGTGATGCCAAGCTTTATACTTCATTTGTAACCGTTTGCTCAATGAGCACCAATGATCAGTTTAGAATGATCATTTTAACTGGCCAATCAATTTGACATGTATGCAGTAAATCGTCTGTAACTTTTGATTTAGAGTTTAGAATGACACGAATACAATGCCCACGTTAAAGTAACTCAATTTTCTTTATTGTGACAAAATTTGAGACTGAAAGACCTACCACAAAGCCTTCAACTAATCCAATCTATCCTTAATTGTGTGATGCCATGAATAATGCTTCATTTATAATCAATTTAGAATAATCAATTTAATTTGCCGATCAACTTGACATGTATGCACTAAATTGTCCGTAACTTTTGATTTAGATTTCTGAATGACACGAATGCGACGCCCACGTTAAGCTAGCTCAATATTATATATTGCTTCAAAATTTAAGACACATAGAGGTACGATAAAGCCTCCCAAGAATCCAATCTATCTTAAACTGCGTGATGCCACGCATTATGCTTCATTTGTAAACCTTTTTTCAGTGAGCAGCAATTATCTGTTTAGAATATCAATTTAACTGGCCGATAAACTTGACATGTCCGCACTAAATCATCCGTAAATTTTTATTTAGAGTTCAGAATGATACGAATCCAATGCCCACGTTGAGCTAGGTCAATATTCTATATTATAACAAAAATTAAGACCGAAATAGCTACGACAAAGCCTCCATGTAATCCAGTGTATTCCAAACTGCGTGATGTCATGCATTATGCTTCATTTATAAGGCTTTACTAAAGGAGCACCTATGATCAGTTTAGAATGATCATTTTAACTAGCCGATCAACTTGATATGTACGCACTAAATCATCCGTAAGTTTTGATTTAGAGCTCAAAATGAGACGAATCCAATGCCTATGTTAAGCTAGCTCAATATTCTATATTGTGACAAAATTTAAGACCCACATAGCTACAACAATGGCTCAAATTAATCCAATGTATTCCAAACTGCGTGATGCCATGCATTATGCTTCTTTTATAGGCCTTTACTAAAGGAGTACCAATGATCAGTTTAGAACGATCGTTTTAACTGGCCGATCAAGTTGACATGTATGCACTAAATTATCCGTAACTTTTGATTTAGATTTCAGAATGACACGAATCCAATGACGACGTTAAGCTAGCCCAATTTTTTATATTGTGACAACGTTTGAAACGAAAAGAGCTACCCCAAAGCCTTCAAGTAATCCAATCTATCCTGACCCGCGTGATGCCATGCATTAAGCTTCATTTATAACCTTTACTCAAGGAGCACTAATAATCAGTTTAGAGTGATCAGTTTAGAATGATCACTTTAAGTGGCAGATCAACTTGACAAGTCGCACTATATTGTCCGTAAATTTAGATTTAGAGTTTAGAATGACATGAATCCAATGCCCACGTTAAGCTAGGTGAATATTCTATATTGTGAGAAAATATAAGACCAAACGAGCAACGACAAAACCTCCAAATAATCCAATTCTTCTTTTATACGCCTTTACTAAATGAGCACCAATGATCAGTATAGGATGATCACTTTAACTAACTGATCAACTTGACCTTTCCGCACTAAATAATCTTTAACATTTGATTTAGAGCTTAAAATGACATGAATCCAAGGTTCACATTAATCTATTTCAATTTTCAATATTGTGACAACATTTAAGATTGAAAGAGCTACGATAGACGTTTAAGTAATCCAGTATATCCCAAACTGCGTGATGCCATGCATTATGCTTAATTTGTAAACATTTGCTCAATGGGCACCACTGATCAGTTTAGAATGATCATTTTAACTAGCTGATGAAGTTGACATGTCCGCACTAAATCTTCTTTACCATTTGATTTAGATCTCAAGATGATATGAATCGAACATCCACGTTAATCTAACTTAAGTTCCAATATTGTGAAAATATTTGAAGCTGAAAGAGCTATGACAAGGCCTCCAACTAATCCAATGTATCCCGAACTGCATGATGCCATGCATTAGGCTTCATTTATAAACCTTTACTCAAGCAGCACCAGTGATCAGTTTAGAATGATCATTTTAACTATTCGTTCAACATGACATGTCCACACTAAATCGTCCATAACTTGTAATTTAGAGTTCAGAATAACACGAATCCAACACCCAAGTTAGGCTAACTCAATTTTCTATATTGTGACAAAATATAAGACCCAAATAGCTACAACAATGACTCCAAGTAATCTAATATATTCCAAACTGTGTGATGCCATGCATTATGCTTCATTTATAGGTCTTTTATGAAGGAGCACCAATGATCAATTTAGAATGATCATTTTAACTACCTGATCAACTTGAAATGTCTGCACTAAATTGTCCGTAAGTTTTGATTTAGAGTTCAGAATGACACGTATCCAACGACAACGTTGTGACAACATTTGAAACTGAAAGAGCTACCACAAAGCCTTCAAGTAATCCAATCTATCCTGAACTGCTTGATGCCATGCATTATGCTTCATTTATAAATCGTCTTTAACCTTTGATTTAGAGCTCAAAATGACATGAATCCAATGCCCAAAGCTAATCTAGCTCAATTTTCAATATTCTGTCAACATTGGGGATTTAAAGAGCTATGACAAAGCTTCTAAATAATCCAATGTATCCCAAACTGCGCTATGCCATTCATTATTCTTCATCTGTAAACCATTGCTCATTGAGCACCAATGATTAGTTTATAATGATTATATTTACTAGCTGATCAATTTGACATGTCCGCACTAATTCGTCTTTAACATTTGATTTAGAGCTCAAAATGATATGAATCGAACACCCACGATAATCTAGCTCAAGTTTCAATATTGTAACAAAATAGGTACAAAAAAACCTCCAATTAATCCAATGTATCCCAAACTGCGTGATGCCATGCAATATGCTTCATTTATAAGCCTTTACTCAAGCAGCACCAATGATCAATTTAGAATGATCATTTTAACAGGTCGATCAATTTGACATGTCCGCACTAAATCGTACGTAACTTTTATTTAGAGTTCAAATGGGTAGAATCAAACTCCCATGTTAAGCTACCTCAATATTTTATATTATGTCAAAAATTAATAATGAAATGGCTACAATAAATCCTCCAATTAATCCAATCTATCCTAAATTGCGTGATGCCATACATTATGCTTCATTTATAAGCCCTTACTCAACGAGCACCAATGATCAGTTTAGAATGATCATTTTAAGTAGCTGATCAACTTGACATGTCTGCACCAAATCGTCTTTAACATTTGATTTCGAGACCAAAATGACATGAATCCAATGCCCACGTTAATCTACCTCAATTTTAATTATTGTGACCACATTTGAGACTGAAAAAGCTACAACAAAGCCTCCAAGTAATCCAATGTATCCCGAACTGCGTGATGCTATGCATTATGCTTCATTTGAAAACCATTGCTCAATGAGCACCAGCGATCATTTTAGAAAGATCATTTTAACTAGCTGATCAACCTGACATGTCTAGACTAAATAGTTCGTAACTTTTGACTTAGAGTTCAGAATGACAAGAATCCAACACCCACGTTAAGCTAGCTCAAAATTCTATATTGTGTCAAACATTTAGACAGAAATAGATACAACAAAGCATCCAAGTAATCCAATCTATCATTAACATTTGATTTAGAGCTCAAAATGATATCAATCTAACGCCCACGTTAATTTAGCTCAATTTTCAATAATGTGACAAAAATTAAGAACGAAATCGCTACGACAAAACCTCCAAGTAATCCAATCTTTCCCAAATTGTGTGATGCATTGCATTATACAATTAGCACCAATGTCAGTTTAGAATGATCATTTTAACTAGTCGATAAACTTGACATGTCTGCACTAAATCGTCTGTAAATTTTGATTTAGAGTTCAAAATGACACGAATCCAACACCCACGTTAAGCCAGCTCAATATTCAATATTGTGAAAAATGTTTAGACCGAAATAGCTAAAACAAAGCGTCCAAGTAATCTAATGTATCCCATAATGGGTGATGCCATGCATTGTGTTTCATTTGTAAACCTTTGCTCAATGAGCAACAATGATTAGTTTTGAATGATTAATTTAACTAGCCGATAAACTTGCCATGTCCACACTAAATCGTCCATAACTTTTCATTAAGAGTTCAAAATGAGACAAATCCAACGCCCACACTAAGCTAGATCAATATATTATGACAAATAGAAAGAGCGAAATAACTACGATAAAGGCTCCAAGTAATCCAATGTGTCTCAAACTGCATTATACCATGCATTAGTCTTCATTTATAAGCCTTTACTAAAGGAGCACCAATGATCAGTTTAGAATGATCATTTTAACTAACTGATAAACTTAACATGTATGCACTAAATCGTCCTTTACTATTTATCGAGAGTTCAGAATGACATGAATCCAACGTCCACGTTGAGCTAGCTCAATTTTCTATTGTGTGAGAACATTTGACACTGAAAGTGCTACCACAAAGTCTTCAAGTAATCCAATCTATCCTAAACTGCGTGATGCCACGCATTATGCTTCATTTATAAGCCTTTACTCGAGGAGCACTAATGATCAGTTTAGAATGATCACTTTACTTGGCCGATCAACTTGAGATGTCCGCATTAAATTGCCTATAACTTTTAATTTAGAGTTAAGAATGACACGAATCTGACGCCCATGCTAACCTAGCTCAACATTTTATAAAAATTAAGACCAAAATAGATACAACAATTCCTCTAAATAATCCAATCTATCCCAAATTGTGTGATGCCATGCATTATGATTCATTTATGAGCCGTTACTCAATGATCACCAATGATCAGTTTAGAATGTTCGTTTTAACTAGCTGATCAACCTGACATGTCCGCACTAAATCGGCTTAAACATTGTATTTAGAGCTCAAAATGACATGAATCCAATGCCCATGATAATTTAGCTCAATTTTCCATATTGTGACAACATTTCATACTGAAAGTTCTAGACAAAGCCTCAAAGTAATGCCATCTATCCCAAACTGCGTGATGTCATGCATTATGTTTCATTTATAAGCCTTTACTGATGGGGCACCAGTAATCTGTTTCTTTAGCTGGCCAATCAAGTTGACATGTCCGCACTAAATGGTCCGAAACTTTTGATTTATAGTTCAAAATGAAACGAACCACCCCAACGTTAAGCAAGGTCAATATTTTGTATTGTGACAAAATTTAAAACCGAGATAGCTACGACAAAGCCTCAAACTAATCTAATCTATCCAAAATTGTGTGATGCCATGAATCTACGAGCACCAGTGATCCGTTTAAAATGATCATTTAAATAGCTGATCAACTTGACATGTCCGAACTATATCGTCTTTAACTTTTGATTTAGAGCTCAAAACAACACTAATCCACCGCCCACATTAAGCTAGCTCAATTTTCCATATTGTGACAATATTTGAGACTGAAAGATCAACGACAAAGCCTCCAAGTAATCCAATGTATCTCAAACTGCATGAGGCCATGAGTTACGCTTCATTTGTAAACCTTTACTGAAGTGGAACCAATGATCTATTTAGAATGAACACTATAACTGGCCGATCAAGTTGAAATGTCCGCACTAAATTTTCTGTAACTTTTGATTTTGAGTTCGGAATGAAATGAATCCAACGCCCACGTTAAGTTAGCTCAATATTTTGTACTGTGAAAAACATTATAACCGAAACAGCTACGACAAAGCCTCCAAGTAATCCAATCAATCCCAAATTGCATGAAGCCACCCATTATGCTTCGTATATTCCCTTTAACTCAATCAGCACCAATGATCAGTTTAGAATGATCATTTTAACTGGCCAATCAACTTGACATGTCCGCACTAAATCGTCCGTAACATTTGATTTAGAGTTTGAAATGAGATGAATCAAACGCCCACGTTAACCTAGCTCAATTTTCTATATTGTGACATAATTTAATACCGAAATAGCTTACGACAAAGCCTCCAAGTAATCCAACATATCCCAAACTGCGTGATGCCATGCATTATGCTTCATTTACACGCCTTTACTAATGAGCACCAATAATCAGTTTAGAATGATCATTTTAACTAGCTGATAAACTTGACCTCTCCACACTAAATCGTCTTTATCTTTTAATTTAGAGCTCGAAATGAGGTCAATCCAACACCCACGTTAAGTTAGCTTAATAATCCATATTGTGAAAATATTTGGGACTAAAAGAGCTACAACAAAGACTCAAAGAATCCAATCTATCCCAAACTACATGATGCCATGCATTATGCTTCTTTTATAAAGCTTTACTCAAGAAGCCCCAATGATAAGTTTAGAATGATCGTTTTAACTATCTGATCAACTTGACATATCTGCACTAAATCCTCTTGAACTTTTTATTTAGACCTCAAAATGACATGAGTACAACGCCCACGTTAATCTAGCTCAATTTTCCATATAAGGACAACATTCGAAACCGAAAGAGTTACGAAAAAACCTCCAAGTAATCCAATGTATCCCAAATTGCGTAATGCCTTGCATTATGCTTCACTTATATGCCTTTACTCAAGGAGCACCAATGATCAGTTTAGAATGATCATTTTAACTGGCCGATAAAATTGACATGTCTGCACTAAATCGTCTGTAACTTTTGATTTAGAGTTCAGAATGACAGGAATTCAACACCCACGTTAAGCAAGCTCAATTTTCCATATTGTGACGACATTTGATACTGAAAGTGCTACAAAAAGCCTCCATGTAATCCAATGTATCTTAAACTACGTGATGCCATGCATTATGCTTCATTTATAAGCCTTTAATCAAGGAGCACCAATCATCAGTTTATAATGATCATTTTAACTGGCCAATCTACTTGACATGCCGCACTAAATCGTATGTAACTTTTGATTTATAGTTCAGAACAACACGAATCAAACGCCCACATTTAGCTAGCTCAATTTTCTATATTTTGACAATATTTCAGACTGAAAGAGCTAAGGCAAAGCCTCCAAGTAATCCAATGTATCCCAAACTGCGTGATGCAATGCATTATACTTCATTTATATGCCTTTACTCGAGGAACACCAGTGATCAGTTTAGAATGATCATTTTACATGGCCGATCAACTTGACATGCCACACTAAATCGTCAGTAACTTTTGATTTAAGAATAACACAAATCCAATGCCCACGTTAATCTAGCTCAATTTTCTATATTTCGACAATATTTCAGACTGAAATACATAAGGCAAAGCCTCCAAGTAATCCAATGTATCCCAAACTGTGTGATGCAATGTATTATGCTTCATTTACATGCCTTTACTGAAGGAAAACCAGTGATCAGTTTAGAATGATCATTTTACATGGCCGAACAACTTGACATGTCCGCACTAAATCATCTGTAACTTTTGATTTAGAGTTCAAAATGATACGAATCTAATGACCACGTTAAGCTAGATCAATTTCTATATTGTGACAAAATTTAGGACCCAAATAGCAACGAAAAAGCCTCCGAGTAATCCAATGTATCCCAAACTGCGTGATACCATGCATCATGGTTCATTTATATGCCTTTACATAAGGAGGACCAATGATCAGTTTAAAATAATCATTTTAACTGGCCGATCCACTTGACATGTCTTCACTAAATCGTAAGTAACTTTTGATTTAGAGTTCAAAATTACATGAATCCATACCACGTTAAACTAGCTCAATTTTCTATATTGCAACAATATTTGGGACTGAAAGAGCTACGACAAATGTTCCAAGTATTCCAATGTATCCCAAACTATGTGATGCAATGCATTATGCGTCAATAATCAGTTTAGAATGATTATTTTAACTCGCCGATAAATTTGACATGTCTGCACTAAATCATCCGTAACTTTTGATTTAGAGTTTGAAATCACACGAATGGAACGCCCACGTTAATCTATCTCAATTTTTCAATATTGTGACAACATTTGAGACTGAAAGAGCAATGAAAAAGCTTCCAAGTAATCCAATGTATCCAAACTACGTGATGCCATGCATTATGCTTCATTTATAAGACTTTAATTAAGGAGCAGCAATGATCAGTTTAGAATGATCATTTTAACTGGCCGATCAATTTGACATGTCCGCACTAAATCGTCCGTGACTTTTCATTTAGAGTTCAAAATGAAACAAATCCAACACCCACGGTAACCTAGCTCAATTTTCCTTACTGTAGCAACATTTAAGACTGAAAGAGCTACGACAAAGCCTCCAAGTAATCCAATGTATCCCACACTACGTGATGCCATGCATTATGCTTTATTTATAAACCTTTACTCAAGGAACACCAATGATCATTTTAGAATGATCATTTTAACAGGCCGATCAACTTGACATGTTCGCACTAATTCGTTCGTAACTTTTGATTTAGAGTTCATAATGGCATGAGCTAACGCCCACGGTAAGCTAGCTCAATTTTCTATATTGTGACAAATTTTAATACAAAAAATAGCTACGAAAAGCCTGCAAGTAATCCAATCTATTCCAAACTACGTGATGTCGTGCACTATGCTTCATTTATATGCCTTTACTCAAGGAGCACGAATGATCCGATTAGAATGGTCATTTTTACTAGTTGATCAACTTGACATGTTTGCACTAAATAGTATTTAACTTTGGATTTAGAATTCCGAATGACACGAATCCAATTCCCACATTAAGTAGTTCAATTTTCCATATTGGGACAGCATTTGAGACTGAAAGAGCTACAAAAAAGCTTCGTAGTAATCTAATGTATCCCAAACTGCATGATGCCATGCAATATGCTTTATTTATAAGCATTTACTCAATGAGCACCAATGATCAGTTTAGGAAGATCATTTTAAATGCCGATCAACTTATGATGAGGACATCAATACTAGCTCACTAGAAGCTGAGGAAGAGCCCATTAATATACCTATTATGAGACAAGCTCCAAGAACAAAACCAGGTACAAGAATCCTTAGTAAGATGTTCAACAAGTCTGTCGAGAGTCTCGTAACAATCATAAAAGATGGAGGATTCTATGAAGCTGAACTTACTAAAGAATTACCAGAAGGAAACTATGAACAACTAAAGACTACAAACAAGTTCACTCTTTCCAGTTTTACAAGGCTTCAGAGATACAACCTTGTTCATCATTGCTAAACAAACTTAAGAAGGCATTATAAGGAGCTACAAGAGACCAATGTGCGTATTTAAAATTCTTATTTTTGAATTAACAAGTTTATTTGCTTGTTTTTGTAGGAATGTGACTGTTAATTTTAACAGTCTTTTATTTGTCATTAGGTCCTAATGTCTTGTTGTTATTTTCGTTTTAGTCCATCCATTATAATGTATTTTCAGCCCTGGAAGGCACCTGCTGCTGGAATTGTATATAAAGTCCCTTCTCAGCATGTAATCACTTAAGTTTTATGAAATAAAAACCTAGTTTTTCTTCCTTTGAAAGGAGTTGACGCCTCCAGCCTTCTTGTGTGAGAATCCTTGAAGCTTTAGGGCTCTAGACTTATCACAGACCTTCTATAATCTGTGTGGCCTCTCTCGATCCACCTCTCTACTCAATCCTCACTTAGATCTTCCAGAAAGTGCTCTACAGCCAGCTGAAGGGTCACCATCAATCTCTCCATCAAACCCATCACTCCTGAGTCTCTAGAAAGTGCTGTACAGCCAGCTAGAGCCTCTCCAGCAGTTCCCCTTGCCCGAACAAGTCCTCTTGTTCCTGCATCATCTGGTATCAGAGCTTAATCGCTCCTATTCAGGTTTATCTACCCCCGTTTTCGTTTGTTTACTCTATCATTTCCTTGTTAACTTGCTGTCAAACTGTATCTCTTCATAAAACCCATAAAAATCGAACCCCAATCTGTTGTTTTTGTGTGTTAAATGCCAATAAGATCATTAGTTGTTGACAGCTTGTGTTTCTGCAACTAGATCTGTCGATTTTCAGTTGTGTTGATTGCGTCTATTCGACTTCCTTGCTGCTGCAACTAGATCTGTGAAGTTTTAGTTGTTTTTATTGTGTCTATTTGACTTCCTTTGCAGCTGCAACTAGATTTGTCAATTTTTATTTGTTTTTGATTGTGTCTATTTGACTTCCTTTGCTGTTGCAACTAGATTTTTCGATTTTCAGTTGTTTTGTTTGTGTCTATTCGACTTCCTTTGCTGCTGCAACTAGTTCTGTCCATTTTAAGTTGTTTTTGATTGTGTGTATTCGTCTTCTTTTGCACTTGATCTGTTTGTTTAGTGTGGGACAGATTATGTGATGAGGACATCAGGTCGTACATCCAGCCAGGAGACAAGACTGGCCGACCAGGAAGCTTGCCCGAGACAGCCGGACCATCTGGCACGTCTGTCGGACCAAGCAGTACCGCCGAACCCTCGACCAATAGGACCAGACCGGTCAGCATTGCCGGTGGAGAGGCCCAAGCTTCCGGCACACTTGGTGGCGACGTGGATGACACCGCCGGTCCCCTTGGTGATGCCACCAACTCCGGGATCAACTTGGCCGGTCCTGAAGGCATCCCGGCCAGTACCCCGCACATTCCAGCCGGTAGAGCCGATCCAGCCGAGTGCACGAGCAATTCAACTTTCACAAAAGGAAACTCGGACCAGATAAGCTACCAGCTTCAGGACATGCATCTAGAGGAAGTATCCACACCAGTAGTGCCACCAGGAGCAATGACAAGAAGCATATCAAAGGCACTCTTCCACAAATTCAGCTTATGGGTCGACAAGCTCCTCGAGGAAGATCAACTAAGGACAATGGGCCAGAAGTGCAAAGTAGAGTCCAAAGGCTTCTAAACAACACAAGGTACATCAGAGACTTGGGCTTTAGTGGCAAGAGAGGTCAGGGCCCAAAGATTCTTAACCCTACTCCAAGTCGAAGACTAGGAGCAAGGCGCGTGCATGCCACATGGACGGCCACCT
>JAEVFF010000331.1:156001-180847 GCA_018901945.1 Pugionium dolabratum | reverse complement strand
AAAAGACCTACGACAAAGCGTCCAAGTAATCCAATTTATTGCAAACTGCATGATGCCATGCATTATGTTTCATTTATAAACCTTTACTCAATGATCACAAATGATCAGTTTATAATGATCATTTTAACTGGACTATCAACTTGGCATGTCTACAATAAGTCGTCCGTAATTTTTGATTTAGAGCTCAAAATGACACGAATCCAACACCCATGTTAAGCTAGCTCGATTTTCTATATGTTCTGATAAAATTTAAGACCAAAATAGCTACGACAAAGCATCCAAGTAATCGAATCTATTACAAACTACGTGATGCCATGCATTTTGCGTCATTTATAACCCATTACCAGAGGAGCATCAATGACTAGTTTAGAAGGATAATTTTAACTGGCCGATCAACTTGACATGTCCACACTAAATTGTCTGTAACTCTTGATTTAAAGTTCAAAATGACACGAATCCAATGCCAACGTTAATCTAGCTAAATTTTCTATATTGTGACAACATTTGAGACTGAAAGAACTACGAAAAAGCCTCTAAATTATCCAATGTATCCCAAACTGTGTGATGGCATGCATTATGCATAATTTATAAGCCTTTACTCAAGGAGCACCAATGATAAGTTTAGAATGATCATTTTAACTAGCTGATCAACTTGTGATGTCCATAGTAAATCGTTTTTAACTTTTGATTCAGAGCTCAAAATGACATGAGTCCAGCACCCATCTTAAGCTAGCTCAATTTTCCATATTGTGAGAGCATTTGAGACTGAATGAGCTACGAAAAGGCCTCGAAGTAATCCAATGTATCCCAAACTGCAAGATGACATGCATTATACTTTATTTATAATCTTTTATTCAAGGAGAACCAATGATAAGTTTAGAATGATCATTTTTACTAGCTAATAAACTTTACATGTCCGCACAATTTTTAACTTTTGATTTAGAGCTCAAAATGACATGAGTCCAACGCCTACATTAAGATAGCTCAATTTTCCAAATTATGACAACAAATGAGACTGAAAGAGTTATGAAATATCCTCCATGTAATCCAATGTATCCCAAACTGTGTGATGTCATGCATTATGCTTCATTTACAAGCCTTTACTTAAGGAGCACCGATGACCAGTTTAGAATGATCATTGTAACTGGCCGATCAACTTGACATGTCCGCACTAAATCGTGTGTAACTTTTGTTTAGAGTTTAGAATGACACGAATCCCACGTCCACGTTAAGCTTCCTAAATTTTCTATATTGTGACAACATTTGAGACTAAAAGAGCTACGAAACAGCCTCCAAGTAATCCAATGTATCCCAAACTGCGTGATGCCATGCGTTATACTTCATTTAGAAGCCTTTACTCAAGGAGCACCAATGATCAGTTTAGAATGATCATTTTAACAGGCCAATCAACTTGACTTGTCCTCATTATATCGTCCGTAACTTTTGATTTAGAGCTCAAAATGACACGAATCCAACACCCTTGTTAAGCTAGCTCAATTTTCTGTATATTCTGATAAAATTTAAGACCAAAATAGCTATGACAATGCCTCCAAGTAATCCAATGTATTCCAAACTTTGTGATGTCATGCAATACGATTCATTTATAACAAATTACTCGAGGATCACCAATGAAATAGTTTACAATGACCACTTTAACTGGCCGATCAACTTGACATGTCTGCACCAAATCATCTTTAACGTTTGATTTAGAGTTCCGAAAGACATGAATCCAACGCCCACATTAATCTAACTCAATTTTCCATATTGTGACAACATTTGAGACTAAAAGAGTTACCAAAAATCCTCCAAGTAATCCAATGTATCCAAAACTGCGTGATGCCATGCATTGTGCTTCATTTATAAGTCTTTAGGCATGGAGCACCAATGAGAAGTTTAGAATGATCATTTTAACTAGCTGATCAACTTGACATGTCCGTAGTAAATCGTTCGTAACTTTTGATTTAGAGTTCAAAATGACACGAATCCAACGCCCACGTTAAGCTTCCTAAATTTTCCATATGGTGACAACATTTGAGACTGAAAGAAATTAGAAAAAGCCTTCAAGTATTCCAATGTATCCCAAACTTTGTGATGCCATGCATTATGCATAATTTATAAGCCTTTACTCAAGGAGCACGAATGACCCGTTAAGAATGATCATTTTAACTGGCTAATCAACTTGACATGTCCGCATTAAATCGTCCGTAACTTTTGATTTAGAGTTAAGAATGACACGAATCCAACGTTCACATTAAGCTAGCTCATTTTCTATATTGTGACAACAATTGAGACTGAAAGAGTTAAGAAAAAACCTCCAAGTAATCCAATGTATCCCAAACTACCTGATGCCATGCATTATGTTTCATTTATAAGTCTTTACTCAAGGAGCAGCAATGATCAATTTAGAATGATAATTTTAACATGCCAATCAACTTGACATGTCCGCACTAAATCGTTCGTAACTTTTAACTTAGAGTTAATAATGACACGAATCCAACGCCCATATTAGGCTAGCTAAACTTTCTATATTGTGACAACATTTGACACTAGAAGAGCTACCAAAAAGCCTACAAGTAATCCAATATTTCAGAAACTGCGTGATGCTATGAATTATGTTTCATGTATAAGCCTTTACTCAAGGAACAACAATGATCAAATTAGAATGATATAGTTAACTAGCCGATCAACTTGACATGTCCACACTAAATCGCTCGTAACTTTTGATTTAGAGTTCAAAATGACACGAATCCAATGACCACGTTAAGCTAGCTAAATTTTCCAAACTGCGTGATGCCATGCTTCAATAGCTACAACAAAATTTGATACTTAAATAGCTACGACAAAACCTCCAAATAAACAATTGTATCCCAAACTAGGTGATGCCATGCTTTATGCTTCATTTATAAGCCTTTACTCAAGGAGCACCAGTGATCAGTTAGAATGATTAACTATCTGATCAACTTGACATGTCCCAACTAAATCGTCTTTAACTTTTGATTTAGAATTCAAAATGGCACGAGTACAACGCCCACGTTAAGCTAGCTCAATTTTTCATATTACGACAACATTTCAGGTTGAAAGAGCTAAGAAAGAGCTTCAAAGTAATCTAATTTACCCCAAATTGCGTGATGCCATGCATTATGCTTCATTTATAAGCCTTTACAGAAGGAGTAACAATGATTAGTTTAGAATGACCTTTTTAACTGGCCGATCAACTTGACATATCCGCACTAAATCGTCCGTAACTTTTGATTTGAAATTCAAAATGACCAAAATCCAACACCGACTTTAAGCTACCTTAATTTTCAATATTGTGACAAAATTTAAGTACGAAATAGCTACGACAAAGCTTCAAAATAATCCAATCTATCTTAAACTGTGTGATGCCATGCATTATGATTCATTTATAATCGTTTACTCAAGGAGCACCAATGATAAGTTTAGAATGGTCATTTTAACTAATTGTTCGACTTGACATGTCCACACGAAATCGACTTTAACTGCCGATTTAGAGCTCAAAATGATATGAGTCCAACGCCGACGTTAATTTAGTTCAATTTTCCATAATGTGATAACATTTGAGACTGAAAGAGTTACGAAAAAGCCTCCACATAATCCAATGTATCCCAAACTGTGTGATGCAATGCATTATGCTTCATTTACAAGCCTTTACTCAAGGAGCATCAATGATCAATTTAGAATCATCATTTTAATAGGCAGATCAACTTGACATTACTGCACTAATTAAATTGTTTATAACTTTTGTTTTAGAGTTCAGAATAACATGAAATCATCACCCCACGTTAACCAAGCTCAATTTTCAATATTGTGACAACATTTGAGACTGAAAGAGTTACGACAAAGCCTCAAAGTAATCCAATTTTTTTCCAAATTGCGTTATGCCATGCATTATGTTTCATTTATAAGCCTTAACTCAAGGATCACAAATGATCAGTTTAGAATGATCATTTTAACAGGCCGATCAACTTGACATGTACGACCTAAATCATTTGTACTATTGATTTAGAGTTCAAAATGACAAGAATCCAACACCCACGTTAAGCTAGCTCAATTTTCTATATTGTGACAACATTTGAGACTAAAAGACCTACGACAAAGTGTCCAAGTAATCCAATTTATTGCAAACTGCATGATGCCATGCATTATGTTTCATTTATAAGCCTTTACTCAAGGACCACAAATGATCAGTTTATAATGATCATTTTAATTGGGCGATCAACTTAGCATGTCTACACTAATTCGTCCGTAACTTTTGATTTAGAGCTCAAAATGACACGAATCCAACACCCATGTTAAGCTAGCTCAGTTTATATTCTGATAAAATTTAAGACCAAAGTAGCTAAGACAAAGCCTCCCAGTAATCCAATCTATTACAAACTGCGTGATGCCATGCATTTTGCATCATTTATAACCCATTATTCGAGGAGCATCAATGACCAGTTTATAATGATCATTTTAACAGACCGATCAACTTGACATGGCCACACTAAATTGTCTGTACCTTTTGATTTAGAGTTCAAAATGACTCGAATCCAATGCCCACGTTAATCTAGCTAAATTTTCCATATTGTGACAACATTTGAAACAGAAAGAACCACGAAAAAGCATCCAAATAACCCAATGTATCCCAAACTGTGTGATGCATGCATTATGCATAATTTATAAGCCTTTACTAAAGGAGCACCAATGATAAGTTTAGAATGATCATTTTAACTAGCTGATCAACTTGACATGTCTGCAGTAAATTGGTCGTAACTTTTGATTTAGAGTTCAAAATGACACGAATCCAACACCACGTTAAGCTAGCTAAATTTTCCATATTGTGACAACATTTGAGACTGAAAGAACTACGAATAAACCTTCAAGTAATCCAATGTATCCCAAACTTTGTGATGCCATGCACTATGCATAATTTATAAGCCTCAAGGAGCACGAATGACCAGTTAAGAATTATCATTTTAACTGGCCGATCAATTTGACATGTCCACATTAAATCATCTGTAACTTTTAATTTAGAGTTCGCAATGACACGAATCCAATGTCCACATTAACCTAGCTCAATTTCCTATATTGTGACAAAATTTGAGACCGAAAAAGTTACGAAAAAGCCTCTAAGTAATCCAATGTATCCCAAACTACGTGATTCCATGTATTATGGTTCATTTATAAGTCATTAATCACAGAGCAGCAATGATTAGTTTAGAATGATAATTTTAACATGCCAATCAACTTGAGATGTCCACACTAAATCGTTCGTAACTTTTAAATTAGAGTTAATAATGACACGAATCCAATGCCCATGTTAGGCTAGCTAAAAATTCTATTTTGTGAAAACATTTGAGACTGGAAGAGCTACAAAAAAGCCTCCAATTAATCCAAAATTTCAGAAACTGCGTGATGCCATGAATTATGCTTCATGTATAAGCCTTTACTCAAGGAGAAACAATGATCAATTTAGGATGATCAATTTAACTAGCCGATCAACATGAAATGTACGCACTAAATCGTTCGTAACTTTTGATTTAGAGTTCAAAATGACACGAATCCAATGACCACGTTAAGCTAGCTAAATTTTCTATATTGTGACAACATTTGAGGCTTAATGTGCTACGACCAAGCCTCCAAGTAAACCAATGTATCCCAATCTGCGTGATGCCATGCATTATGCTTCATTTATAAACCTTTACTCAAGGAACACCAATGATCAGTTTAGAATGATCATTTTAACTAGCTGAGGAACTTGAAATGGCACCACGAAAACATCTTTAACTTTTGATTTAGAGTTCAAAATGGCACGAGTCCAAAGCCCACGTTACGCTAGCTCAATTTTCCATATTACGACAACATTTTAGGCTGAAAAAGCTAAGAAAAAGGCTCAATGTAATCTTAATTATCCTAAACTGCGGATGCCATGCATTATGCTTCATTTATAAGCCTTTACAGAAGGAGCAACAATGATCAGTTTAGAATGATCATTTTAACTGGTCGATCAAATTGACATGTCCGCACTAAATCGTCCGTAACTTCTGATTTGTAATTCAAAATGACCCAAATCCAACACTGACTTTAAGCTACCTTAATTTTCAATATTGTAACAGAATTCAAGTACGAAAATAGCTACTACAAGGTTTCGATGTAATCCAATCTATCTTAAACTGTGTGATGCAATGCATTATGCTTCATTTATAAGTGTTTACTCAAGGAGCACCAATGATAAGTTTACAATGATCATTTTAACTAATTGTTCCACTTGACATGTCCACACGAAATTGTCTTTAACTATTGATTCAGAGCTCTAAATGATATGAGTCAAACGCACATGTTAAGCTAGCCCAACTTTCCATATTGTGGTAATATTTAAGACTGAAAGAGTTACGAAAAAGCCTCAACGTAATCCAATGTATCCCGAACTGTGTGATGCCATGCATTATGCTTCATTTACAAGCCTTTACTCAAGGAGCACCAATGATCCGTTCAGAATGATCATTTTAATAGGCAGATAAACTTGACTTGACCGCACTAAATCGTTTGTAACTTTTGATTTAGAGTTCAGAATGACACGAAACCAACACCCACGTTAACCTAGCTCAATTTTCAATATTGTGACAACATTTGAGAGTGAAAGAGTTACGACAAAGCCTCAAAGTAATCCAATTTTTTCCAAACTGCGTGATGCTGTGCATTATGCTTCATTTATAAGCGTTTACTGAAGGATCACAAACGATAAGCTTAGAATGATCAGTTTAACAGGCCGATAAACTTGACATGTATGACCTAAATCTTCCGTACTATTGATTTAGAGTTTAAATTGACAAGAATCCAATACCCACTATAAGCTAGCTCAATTTTCTATATTGTGACAGCATTTCAGACTAAAAGACCTTCGACAAAGCGTTCAAGTAGTTCAATTTAGTGCAAACTGCATGATGCCATGCATTATGTTTCATTAATAAGCCTTTACTCAAGGATCACAAATGATCAATTTTTAATGATCATTTTCACTGGACTATCAACTTGGCATGTCTACACTAAGTCGTCCGTAACTTTTGAATTATAGCTCAAAATGACACAAATCCAACACCCATGTTAAGATAGCTCAATTTTCTATATGTTCTTATAAAATTTAAGAACAAAATAGCTACGACAAATCCTCCAAGTAATCCAATCTATCACAAACTACGTAATGCCATGCATTTTGCATCATTTATAATCCATTACTCTAGGAGCATCAATGACCAGTTTAGAATGATCCTTTTAACTGGCCGATCAACTTGACATGTCCACACTAAATTGTTTGTAACTTTTAATTTAGAGTTCAAAATGACATGAATCCAATGCCCACGTTAATCTAGCTACATTTTCCATATTGTGACAACATTTGAGACTAAAAGAACTACGAAAAAGCCTCCAAATAATCCAATGTATCCCAAACTGTGTGATGCCATGCATTATGCATAATTTATAAGCCTTTACACAAGGAGCACCAATGATAAGTTTAGAATAATCATTTTAACTAGCTGATCAACTTGAAATGTCCACAGTAAATCGTTTTTAACTTTTGATTTAGAACTCAAAATGACATGAGTCCAACACCCATGTTAAGCTAGCTCAATTTTCCATATTGTGAGAGCATTTGAGACTGAATGAGCTACGAAAAGGCCTCGAAGTAATCCAATGTATCCCAAACTGCGTGATAACATGCATTATACTTCATTTATAATCTTTTACTTAAGAAGCAGCAATGATCAGTTTAGAATGATGATTTTAACTAGCCGATCAATTTGACATGTCCGCACTAAATCTTCTGTAACTTTTGATTTAGAGTTCAGAATGACACGAATCCAGCGCCCACGTTAAGCTAGCTCAATATTCTATATTGGGAAAACATTTGAGACTGAAAGGGCTACGACAAAGCCTCCAAGTAATCCAATCTATTTTAAACTGCGTGATACTATGCATTATGCTTCATTTATAATCCTTTACTTAAGGAGAACCAATGATAAGTTTAGAATGATAATTTTAACTACCTGATCAACTTGACATATCGATTGTAAATCGTTTTTAACTTTTGATTTACAGTTCAAAATGACATGTGTCCAGCACCCACGTTAAGCTAGCTCAATTTTCCATATTGTGAGAGCATTTGAGACTGAATGAGCTACGAAAAGGCCTCGAAGTAATCCAATGTATCCCAAACTGTGTGACGACATGCATTATACTTCATTTATAATCTTTGACTTAAGAAGCACCAATGATCAGTTTAGAATGATCATTTGAACTACCCGATCAATTTGACAGGTATGCACTAAATCTTCCGTAACTTTTGATTTTGAGTTCAGAATGACACGAATCCAGCGCCCACCTTAACCTAGCTCAATTTTATATATTGGGACAACATTTGAAACTGAACGGGCTACGACAAAACCTCAAAGTAATCCAATCTATTTTGAACTGCGTGATGCCATGCATTATGCTTCATTTATAATCCTTTACTCAAGGAACACCAATGGTCAGTTTAGAATAATGATTTTAACTGGCCGATCAACTTGACATGTCCGCACTAAATCGCCCTTAACTTTTGATTTAGAAGTCAAAATGACACGAGTCCAATGCCCACGTTAAGCTAGCTCAATTTTTCATATTGCGACAACATTTCAGGCTGAAAGAGCTAAGAAAAAGCATCGAAGTTATCTAATGTATCCCAAACTGCGTGATACAATGCATGATGGTTCATTTATAAGCATTTGCTCAAGAAGCACCAATGATCAGTTTAGATTGATCATTTGAACTGGCTGATCAACTTCACATGTCCGCACTAAATCGTTCTTAACTTTTGATTTAGAACTAAAAATGACACCAATCAACCACCAACATTAAGCAAGCTCAATTTTCTATATTGTGAAAAAATTTAAGACTGAAATAGCTAAGAAAAATCCTCTAAGTAATCCAATCAATTCCAATCTGCGTGATGCCATGCATGCAATATGATTCATTTATAAGCTTTTACTCAAGGAGCACCAATGATAAGTTTAGAATGATCATCATTTTAACTAGCTAATCAGCTTGACATGTCCGCACTAAGTCTTCTTTAACTTTTGATTTAGAATTCAGAATGACACAAGTTCAACGCCCATGTTAAGCTAGATCAATTTTCCATATTGTGACAATACTTGAGACTATAAGAGCTACGAAAAAGCCTCGAAGTATTCTAATGTATCCTAAGATTCAAGATGCCATGCATTATGTTTTATTTATAAGGCTTTATTCAAGGAACACCAATGATCAGTTTAGAATGATCATTTTATATTGTGACAAATTTTAATACCAAAAATAGCTACGAAAAGGCCTCCAAGTAATCCAATCTATTCCAAACTGCGTGATGCCGTGCATTATGGTTCATTTATAAGCCTTTACTCAAGGAGCACGAATGATCCGTTTAGAATGATCATTTTTACTAGTTGATCAACCCGACATGTCTGCACTAAATAGTATTTAACTTTTGATTTAGAATTCCAAATGACACGAATCCTATGACCACGTTAAGTAGTTCAATTTTCCATATTGGGACAACATTTGAGACTGAAAGAGCTATGCAAAAGCCTCGTAGTAATCTAATATATCCCAAACTGCATGATGCCATGCATTATGCTTTATGTATAAGCATTTACTCAATGAGCACCAATGATCAGTTTACGAAGATCATTTTAAATGTCCGATCAACTTGTGATGAGGACATCAATACTAGCTCACTAGAAGCTGAGGAAGAGCCCATTAATAAACCTATTATGAGACAAGCTCCAAGAACAAGACCAGGCACAAGAACCCTTAGTAAGATGTTTAACAAGTCTGTCGAGAGTCTCATAACAATCATAGAAGATGGAGGATTCCATGAAGCTGAACTTACTATTATTCCTGCATCATCTGGTATCAGAGCTTAATCGCTCCTATTCAGGTTTATCTACGTCCGTTTTCATTTTTTTACTCTATAATTTCCTTGTTAACTTGCTGCCAAACGGTATCTCTTCATGAAACCCATAAAAATCGAACCCCAATCTGTTGTTTTGGTTTGTTAAAAGCCTGTAAGATCATTAGTTGTTGACAGCTTGTATTGCTGCAACTACATCTACTTCCTTTGCAGCTGCAACTAGATTTTTCAATTTTTATTTGTTTTGATTGTGTCTATTCGACTTCATTTGCTGCTGCAACTAGATTTTTTGATTTTCAGTTGTTTTGATTGTGTCTATTCGACTTACTTTGCTGCTACAACTAGTTCTGTCCATTTTAAGTTGTTTTTGATTGTGTGTATTCGTCTTCTTTTGCACTTGATCTGTTTGTTTAGTGTGAGACAGATTATGTGACTATCGGAGAACCAGTAGATGTGAATGTTGCTCAGATGCTTGCTGCTATTCAGATTCAACTTCAGAACCTAGGAGATTGCATGACAAGAATAGAACAACCACCACCAATTCGTAGAAATTCTATCAGAAATGCAAATACCCAATGTGTGAATCATGAGGAGGATGAAATAGCTTACTTAGAAGATGATTTTCTACCAGAACCTGATCATAATCATTGACCAAGAAGACAATATCAACATGACAGAGATAGAGTAGAAGAATCTTGGCATGGAAACAGAGATGTAATGCTTAGAAACAGGTTGGAGACCGAAGATTCAGAAGAAACTTTGATGGCTCAATTCCTAGATGGTCTGCAAGATCGAATTGTTAGAAAAGTGGAGAGACAAACCTATCATGATCTGGACGAGTTGCTGCATCTTGCGGTTCAGGCCGAGCAGCACATAAAAAGGAAGACTATCTCAGCAAAGCGTAGCAATTCTACCAGGAATCAACAACCTCAAAAGGCTCTGGACAAAGGAAAGGCCATCGACATAGAATCCAGATTCAAAAAATCCATTGCTGAAACGTCTAAAAACAACAAACCAGAGCAACGAAAAACTCCAACTCAAAGATCTCGTGACATAACCTGTTTTAAATGTCAGGCACAAGGCCACTATGCAAGAGAATGCCCAAACCAGAGAGTTATGATCCTTAAATCAAATGGCGAATATGAATCTCAAGATGAAGAGGAGATGATGTACCTGTTCTAAGGAGAGAACCTTTTCAAGAGGGAGGAGATGATGAGGACATCAATACTAGCTCACTAGAAGCTGATGAAGAGCCCATTAATATACCTATTATGAGACAAGTCCTCCTGTTCCTGCATCAACTAGACATGTCCACACTAAATCATCCGTACCTTTTAATTTAAAGTTGATAATTAAACAAATCATACGCCCATGTTAAATTAGCTCAATTTTTTTTTGTGATAACATTTGAGACTGAAAAGAGATACGACAAAGCCTCCAAGTAATCGAATGTATTCCAAACTGTATAATGCCATGCATTATGCTTAATTTATAAGCCTTTACTCAAGGAGCTCCAATGATCATTTTAGAATGATTATTTTAACTGGCCGATCAACTTGATATGTCCACACCAAATTGTCCGTAACTTTTGATTTATAGTTCAAAATGGTACAAATCCAACGCCGGCATTAAGCTTGCTCAATTTTCAATATTGTGACAAAATTTAAGTCTAAAAATATCTACGAAAAATCGTCCAAGTCATCCAATCTATACAAAACTGTGTGATGCCATGAATTATGCCTCATTTATAAGTCTTTACTCATGGTGCACCAGTGATAAGTTTAGAATGATCATTTCAACTAGCTGTTCAATTAGACATGTCTACCTAAATCCACTTTAACTTTTGATTTTGATTGCAATAGTTACGAAAAAGCTTCCAAATAATCCCATGTACCCCAAGCTGCATGATGTTATGCATTATGCTTCATCTGTACACCTTTACTTAAGGAGCACCAATGACCAGTTTAGAAATATCATTTTAACAGGCCGATCAACTTGACATGTCCGCACTAAATCGTTCGTAACATTTGATTTAGAGTTCATAATGACACGAATCCAACACCCACGTTAATCTAGCTCAATTTTCCTATTGCGACAACATTTGATACTGAAAGAGTTATGAAAAAGCCTCCACGTAATGAAATGCATCCAAAACTGCGTGATGCCATGATTATGCTTCATTTATAAGCCTTTACTTAAGGAGCACCAATGATAAGTTTAGAACGATAATTTTTACTGGCCGATCAATTTGATATGTTCACAGTAAATCGTTCGTAACTTTTGATTCAGAGCTCAGAATGACACAAATCCAACACCCACGTTAAGCTAGCTCAATTTTACATACTATGACAACATTTGATACTTAAAAAGCTACAACAAAGCCTCCATGTAATCCAATGTATCCCAAACTGCGTGATGCCTTCACTCAAGGAGCCTTCACTCAAGGAGCCTTCACTCAAGGAGCCTTCACTCAAGGGGCACCAATGATCAGTTTAGAATGATCATTTTTTCTGCCCGATCAACTTGACATGTCCGCATTAAATCGTCAGTAACTTTTGATTTAGAGTTCAAAATGACACGAATCCAACACCCACATTAAGATAACTCAATTTTCTATATTGTGAAAACATTTAAGACCAAAGTAGCTACGACAAAGTCTCCAAGTAATCCAATCTTTTCCATAATGCCTGATACCATGCATTATGCTTCATTTATAAGCCTTTACTCATGGAGCACCAACGATAAGTTTAGAATTGTCCTTTTTACTAGCTGATCAACTTTACATGTCCGCACTAAGTCATTTTTAAATTTTGATTTAGAGCTCATAATGACATGAGTCAAAAGCCCATGTTAACCTAGGTCAATTTTCCATATTGCAACAACATTTGAGACTAAAAGAGTTATGCAAAAGCCTCCAAGTAATCCAATGTATCCCAAACTGCGTGATGCCATGCATTATTCTTCATTTATAAGCCTTTACTCAAGGAGCACAAATAATTAGTTTAGAATGATCATTTTAACAGGTCGATCAACTTGACATTTCCGCACTAAATCATTCGTAACTTTTGATCTAGAGTTCATAATGACACGAATCCATCGCCTACGTTAAGCTAACTCTATTTTCTATACTGTGACAACATTTGAGACTAAAAGAGCTATGACAAAGCCTGGAAGTAATCCAATTTATCCCAACTGCGTGATGCCATGCATTATGCTTCATTTATAAGTCTTTACTCAAGGATCACAAATGATCACTTTAGAATAATCCTTTTAACAGGCCGATCAATTTGACATGTACGACCTAAATCTTCCGTACTATTGATTTAGAGTTCAAAATGACAAGAATCCAACACCCACGTTAAGCTAGCTCAATTTTCTATATTGTGACAACATTTGAGACTAAAAGACCTACGACAAAGCGTCCAAGTAATCCAATTTATTGAAAACTGCATGATGCCATGCATTATGTTTCATTTATAAACCTTTACTCAATGATCACAAATGATCAGTTTATAATGATCATTTTAACTGGACTATCAACTTGGCATGTCTACAATAAGTCGTCCGTAACTTTTGATTTAGAGCTCAAAATGACACGAATCCAACACCCATGTTAAGCTAGCTCGATTTTCTATATGTTCTGATAAAATTTAAGACCAAAATAGCTACGACAAAGCATCCAAGTAATCGAATCTATTACAAACTACGTGACGCCATGCATTTTGCGTCATTTATAACCCATTACCAGAGGAGCATCAATGACTAGTTTAGAAGGATAATTTTAACTGGCCGATCAACTTGACATGTCCACACTAAATTGTCTGTAACTCTTGATTTAAAGTTCAAAATGACACGAATCCAATGCCAACGTTAATCTAGCTAAATTTTCTATATTGTGACAACATTTGAGACTGAAAGAACTACGAAAAAGCCTCTAAATTATCCAATGTATCCCAAACTGTGTGATGGCATGCATTATGCATAATTTATAAGCCTTTACTCAAGGAGCACCAATGATAAGTTTAGAATGATCATTTTAACTAGCTGATCAACTTGTGATGTCCATAGTAAATCGTTTTTAACTTTTGATTCAGAGCTCAAAATGACATGAGTCCAGCACCCATCTTAAGCTAGCTCAATTTTCCATATTGTGAGAGCATTTGAGACTGAATGAGCTACGAAAAGGCCTCGAAGTAATCCAATGTATCCCAAACTGCAAGATGACATGCATTATACTTTATTTATAATCTTAGAATGATCATTTTTACTAGCTAATAAACTTTACATGTCCGCACAATTTTTAACTTTTGATTTGCAGCTCAAAATGACATGAGTCCAACGCCTACATTAAGATAGCTCAATTTTCCAAATTATGACAACAAATGAGACTGAAAGAGTTATGAAATATCCTCCATGTAATCCAATGTATCCCAAACTGCGTGATGACATGCATTATGCTTCATTTACAAGCCTTTACTTAAGGAGCACCGATGACCAGTTTAGAATGATCATTGTAACTGGCCGATCAACTTGACATGTCCGCACTAAATCGTGTGTAACTTTTGTTTAGAGTTTAGAATGACACGAATCCCACGTCCACGTTAAGCTAGCTCAATTTTCTATATTGTGACAACATTTGAGACTGAAAGAGCTACGAAACAGCCACCAAGTAATCCAATGTATCCCAAACTGCGTGATGCCATGCGTTATACTTCATTTAAAAGCCTTTACTCAAGGAGCACCAATGATCATTTTAGAATGATTATTTTAACAGGCCAATCAACTTGACTTGTCCTCATTATATCGTCCGTAACTTTTGATTTAGAGCTCAAAATGACACGAATCCAACACCCTTGTTAAGCTAGCTCAATTTTCTGTATATTCTGATAAAATTTAAGACCAAAATAGCTATGACAATGCCTCCAAGTAATCCAATGTATTCCAAACTTTGTGATGTCATGCAATACGATTCATTTATAACAAATTACTCGAGGATCACCAATGAAATAGTTTACAATGACCACTTTAACTGGCCGATCAACTTGACATGTCTGCACCAAATCATCTTTAACGTTTGATTTAGAGTTCCGAAAGACACGAATCCAACGCCCACATTAATCTAACTCAATTTTCCATATGGTGACAACATTTGAGACTAAAAGAGTTACCAAAAATCCTCCAAGTAATCCAATGTATCCAAAACTGCGTGATGCCATGCATTATGCTTCATTTATAAGTCTTTAGGCATGGAGCACCAATGAGAAGTTTAGAATGATCATTTTAACTAGCTGATCAACTTGACATGTCCGTAGTAAATCGTTCGTAACTTTTGATTTAGAGTTCAAAATGACACGAATCCAACGCCCACGTTAAGCTTCCTAAATTTTCCATATGGTGACAACATTTGAGACTGAAAGAAATTAGAAAAAGCCTTCAAGTATTCCAATGTATCCCAAACTTTGTGATGCCATGCATTATGCATAATTTATAAGCCTTTACTCAAGGAGCACGAATGACCCGTTAAGAATGATCATTTTAACTGGCTAATCAACTTGACATGTCCGCATTAAATCGTCCGTAACTTTTGATTTAGAGTTAAGAATGACACGAATCCAACGTTCACATTAAGCTAGCTCATTTTCTATATTGTGACAACTATTGAGACTGAAAGAGTTAAGAAAAAACCTCCAAGTAATCCAATGTATCCCAAACTACCTGATGCCATGCATTATGTTTCATTTATAAGTCTTTACTCAAGGAGCAGCAATGATCAATTTAGAATGATAATTTTAACATGCCAATCAACTTGACATGTCCGCACTAAATCGTTCGTAACTTTTAACTTAGAGTTAATAATGACACGAATCCAACGCCCATATTAGGCTAGCTAAACTTTCTATATTGTGACAACATTTGACACTAGAAGAGCTACCAAAAAGCCTACAAGTAATCCAATATTTCAGAAACTGCGTGATGCTATGAATTATGTTTCATGTATAAGCCTTTACTCAAGGAACAACAATGATCAAATTAGAATGATATAGTTAACTAGCCGATCAACTTGACATGTCCACACTAAATCGCTCGTAACTTTTGATTTAGAGTTCAAAATGACACGAATCCAATGACCACGTTAAGCTAGCTAAATTTTCCAAACTGCGTGATGCCATGCTTAAATAGCTACAACAAAATTTGATACTTAAATAGCTACGACAAAACCTCCAAATAAACAATTGTATCCCAAACTAGGTGAAGCCATGCTTTATGCTTCATTTATAAGCCTTTACTCAAGGAGCACCAGTGATCAGTTATAATGATTAACTATCTGATCAACTTGACATGTCCCAACTAAATCGTCTTTAACTTTTGATTTAGAATTCAAAATGGCACGAGTACAACGCCCACGTTAAGCTAGCTCAATTTTCATATTACGACAACATTTCAGGTTGAAAGAGCTAAGAAAGAGCTTCAAAGTAATCTAATTTACCCAAAATTGCGTGATGCCATGCATTATGCTTCATTTATAAGCCTTTACAGAAGGAGTAACAATGATTAGTTTAGAATGACCTTTTTAACTGGCCGATCAACTTGACATATCCGCACTAAATCGTCCGTAACTTTTGATTTGAAATTCAAAATGACCGAAATCCAACACCGACTTTAAGCTACCTTAATTTTCAATATTGTGACAAAATTTAAGTACGAAATAGCTACGACAAAGCTTCAAAATAATCCAATCTATCTTAAACTGTGTGATGCCATGCATTATGATTCATTTATAATCGTTTACTCATGGAGCACCAATGATAAGTTTAGAATGGTCATTTTAACTAATTGTTCGACTTGACATGTCCACACGAAATCGACTTTAACTACCGATTTAGAGCTCAAAATGATATGAGTCCAACGCCGACGTTAATTTAGTTCAATTTTCCATAATGTGATAACATTTGAGACTGAAAGAGTTACGAAAAAGCCTCCACGTAATCCAATGTATCCCAAACTGTGTGATGCAATGCATTATGCTTCATTTACAAGCCTTTACTCAAGGAGCACCAATGATCAATTTAGAATCATCATTTTAATAGGCAGATCAACTTGACATTACTGCACTAAATTGTTTATAACTTTTGTTTTAGAGTTCAGAATAACATGAAATCATCACCCCAAGTTAACCAAGCTCAATTTTCAATATTGTGACAACATTTGAGACTGAAAGAGTTACGACAAAGCCTCAAAGTAATCCAATTTTTTTCCAAATTGCGTTATGCCATGCATTATGTTTCATTTATAAGCCTTAACTCAAGGATCACAAATGATCAGTTTAGAATGATCATTTTAACAGGCCGATCAACTTGACATGTACGACCTAAATCATTTGTACTATTGATTTAGAGTTCAAAATGACAAGAATCCAACACCCACGTTAAGCTAGCTCAATTTTCTATATTGTGACAACATTTGAGACTAAAAGACCTACGACAAAGTGTCCAAGTAATCCAATTTATTGCAAACTGCATGATGCCATGCATTATGTTTCATTTATAAGCCTTTACTCAAGGACCACAAATGATCAGTTTATAATGATCATTTTAATTGGGCGATCAACTTAGCATGTCTACACTAATTCGTCCGTAACTTTTGATTTAGAGCTCAAAATGACACGAATCCAACACCCATGTTAAGCTAGCTCAGTTTATATTCTGATAAAATTTAAGACCAAAGTAGCTAAGACAAAGCCTCCCAGTAATCCAATCTATTACAAACTGCGTGATGCCATGCATTTTGCATCATTTATAACCCATTATTCGAGGAGCATCAATGACCAGTTTATAATGATCATTTTAACAGACCGATCAACTTGACATGGCCACACTAAATTGTCTGTACCTTTTGATTTAGAGTTCAAAATGACTCGAATCCAATGCCCACGTTAATCTAGCTAAATTTTCCATATTGTGACAACATTTGAAACAGAAAGAACCACGAAAAAGCATCCAAATAGCCCAATGTATCCCAAACTGTGTGATGCATGCATTATGCATTATTTATAAGCCTTTACTAAAGGAGCACCAATGATAAGTTTAGAATGATCATTTTAACTAGCTGATCAACTTGACATGTCCGCAGTAAATTGGTCGTAACTTTTGATTTAGAGTTCAAAATGACACGAATCCAACACCACGTTAAGCTAGCTAAATTTTCCATATTGTGACAACATTTGAGACTGAAAGAACTACGAATAAACCTTCAAGTAATCCAATGTATCCCAAACTTTGTGATGCCATGCACTATGCATAATTTATAAGCCTCAAGGAGCACGAATGACCAGTTAAGAATTATCATTTTAACTGGCCGATCAATTTGACATGTCCACATTAAATCATCTGTAACTTTTAATTTAGAGTTCGCAATGACACGAATCCAATGTCCACATTAACCTAGCTCAATTTCCTATATTGTGACAAAATTTGAGACCGAAAAAGTTACGAAAAAGCCTCTAAGTAATCCAATGTATCCCAAACTACGTGATTCCATGTATTATGGTTCATTTATAAGTCATTACTCACAGAGCAGCAATGATCAGTTTAGAATGATAATTTTAACATGCCAATCAACTTGAGATGTCCACACTAAATCGTTCGTAACTTTTAAATTAGAGTTAATAATGACACGAATCCAATGCCCATGTTAGGCTAGCTAAAAATTCTATTTTGTGAAAACATTTGAGACTGGAAGAGCTACAAAAAAGCCTCCAATTAATCCAAAATTTCAGAAACTGCGTGATGCCATGAATTATGCTTCATGTATAAGCCTTTACTCAAGGAGAAACAATGATCAATTTAGGATGATCAATTTAACTAGCCGATCAACCTGAAATGTACGCACAAAATCGTTCGTAACTTTTGATTTAGATTTCAAAATGACACGAATCCAATGACCACGTTAAGCTAGCTAAATTTTCTATATTGTGACAACATTTGAGGCTTAATGTGCTACGACCAAGCCTCCAAGTAAACCAATGTATCCCAAACTGCCTGATGCCATGCATTATGCTTCATTTATAAACCTTTACTCAAGGAACACCAATGATCAGTTTAGAATGATAATTTAGAGTTCAAAATGACACAAATCCAACGCCCACGTAACTTTTGATTTAGAGTTCAAAATGACACAAATCCAACGCCCACGTTAAGCTAGCGCAATTTTCGATATTGTGACAAAATTTAAGTTTAAAATACCTACGAAAAAGCGTCGAAGTAATGCAATCTATCCCGAAATGCCTGATGCTATACATCATGCTTCATTTATAAGCCTTTATCAAAGAAGCACCAATGATTACATTAGAATGATCACTTTAATTGGCTGATATACTTGACATCTGCTCACTAAATCATCCTTAACTTTTGATTTAGAGTCAGAATGACAAATTTCAACCGCCCACGCTAAGCTAGCTCAATTTTCTATATTGTCACAACATTTGAGACTAAAAGAGGTACAACAAAACCTCCAAGTAATCCAATGTATCCCAAACATCTTGATGCCATGTATTATGCTTCATTTATAAGCTTTTACTCAAGTAGCACCAATGATCAGTTAGAATGATCATTTTAACGGACCGATAAACTTGACAAGTCCACTAAATCATATGTAACTTTTGATTTAAAGTTCAAAATGACACAAATCCAATACCCACGTTAAGCTAGCCGAATTTTCAATATTATGACAAAATTTAAGTCCGAAATACCTACGAAAAAGCGTCCAAATAATCCAATCTATCTGAAACAGCGTGATGCCATGCATTATGCTTCATTTACAAGCATTTACTCAAGGAGCACCACTGATCGGTTTACAATGATCATTTTAACTAGCCGATCAACTTGACACGTCCACACTAAATCGTATGTAACTTTTGATTTAGAGTTCAAAATGACATAAATCCAATGCCCACGTTTAGCTAGCCCAATTTTTGATATTGTGACAAAACTTATCTCCAAAATACCTAAGACAATGGGTCCAAGTAATCCAATGTATCCCAAACAGTGTGATGCCATGTATTATGATTCATTTATAAGCATTTACTCAAGGAGCTCCATGATAAGTTTAGAATGATCAGTTTAACTGGCCGATCAACTTGACATGTCCTCAGTAAATCGTACATAATTTTTTAATTAGAGTTCAGAATGACACGAATCCAACGCCCACGTTAAACTAGCTCAATTTTCCATATTGTGACAACATTTAAGACTGAAAGAGTTACAACAAAGCCTCCAAGTACTCCAATGTACCCCAAACTTCGTGATGCCATGCATTATGGTTCATTTATAACCCTTTATTTAAGAAGCAACAATGATCTGTTTAGAATGATCATCTTAACTCGCTGATCAACTTAACTGGCTAATCAACTTGAAACGTCCACAGTAAATTGTCTGTACCTTTTGATTTAGAGTTCATAATGACATGAATCCAACGCCCACGTTAAATTAGTTAAATTTTGTATATTGTGACAATATTTGAGACTGAAATAGCTAGGAAAAAGCCTCCAAGTAATCCAATGTATTCCAAACTGCGTGAGGCCATGCATTTTGCTTCATTTATAAGCCTTTACTCACGAAGCACCAATGATTAGTTGAAAATGATCATTTTAACTGCCGGATCAATTTGACATGTCTGCACTAAATCGTCAGTAACTTCTGATTTAGAGTTCAAAATGACAAGAATCCAACACCCACGTTAAGCTAACCCAATTTTCTATATTGTGACAGCATTTTGAAACTAAAAGAGCTACAACAAGGCCTCCAAGTAATCCAATGTATCCCAAACTACATGATGCCATGCATATGCTTCATTTATAACCGTTTACTACATGAGCACCAATGATTAGTTTAGAAAGATAATTATAACTGGCCGATCAACCTGACATGTAAACTCTAAATCGTACGTAACTTTTGATTTAAAGTTAAAAATGACACAAATCCATCGTCCATGTTAAACTAGCCCAATTTCGATATTCGGACAAACTTTAAGTCCAAAATACCTACGACAAAGCGTCCAAGTAATAGAAATTTTCCCAAAATGTGTGATGCCATCCATTATTCTTCATTTATGAGCCCTTACTCAGTAAGCACCAATGATCAGTTTAGAATGATCATTTTAACAGGCGGATCAACTTGACATGTCTGCACTAAATCGTCCGTAAATCTTGATTTAGAGTTCAGAATGACACAAATCACACCCACGCTAAGCTAGCCCAAATTTATGTATTGTGACAACATTTGAGACTGAAAGAGCTACGACAAAGCGTACAAGTAATCCAATATATCCCACATTGCTTGATGCCATGAATTATACTTCATTTATATGGCTCTAATCAAGGAGCACCTATGATTTTTTTAGAATGATCATTTTAACTTGCCGATCAACTTGATATGTCTCCACTAAATTGTTCATAACTTATGATTTAGAGTTCAAAATGACACCAATCCAACGCCCATGGTAAACTAGCCCAATTATCAATACTGTTACAAAATATAAGTCCAAAATAGCTATGACAAAGAATCCAAGTAATCCAATGTATCAAAAACTCTGTGATGCCATGCATTATGCTTCATTTGTAAAGCTTTGCTGAATGAGCACCAATGATCTGTTTAAAATGATCATTTTAACTAGCTGACCAACTTGACATGTCCGTACTAAATCGTCTTTAACATTTTATTTAGAGCTCAAAATGACATGAATCCAACGCCACGTTAATCTGGCTGAAGTTTCAGTATTGTGACAACATTTGAGACCGAAAGCGCTATGACGAAGCGCCTGAGTAATCAAATGTATCCCAAACTGCGTGATGCTATGCATTATGCTTCATTTGTATACCTTTGCTCAGTTAGCACCAATGATCAGTTTAAAATGATCAATTTAACTAGCTGAGCAACTTTACATAACCGCACTAAATCGTCTTTAAAATTTGATTTAGAGCTCAAAATGACATGAATCCAACATCCACGTTAATCTAGTTCAACTTTCAATATTGTGACAACATTTGAGACCAAAATAGCTGAGACAAAGCCTCCAAGTATTCCAATGTATTCCGAACTGTGTGATGCCATGCATTAGTCTTCATTTATAAGCCTTTACTCAAGGAGCACCAATGATCAATTTAGAATAATGATTTTAACTGGCTGATCAACATGTCATGTGCACACTAAATCGTCTGTAACTTTTGATTTAGAGTTCAGAATAACACGAATCCAATGCCCACTTTAAGCTAGCTCAATATTCTATATTGTGACAAACTTTAAGACAAACATAGCTATGACAAAGCTTGCAATTAATCCAATCTATCTTAAACTGTGTGATGCGATGCATTATGCTTCATTTGTAAACCTTTTTTCAATGAGCACCAATGATCAGTTTAGAATATCAATTTAACTCGCCGATAAATTGACATATCCGCATGAAATCATTCGTAATTTTTGATTTAGAGTTCCAAATGACACGAATCCACTGCCCACGTTATGTAGCTCAAAATTCTATATTATGATAAAAATTAAAACTGAAATAGCTATGACAAAGCCTCCAAGTAATCCAATTTATAAGCCGTTACAAATTTTACACCAGTAATCAGTTTAGAATGATAATTTTAACTGGCCGATCAAATTGACTTATACGCACTAAATCGTCTGTCACTTTATATATTTAGAGTTCAGAATGACACGAATACAATGCTCATGCTAAACTATCTCATATTTTTTTATATTGTGATACAATCTATCCTTATCTGTGTGATGCCATGCATTATGCTTCATTCAAAATCCTTTAATGAAGAAGCACTAATGATCATTTAGAATGATCAGTTTAGAATGATCACTTTAACCGGCCAATCAACTTGATATGTCCACACTAACTCATCTGTAACATTTGACTTAAAGTTCATAACGACACAAATCCAATGCCCACGTTAAAGCAGCTCAAATTTCTACATTGTGACAACATTTGAGACTGAAAAAGGTACCACAAAGCCTTCAAGTAAATCAAACTATTATAAATTGCGTGATGCCATGCATTATGATTCATTTTTAAGTCTTTATTCAAGGAGCACTAATGTTGAGTTTAGAATGATCAGTTGAGAATGATCACTTTAACTGACCGATCAACTTGATATGTACGTACTAAATCATCCATAACTTTTGATTTAAAGTCCGGAATGACACGAACCGAATGCCCATGCTAAGCTAGCTTAATATTCTATATTGTGACAAAATTTAATACTTAAATAGCTACGACAAAACTTCAAAGTAATCCAATCTATGCCAAACTATGTGATGCCATGAATTATGCTTCATTTATGCGTTACTCAATGAGCACCAATGATTAGTTTAGAATGATCAATTTCAAAATGACACAAATCCAAAGCTCACGTTAAGCTACCTCAATTTTCGATATTGTGATAAAATTTAACGCCAAAATAGCTACAACAAAGCCTGCAAGTAATCCAATCTATCCCAAACTCCGTGATGCCATGCATTATGCTTCATTTTTAAACCTTTGCTCAATGAGCACCAATGATCAGTTTATAATGATCAATTTAATTAGCTGATAAACGTGATATGTCCCCACTAAATTGTCCGTAACTTTTCATTTAGAGTTCAGAATGACATGAATCGAAGCCCACGTTAAGCTACCTCAATTTTCTATATTGTTATAAAATTTAAGACTGAAATAGCTACGACCAATGTAATCCAATGTATCCCAAACTGCGTGATGCCATGCATTATGCCTCATTGTTTAGTCTTTACTCAAGGAGCACCAATGATCAATTTAGAATAATCATTTTAACTGGCACGAATCCAACGGCCACGTTAAGCTAGCTCAAATTTCTATATTGGGACTACATTTGAGACTGAGAGAGCTACCACAAAGGCTTCGAGCAAGCAATATATCCTAAAATGCGTGATGCCATGCATTATGCTACATTTATAAGCCTTTACTCAAGGATTACTATTGATCAGTTTAGAATGATCATAGTAGAATAATCACTTTAACTTGCCCATCAACTTGACATGTCAGCACTAAGTTGTCCGTAACTTTTGATTTAGAGTTCAAAATGACACTAATCCAATCCACACGTTAAGCTAGCTCAATATTCTATATTGTGACAAAATGTAAAACCGAAATAGCTACGAAAAACCATCCAAGTAATCCAATCTGTCCCAAATTTTGTGATGCCATGCAATATGCTTCATTTATACACCTATACTAAATGGGCACCACTGATCAGTTTAAAATGATTATTTTAACTAGCTGATGAACTTGACATGTACGCACTAAAGCGTCTTTAACATTTGATTTAGAGCTTAAAATGACATGAATCCAACACCCAAATTAATCTAGCTCAATTTTCTATATTGTGACAACATTTGAGACTGAACGAGCTACAAAAAAGCTTCCAAGTAGTCCAATGTATCCCAAATTGTGTGATTCTATGCATTGTGCTTTATTTGTAAACATTTGCTCAATGAGCACCAATGCTCAGTTTATAATGACCAATTTCACTAGCTGATAAACTTGACATGTCACCACTAAATCATCCGTGACTTTTTATTTAGAGTTCAGAGTGACACGAATCTAACGTCCACGTTAAGCTAGGTCAATATTCTCTATTGGGAACAAATTTAGGACCGAAATTGTTCAGAGTGACCGAAATTCTGAACGAGCTACAAAAAAGCCTCCAAGCAATCCAATCCATCCCAAACTGCGTGATGCCATGCATTATGTTTTATTTGTTAACCTTTGCTCAATGAGCACCAATGATCAATTTAGAATTCAAAATGTCCGCACTAAATCGTCTTTAACATTTGATTTAGAGTTCAAAATGATATAAATCCAACGCCCACGTTAAT
>JAEVFF010000331.1:133428-155803 GCA_018901945.1 Pugionium dolabratum | reverse complement strand
AAATAAAGTTCAAAATGACATGAATCCAACGTCCATGTTAAGCTACCTCAATTTTCTGTATTATGACAAAATTTTAGACAGAAATAGCTACAACAAAGCTTCCAAGTAATCCAATCTATCCCAAATTGTGTGAAGCCATGAACTATTCCTCATTTATACGCCTTTACTCAATGAGCACCAATGATCAGTTTAGAATGATCATTTAAATAACTGATCAACTTGACATGTCTCCACTAAATCATTTTTAACTTTTGATTTAGAGCTCAAAATGACACTAATCCACCGCCCACGTTAAGCTAGCTAAATTTTCCATATTGTGACAACATTTGAGGCTGAAAGAGATACAACAAAGCCTCCAAGTAATCCAATGTATCCCAAACTGTGTGATGTCATGCGTTACTCTTCATTTGTAAACCATTACTGAAAGGGCACCATTGATCAGTTTAGAATGATCACTATAACTGGTCGATCAAGTTGACATGGCTGCACTATATCGTCTGTAACTTTTGATTTTGAGTTCGAAGTGAAATAAATCCAACGCCAACGTTAAGCTTGAGCAATATTTTGTACTGTGAACAAATTTAAGACTGAAACAGCTTTGACAAAGCTTACAAGTAATCCAATCTATTCCAAATTGCATGATGCCACACAATATGCTTCATATATACGCTTTATCTCAATGAGCATCAATGAACAGTTTAGAATGATCATTTGAACTAGCTGATCAAGTTGGCATGTCCGTAGTAAATCGTCTTTAACTTTTGAATTAGAGCTCAAAATGTCACGAATCCAACGCTTACGTTAAGGTAGCTCAATTTTCTATATTGTGACAACATTTAAGACTTAAAGAGCTACGACAAAGCCTCCAAGTAATCCAATGTATCCCAAACTACGTGATGCAATGCATTACGCTTCATTTATAAGTCTTTACTCAATGACCACCAATGATCAGTTTAGAATGATCATTTTAACAGGCCGATCAAGTTGTCATGTCCGCACTAAATCGTCTGTAACTTTTGATTTTGAGTTCGGAATGAAATGAATCCAATGCCCACGTTAAGCTAGCTCAATATTTTGTAATGTGAAAAAATTTAAGACCGAAATAGCTACGACAAAGCCTCCAAGTAATATATCCCAAATTGCATGATGCCAAGCATTATGCTTCATATATACGCTTTAACTCAATGAGCATCAATGATTAGTTTAAAATGATCACTTTAACTAGCATATCAACTTGACATGTCCGCAGTAAATCGTTTTTAACTTTTGAATTAGAGCTCAAAATGACACGAATCCAGCGCTCACGTTAAGCTAGCTCAAGTTTCTATATTGTTACAAAATTTATGATTTGAGGAGCTACAACAAAGCCTCCAAGTGATCCAATGTATCCCAAACTACGTGATGCAATGCATTATGCTTCATTTATATGTCTTTACTGAATGACCACCAATGATCAGTTTAGAATGATCATTTTAACTGGCCGATCAAGTTCTCATGTCCACACTAAATCGTCTGTAACTTTTAATTTAGAGTTTAGAGTGACATCAATCCAACGCCCAAGTAAGGGTAGTTCAAATTTCTATATTGTGACAAAAATTAACAACAAAATAGCAACGACAAAGCCTCCAAGTAATCGAATCTATCTTAAGCTTTGTAATGCAATGCATTGTGCTTCACTTATATGCCTTTGCTCAATGAGCACCCATGATCAGTTTATAATGATCATTTTAACTAGCTGATCAACTTGACATGTCCACACTAAATCGTCTTTCAATTTTGATTTCGATCTCAAAATGACATGAATCCAACACCCACCTTAATCTAGCTCAATTTTCCATGTTGTGACGACATTTTAAACTAAAAGAGCTAGACAAAGCCTCAAAGTAATGCAATCTATCCCAAACTGCGTGATGCCAAGCATTATGATTCATTTATAAGTCTTTAGAATGATCACTTTAACTGGCCGATCAAGTTGACATGTCCGCACTAAATCGTCCGTAACTTTTGATTTAGAGTTCAGAATAAAACAAACCAAACCCCCACGGTAAGCTAGCTCAAAATTTTGAATTGTGACAAAATTTAAGACCGAGATAGCTACGACAACGCCTCTAACTAATCTAATCTATCCCAAATTGTGCGATGCCATGAATCAATGAGCACCAATGATCAGTTTAGAATGATCATTTAAGTAGCTGATCTACTTGACATGTCCGCACTAAATCGTCTTTATTTGATTTAGAGCTCCAAATGACACTAATCCACCGCCCATGTTAAGTGAGCTCAATTTTCCATATTGTGACAACATTTGATACTTAAAGATCAACGACAAAGCCTCCAAGTGATCCAATGTATCCCAAACTACGTAACGCAATGCATTACACTTCATTTATAAGTCTTTACTCAATGACCATCAATGATCAATTTAGAATGATCATTTTAACTGGCCGATGAACTTGGCATGTACGCACTAAATCGTCTGTAAATTTTAATATAGAGTTCAGAATGACACGAATCCAACACACACTTTAAGGTAGGCAAACTTTCTATATTGTGCGAACATTTGAGTGTGAAAGAGTTATGACAAAGCCTTCAAGTAATCCAATGAATACGAAACTGTGTGATGCCATGAATTGTGCTTCATTTATAAGTCTTTACTCAAGGAGCAGCAATGATCATTTTCGAATGATCATTTTAACTGGCTGATCAACTTGACATGTCCACACTAAATCGTCCGTAACTTTTGATTTATAGTTCAGAATGAGACGAATCCAATGCCCACGTTGAACTAGCTCAATGTTCTATACTGTGACAAAAAATTTAAACCGAAATAGCTAAAACGAAGCCTCCATGTATTAAGCTTCATTTGTAAACCTTTGCTCAATGAGCACCAATAATCATCTTAGCAAGATCAATTTAACTGGGCGATCAACTTGAAGTGTACGCACTAAAACGTCTATAACTTTTGGTTTAGAGATTAGAATGACACGAATCAAACGCACATGTTAAGTTTGCTCAATTTTCTATATTGTGACAACATTTGAGACTGAAACAGCTCCCACAAAGCGTTCAAGTAATTCAATATATCCTAAGCTACGTAATGCCATGCTTTATGCTTCATTTATAAGCCTTTACTTAAGTAGCACTAATGATCATGTTAGAACGATCAGTTTAGAATGATTACTTTAACTAGCGGATCAACTTGACATGTCCGCACAAAATCGTCTGTAACTCTTGATTTAGAGCTTAAAATGACACGAATCATACGCCCACGTTTAGCTAGCTCAATATTCTATATTGTGAAAAAATTTAAGACCTAAATAATTAAGACAAAGCCTCCAAGTAATCCAATCTATCCCAAATTGCGTGATGCCATGCATTATACTTCATTTATACGCCTTTACTCAATGAGCACCAATGATAAGTTTGGAATGATAATTGTAACTAGCTGATCAATTTGACATGTCTGCACTAAACCGTATTAATCCAACACCCACGTTAAACTAGCTCAATTTTCCATATTGTGACAACATTTGATACTGAAAGAGCTACGACAAAGCCTCCAAGTAATCCAATGTATCACAAACTCTGTGATGCCATGCATTACTCAATGTATCCCAAACTTCATTTATAAGTCTTTACTCAATGAGCACCAATGATCATTTCAACTGCCGATCAAGTTGACATGTACGCACTAAATTGTCCATAACTTACGATTTATAGTTCATAATGACACAAATCCAACGCCCACGTTAAGGTAGATCAATTTTCTATATTGTGACAACATTTGAGACTGAAAAAGCTACAACCAAGGGTTCTAGTAATCCAATCAATCCTAAAATCCATGATATCATGCATTATGATTCCTTTATAAGCCTTTACTCAAGGAGCACTGATGATCAGTTTATCTGGCCGATCAACTTCACATGTCCGCACTAAATCGTACGTATCTTTTGATTTAGAGTTCAAAATGATATGAATCCAACGCCAACGTTCAACCACTACAAGAAAAAAACGTTTTTCCGACGGCCAATTTCGTCGGAAAACCGTCAGTAATACAGATTACCATCCACTTTCCGACAAAAATGGTCCATCGGGACTATTTCGTCGGAAACTAAATTTTATTGGGAAGGTATCGGGAATTTCCGACGGCTTGGCGATAAAACTTGCCGTCGAAAACTTCCGACAGACATTCGATGGTCTATTGCCATCGGAAAACTCCGACATATATTCAATGGAACACATCCGTCGGAAATTCCTGACAAATTTGCGTTGGAAGGATTTCCGAGGAATGTTGCCGTCGGGTATTTGAACCGATTATATTTCCCGATGGTTTTTATGCGTCGGGATATAGGCGAGACGTTTCCGACAGAAATTGCCGTCGGAAATAACCAATTAATTGAAAAAAAGTAAAAAAAATTATTTTTTTTTATAATTTTTCATTAAATATTTTAAAAATATATTATTAAATTTATATTTAAATTCATATTAAATTTATTTTTTTAAAAAATTAATATAATTAATATTTATATTAGTTAATAATTTGAAATTTAATTTATATTTATATTAAATTAAATTAAATTTTTTAAATATTTTAAAAAATAATAATACAATTAATAAAAATAATATTCATAATAAGTATGATAATTAAACAATTTTTAAAATAGAAATTACAAGGAGTGGGAGGAGGAGAAGGAAGAGAAAAAAATCATCAAACAACTTGTTTCTCATCATTTGTACAATATTTTTGAGATTATTCATCTTTATTTTCATAGTCCCCATTTCTTCTTTCAGCTGTTCACTCTCCTCGTTTCTAGCTGCAGATGTTGTGCCACCGGTATCTGCAGCTCTCCCGAGTTCTGGATGATGACCATTAGAAAATGGTACTTCCTGTAAAAACAAAAAAATATTATTAGAAAATTATTATAATATTAATTATATATAAAAAATCAAACTTACATCAAGGACGAGACGGTTAATCTTAGAACGAGGCAATTCAGCGACCGAAGATGAAGAACCAACTTGAGACTGCTGGGTTAAAATATAACTTTTTTCTTTTTTACTTTTTCGATGATCTCACTAACGAGACAATCTTGGATATGACCAGTCTTTTTGTTCGTGTGGACGGCCTCGAGAAGTTGCAAGTGATCTGGAGTCGTTCCAATTTCTTGTGCCTAAATGTAAAAAAATTCTAAATTAATAATTTAAAATTTTTCAAATAATAATAAATAAAATTAATATAATTATTAATTTACCAATTGATCGGCTCGTCTTAGAAAACTAGTCGATCCGGCATTGTGAATATAAATGCCTTTGCCTCCTCCGTCGCTCTTATGGTTTCCCGAATTAGTTCTCGAGATGACCTCAGCACTGGAAGATTCCCAATAACGAATAAAGTCGTTCCAAACCGACTAATTCAACCATCTTGGTTTATCTTTTCCCTTTTTCTATTTTTGTTTCCACTCGTTTATGTGGCGGGGAAATTGTACTGTAGCCTCTTTTTCGAAAGCTTCTTCCACCAATTTTGTGTTCATGGGATCCCATGTAAATTCTTGCTGCGAAATTTACTTATATATTACTAAAAAAATTTATTAAAACTATTTAAAATAATTATATATTTAAAAATTAAATAATGTACCGCAAACGTCTTGAACCAAATCTGACGTTATTCATACGGAATCTCTAAAGTTGGTATATGGTTTGTTCAAAAGAGAATGAAGCATCATTAATATAGATTTACTTATTCCGTTGTTTGAAATACCAAACCTACGAATTTTTATGAGAGTAGCGTTTAAATAATTATTTTAAATATAATAGAATAGCGTTAAAATAATTATGTTAAATATTGTTATAGAAAATTTTATTTACCATATCGAATTTCCTTGATGCCTCGGATCAAGAAAAGTAAAAAGTTCACGACCAGGCTCTTGAACCAATTCTTCAATTGTCATTGGTCAGAAAGAATCATTTGCATATTCTGTAACTTGAGTTGGTATACAACTCGCAGTAGACAACTCACCACATCTTTGATACTGTTGATACGACATTAAAACATTATTATTGTAATATTTTATTAGTTTATTTACATTTACTATTTCCTATTTTTTACAGGGAGATAACAGAGAAATAGCTCCCAATTTCGAGAAGATAAACTGGAGAGGAGGAAGAGGAGGAAAAACTTTTTTTGGGTAGCTAAGTATTTGTTCAAGATTTTAACCAATAATTTTATGGCTATGTCATATAATAGTTTAACCTCAGATTTTTTATAATTATTCTAGCACTTTAAACTTTTTTTAATATATAGTGAGAAGTCCACTAATGATGACACATGGCTTTTTTAAAAAATTATAGATTTATTATCTAACAATATTACTCATCGATATATACATGATTTTATAGAAACTTGAATACTTCAGAATCAATTAAATTATAAATAGAGTTCAAATACTATATTTAGATTTTTCTTTTCTAATTTAAAGTTTATTTTTTATTATCAAGAAATTTTAAGATATTTTAATATTAAAGTTGTGTTTTTTTTGAAAATTTAAATTAGTTATATTATATTTGAAACAAAAAATAAAAAAAATACTATTTTTATCAATTATCCAAAAAACTTAACAAATAAATTTCTTTTTTGTATTTCCCCTTCGAGCCATTCGAAAATCAAGGAAATTATTCATAGTTAGATCTCTAAAAAAAATCAAAATCTAAAAAGTTTCATTGTATGGACATTTCAATCTCATTCTTTTTTGGAAAACAAGAAATTAAATGTATAGTAATCATCATCTTAACCTATTATAACCTATTAAATTTCCTTGACGGTCACCGAGAATGTTACACCCATCCTAAAAATCAAATGATGTGATCTTTCTTCTCTGCCAACAATAATTTGGAGTTTACATTGTTCATATTCCTAAAAATTCCAGTTTGCATCAAACGTATAACCTTATCATCTTCCTAAAAATTCCAGTTTACATCAAACGTATAAAAATTCCTAAAAATTCCAGTTTACATCAAACGTATAAAATTCCTAAAAATTTCAGTTTACTAAAAATAAAGAATTATGAAACATAGATCCGAACTACTTAAACTACAAAACTAACACAATCATTCACCACCAAAGTCTTTGTATTCAGTCTTAAACTAAACTTACTCAAGAGAAGCCATGTTTATATCATTACACACTTGTGAAATAAAGGATTCGGCAAAGTTGGTTAAAAATTTACATGATTTCGGCGATTTCTGGCGACATACGGCGGAGAAGAAGAGAAACGTATATTGAGAAGGAGAGAAACGCGAGAGAGAAATAAGAAAAAACGGCTGTAGGTTATATTAAATATTTCCGACGGTGGATTCCATCGGAAATCCATCGGAAACGTAATAAATATTTTTCTTGAATCCTATGTTGGGAATTTGTATCCCGCATAAATTTTTAATCCGTCAGAAGTCCATCGATATTTTGACATCCGGCTCGTCCATGTTCGACTCGTAGCCTGACCACGTTTCAAATGTCGGCTTTCCGATGGATTTCCGACGGATTTGATAACTCCATCGGAAATCCGTCGGTTACGTATATCAATATTTCGAAAAAATATTAAAATTCTCATACTTCTTTCCGACGGCTTTCCGACGGAGTTACCAAATCCATCGGAAATCCGTCGGTTAGGTATATCTATATTTCTTAAAAATATTTATACTAAGAATTTCTATCGGAACTCCGTCGGTTATGTATACTTTTGTGGAAGCATAAATGAAATATGGAAAAAAAATTATTAAATCTGAATTTTAGTCTGAATTTATAAAATATAATTTATATATAATTAAATTATAGAAAAAATTATTAAATCTGAATTTTAATTTGAATTTATAAAATATAATTTAAATATAATTGAATTATGAAAAAAAATATTATTATTACAAATTTAATGTGAATCTGATGAACATTCTGAATTAACTGAATTTTGGTCGTCAAACTCGCCAGTCTCTTCTTCTGAATCTTGATACACGTTGTAATCTGCGTTTGTAGTGTCATCAACAACAAGATTAACTTCAATAGAAGTGTCTATTGAATCTAAGTTACCAATTGTGCTTTGTTGCATAGGCTCTTGTTCGGTAATACCACATACCATTCCTCTAGGATGTATTGAGGTCACTGTAATCGAACTATCTTGCTTGTTCCTCACACGAGGATATCGAATTTAATAAACTTGGTCTGCTTGTTATGCAAGTATAAAAGGATCATATTTTTGATGTCGTTTACGAGAGTGGACAGATGTAACACCGAATTCGTCTTCACGTTGACCCATGACAGGATCGTACCAGTCACAATAGAACACAATACACCTCAAATCAATCATTCTTCGATAGTGAACTTCTAATATTTCATGAAGAAAACCGTTGTATATAATTTTTCCCGATCGAGATGATACACCATAATTACAAGTTGTTTGTGAGTTTCCTTCGCGATGACTCTTAAAATCATATCCATGAGTGCAATACGTTGGATAAGATTTTGCAGTAAATGTAGAACCACTCACCAACTCAACTAACCACGTGAGAAACGTTATCCCCCTAGAAGGACCTGTAGTAACCTACAAAATAATTGAATGTAGTCAATTATAAATATATATATATATATAATATAGTAAACTATTATCGAAAATTACATAATTGTGGTAACACTAACATAAAAATGCAACCATCTTGCAAATTCGTTTTTTTTTTAAGTTCGACCAACTCATTCTCGCTGTAATCTGAATAATGAACATGTATTTGTTCCATGTATATCCTGTTAATTATAAAAAAATAATTAACAATAAATTATAATAACAACTAAAAACAAAATTTAATTGAAGATACCTTTCATATTCCAAAACGTCATCGCAATTTGTCAAAATATACGAATGCAAGTGATTGTGTTCCTCCTCTGAAGGGCGTCGCGTCTTCCCTTTTCCACTTAAACGTCCAATTTATGCAAATATTTTTGACACATATACTGGATAGCTTGGTTTTTCTCGCAGGTCGTCTATTTTTTGTTTGTACTTGCGATGGAAAATAGTAGCTGGCGAAGTTAGATGTTTCTTCATTAATACTTTGTGCGACGATTGAACCTTCAACCTTGGTAAGATTTTTAACTTTTTTCTTTAGGTGGAACATATATCTTTCAGAAGGATACATCCATCGGTACTGAACAGGTCCTCCAAGCGTTGCTTCTCTAGGGAGGTGAATAGGAAGATGCTCCATAACATCAAAAAATGCTGGTGGAAATATTTTCTCCAGGTTGCAAATGAGAATTGGTATTTTTTCCTCCAAATTTTGGATATCGTTTACATTAAGTGATCTTGTACATAAATCTCGGAAAAAAGCACTAATCCCTACATCAAATTTTTTTTTAATATCATATAAAACATGAAATTATGATTATTTATATATAAAATAATGTAAACGTAACTGCAATTGCTTTGTAGACGTTTTTAGGCAGCAGATCGCTAAAGGCAAATGGGAATAGTCTTTGCATGACAACATGACAATCATGACTTTTCATCCCTGAAAATTTGCCTTCAATAGTATCGACACAATTACGAAGATTAGATGCGTATCCATCTGGAAATTTGACACTATGCTTAATCCAGTCAAAGAATTGGTCTTTTGCATGCGCATCCAACCGAAATGCGGGAGACAATGATATTCCATTTGACATTGCATTTAGTTCCTTCCGGGAACAAATATCCGGCAAATCCAATCTAGCTTTCAAATGATCTTTTGTTTTTCCTTGCACATTTAGAACGATATTCATTATGTTGTCGAAAAATTCTTCTCAATGTGCATAACATCTAGATTATGGCGCAACAAATGATCCTTCCAATACGGTAAATCCCAAAAAATGCTCTTTTTGTGCCAATTATGATATTCGCTACAACCATCAACAGGGTAATGTCCGTTACCTCCACATGAAGCCGTTCTATCAGCACCAAAATCTCTAAGTTGAGTCATCATATAATTCCCGTCAAGAATAGGAGGTAGACCATCAAATTTTTTTTTGTTTTTCCTAAACATGTCTTGCTCTGGCAATATGGATGATCTTGCGGTAGAAATCGACGATGACAATCGAACCAACTAGTCTTTCGTCGGTGTTTCAGTTGGAACGCATCAGTATTATCATGACAATATGGGCATGCTAATCTTCCATGGGTCGATCATCCTAATAACATACCATATGCTGGAAAATCACTTATCGTCCACATAAGTACTGCTCCCATCAAGAAGTTATGTTGGTTGGAAACATCGAATGCTTCGACACCATTTTCCCACAATATTTTTAACTCATGAATTAGTGGCTGCAAGAAAATATCAAGCGATCGCTTAAGATGCTCTGGGCCGGGGACGAGAATTGTTAGAAACAAAAACTCTCATTTCATGCACAAAGAAGGAGGCAAATTATAAGGTGTAACTGACAGAAATGATGAGGACATCATGTCGTACATCCAGCCAGGAGACCAGACTGGCCGACCAGGAAGCTTGCCCGAGACAGCCGGACCATCTGGCACGCCTGCCGGCCCAAGCAGTACCGCCGGACCCTCGACCACAAGGACCAGAGCAACCAGCATTGCCGGCGGAGAGGCCCAAGCTTCCGGCACACTTGGTGGCGACGTGGATGACACCGTCGGTCCCTCTGGTGATGCCGCCAACTCCGGGATCAACTTGGCCGGTCCTGAAGGCATTCCGGCCAGTACCTCGTACAGTCCAGCCGGTACAGCCGATCCAGCCGAGTACAGGCGCATTTCCACTTCTACACAAGAGGAATCAGACCAAATGAGCTACGAGCTCCAGGACATGCACTTAGAGGAAGTCTCTACACCAGTGGTACCTCAAGGAGCAATGACAAGAAGCAGATCAAGGGCACTCTTCCACAAATTCAGCTTATGGGGCGACAAGCTCCTAGAGGAAGATCGACTAAGGACAATGGGCCAAAAGTGCAAGGAAGAGTCCAATGGCTTCTCAACAACACAAGGGACATCAGAGACTTGGCTTTAGTGGCAAGAGAGGTCAGGGCTTAAAGATTTTTAACCCTACTCCAAGTCGAAGACTAGGAGCAAGGCGCGTGCATGCCACAAGGACGGCCACCTTCCATTTCTTGGCCATGAGGTAAGATAAGGTAAGTTTCAATTCGAATATATGCCTCTTTCTGTTTTGCAGGGTAGGATCTAGAATATTTACTTTTATTGAGTCAAAGACATTTTAGGAATAGGTCCTTTTTCGATTATACACTTTTGTATCTTTTCCTTTTGTGCACTTTTGTAAGTTTTCCTTTTCTTATTTGAGTCGACCCTAGAAGGTCAAGCTGTCGAGCATATTAATAAGGCTCCTTCTAGCATTGTAGTTCGACAACCTTTTTGATATTAATAAAGATAGAACTTTTTCCCCAACAAGTTTTCTCTCAAGAGACTTGTGCGCTTAGAACCTAGTTGAGACCAGCCCTCCTAGCTTTAAGTTTGTGATTTATCACGAGGTTCATCACCCCTCGTGTGGTTCACTTCACCCTTCCATCTTTTACCAACCAGAAAACCCCCATTCAGAAGCCTAAGGTTGAGTTTCTCACCTAATCTTCTACAAACAGCCCACGCGCATCCAAGCCTTGAATCGAGGCTTGTATCAAGAAGGAGGAAAAGAATGAGGCCCATAGACTCATGGGTCGACATGAAGGATGTCATGCGACAAAGGTTTCTTCCACCTTACTTTCATAGGGACTTGCAACGTCATTTTCGTACTCTTAAGCAGGGTACCAGATCAGTAGAGGAGTACTATGAAGAGTTCGAGAAGCTAAGGAACACATTGGAGCTCAATGATGATGAAGAAGCATTGATGGCACAATTCTTGGATGGACTCCAAGAAAGAATCAGCCGCAAGGTGGAAAAGCAAATCTACAATGACTTCAAAGACTTGTTCCACCTATCTGTCCAGGCTGAGCAGCACATCAAACGTAAGAGCCAAGACATACGCAGCAAGCCTAAGACGCCTTGGGCACCAAGCAACATTCCCAAGCCCGTAGACAAAGGCAAGAGCATAGAGATCGAGTCAAGGTTCTAGAGCAAGCCTCCTGAACCCACCCGTGACCAGAGAGAGCCTAGTAAGTCTTCTAACCTCAGAGATCACGTGACATCACTTGTTTCAAGTGTAGGGGTCGTGGACACATCTCAAGGGAGTACCCAAACAACCGGGTCATGCTGATTACGGAGGCTGGAGAATATGAATCCCAAGATGAAGAGGACTATGAACCAGAAGAAGGATACGGTGACATTGAGTACCCTGATGTGGGGGAAGTGCTGGTCACTAGACGCATCCTCAGTGCAATGGTGGATCCTTCAGATACCATCCAAAGGGAGAACATCTTCCACAGCCGTTGCACCATCAAGGGCAAGGTATGTAACCTCATCATAGATGGTGGTTCTTGCACTAACGTTGCTAGTGCATATATGGTTGATAAGCTAGGTCTAGAGAAGACAAGGCATCCTCGACCATATAGACTGAGATGGCTCGATGACAGAGTAGAGCTCAAGATCCATGAGCAAGTCACTGTACCATTCAGTGTGGGCAAGTACCAAGACCAAGTCGTGTGCGACGTGGTGCCCATGCAAGCTGGCCATCTTCTACTAGGAAGACCATGGCAGTTTGACAAAGAGACCAGGCATGAGGGCCGAACCAATCTCTACACTTTTGTGCATGACAAAAGAAAGGTCAGCTTGGCTCCTCTTACACCTGCCCAGGTACATGAGCTACAACTCCAAATGAGTATGGAAAAGAAACTTATCAAGTCTAATTTTCTTATTCAACCAAGTCATGTCCGGAGAGCTTTAGCCTCGAAGGATCTAATGCTACTAATGGTTTTCAAAGAAGTGTTGAATATAGAAAGAACAGGTAGAGCTACCTCCTGAAGTAGCAACTCTCCTCAACAAGTTCCAGGATGTGTTTCCAGAGGAGATACCAGCAGGCTTGCCTCCTTTACGTGACATAGAACACCAGATCGATCTAGTGCCCGGAGCAGCCCTGCCCAACCGGCCAGCCTACCGGATGAGTCCAGAGGAGTCCAAGGAGCTTGAGAAGCAAGTCAAGGAGCTCCTGGAGAAAGGCTATGTTCAAGAGAGCCTCAGTCCATGTGCCGTACCAGTGCTACTAGTGCCCAAGAAGGATGGGACTTGGCGAATGTGCATGGACTGCCGAGCAATCAACAACATCACAGTCAAGTACCGGCATCCGAATACCACGGCTGGATGACATGCTAGATGAGCTGAGTGGAGCCACGGTCTTCTCCAAGATAGACCTCAAGAGTGGATACCACCAGGTCAGGATGAAGGAAGGTGATGAATGGAAGACTGCTTTCAAGACAAAGCAAGGGCTATACGAGTGGACAGTCATGCCATTCGGCTTGACTAATGCCCTAAGCACCTTCATGCGCCTTATGAACCAAGTTTTTAGGGCGTACATCAGTAAGTTTGTAGTGGTTTACTTTGATGATATATTAGTTTATAGTAAGTGCCTACGGGAACACCTCACACATCTTGAGATGGTACTTAAAACCCTTCGACAAGAAGAGCTTTTTGCCAATCTCAAGAAGTGCACCTTTTGTACTGATAAGCTTGTCTTTTTAGGTTTTGTTGTAAGTTCAGAGGGCCTACAGGTTGATGAAGAGAAGATTCGAGCCATACAAGAATGGCCAACACCAGGCAACATCATCCAAGTAAGGAGCTTCCACGGACTGGCCAGCTTCTATAGGAGATTTGTGCCCAACTTCAGCGGTATTGCCTCACCATTGATGGCAGTAGTGAAGAAGAACGTGGGATTCAGCTGGGGAGAAGCTCAGGAGAAGGCATTCCAGGCCTTGAAGGACAGGCTTACACATGCACCAGTGCTAGTCCTGCCCGACTTCAACAAGACGTTTGAAGTGGAGTGTGATGCCTCTGGAATAGGCATAGGAGCAGTGCTAACCCAAGGAGGGAAGCCAGTGGCATACTTCAGTGAGAAGCTAGGTGGTGCCTCACTGAACTACCCCACTTACGACAAAGAGCTTTATGCCCTTGTCCAAGCATTGGAGACTTGGCAGCATTACTTGCTGTCCAAGGAGTTTGTGATCCACACTGATCATGAGACTCTCAAACACCTCAGAGGGCCAACCAATCTCAAGAGGAGACATGCCAGGTGGATGGAGTTCATAGAGACCTTCCCGTACGTCATCAAGTACAAGAAGGGCAAAGATAATGTGGTAGCCTATGCACTATCAAGGAGGTTTGCCTTGATATCCACCATGGAGGCACAGGTCCTAGGATTCGAGCACATCAGTGACCTATACAAGGATGATCGTGACTTTGCTGAGAGCTACAAGGAGTGTGGCACATGGAGTCAGGGCAAGTTTTACATCCACCAGGGATTCTTGTTCCAAGAGAGAAGGATCATTGAGGGAGCTTATCATCCGAGAAGCTCAGGGAGGAGGACTCATGGGCCACTTTGGTGTCGACAAGACTCTAGCAGTGGTCAAGGAGCATTTCTACTGGCCCCATATCAAGAGGACAGTAGAAGCTCATTGTGAAAGATGCATCACTTGCAAGAAGGCAAAGTCCCGAGTGCAACCTCACGGGTTGTATCTTCCACTGCCCATACCTACACATCCATGGGTGGACATCTCAATGGACTTTGTTCTAGGTCGGCCCAAGATCAACCACAAAGATGCAATCTTTGTAGTGGTGGACAGATTCTCCAAGATGGCACACTTCATTCTGTGTGCCAATGTCAATGATGCCACACAAACAGCTGAGCTGTTCTTCAGGGAGATAGTACGGCTTCATGGAGTGCCAAGGACCATCGTATCAGACAGGGACACCAAGTTCCTCAGCCATTTCTGGAGGACCCTTTGGAGAAAGCTAGGCACGAAGCTACTCTTCTCTACCACCTGCCATCCTCAAACCGATGGCCAAACTGAAGTTGTCAACAGGACACTATCAACTCTTCTCAGGACTACACTAGGGAAGAACCTAAAGACTTGGGTGGAGTGCCTGCCATTCATAGAGTTCGCTTACAACCGAGCCGTGCACTCAGCAACCAAGAAGACACCATTTGAAGTAGTATACGGCTTCAACCCTCTCACCCCATTGGAGCAAACGCCACTGCCACCAGCTGAGATGACCAACCTCAACGGAGCATCCAAGGCAGAGTTCATAAGGAGGTTACACCAGAAGGTAGCAGAAAACTTGGAGAAGAGGACCGGACAGTACGTGACTCATGCCAACAAGGGAAGAAAGGAGGTGATCTTTCAACCAGGCGATTGGGTGTGGCTACACCTACGGAGGAGAGGTTCCCAAACCTAAGGAGTTCCAAGCTAGCACCAAGAGGAGATGGACCATTCAGAGTGCTTGAGAGGATCAACAACAACGCCTACCGGATCGAGCTCCCAGGTGAGTTTAATGTGTCCAACACGTTCAACGTAACTGACTTAGCCCCTTTCCATGCAGATGAACCAGTTTTGAGGACAAAACCTACTGAAGAGGGAGGGGATGATGAGGACATCAGGTCGTACATCCAGCCAGGAGACCAGACTGGCTGACCAGGAAGCTTGCCCGAGACAGCCGGGCCATCTGGCACGTCTGCCGGCCCAAGCGGTACCGCCGGACCCTCGACCAATAGGACCAGACCGACCAGCATTGCCGGCGGAGAGACCCAAGCTTCCGGCACACTTGGTGGCGACGTGGATGACACCGCTGGTCCCCTTGGTGATGCCACCAACTCCGGGATCAACTTGGCCGGTCCTGAAGGCATCCCGGCCAGTACCTCGCACAGTCCAGCCGGTACAGCCGATCCAGCCGAGTGCACGAGCATTTCTACTTCTACACAAGGAAACTCGGACCAGATAAGCTACCAGCTTCAGGACATGCATCTAGAGGAAGTCTCCACACCAGTAGTGCCACCAGGAGCAATGACAAGGAGTAGATCAAGAGCACTCTTCCACAAGTTCAGCTTATGGGTCGACAAGCTCCTAGAGGAAGATCAACTAAGGGCAATGGGCCAGAAGTGCAAAGAAGAGTCCAAAGGCTTCTCAACAACACAAGGGACATCAGAGACTTGGGCTTTAGTGGCAAGAGAGGTCAGGGCCCAAAGTTTCCTAACCCTACTCCAAGTCGAAGACTAGGAGCAAGGTGCGTGCATGCCACAAGGACGGCCACCTTCCATTTCTTGGCCATGAGGTAAGTAAGGTAAGTTTTCAATAAAAATATTTGCCTCTTTCTGTTTTGAAGGGTAGGATCTAGAATATTTACATTTATTGAGTGAAAGATATTTTAGGAATAGGTCCTTTTTCGATTATACACTTTTGTATCGTTTCCTTTTGTGCACTTTTGTAAATTTTCCTTTTCTTATTTGAGTCGATCCTAGAAGGTCAAGCTGTCGAGCATATTAATAAGGCTCCTTCCAGCATTGTAGTTCGACAACCTTTTTGATATTAATAAAGTGCGAATTTTCTCTTTACAAGTTTTTCTCTCAAGAAGCTTGTGCGCTTAGAACCTAGTTGAGACCAGCCCTCCTAGCTCTAAGTTTGTGATTTATCACGAGGTTCATCACCCCTCGTGTGGTTCACTTCATCCTTCCATCAAATACCAACCCAAAGACCCCTATCCAAGAAGTCTAAGGTCGAGTTTCTCACCTAACCTTCTCCAAACAGCCCACGCGCATATAAGCCTTGAATCGAGGCTTATATCAATTTTACTATATGGATTGTGGGTAAGATAAATTAGGGGAATCTGATATTCGCTTAGGGTTGTTTAGATAGATTAGATGAAAAATTCCTGATGTTTAGGGTGTGATTAATGGTAGAGATTGAAGTATATAATCCATATTTAGATCGATGATGTTCTGCTCTTGAGAAGTGTAGACAGAACATGTAGGTAGGCCTAAACATCCTTATTGCATCTTAGCCAATGAGAGTTGATGTCCAACGTGATAGGTGGATAGGATTAGATTCGAACCCAATGATCACTAGGCGATAGATTGCTGTGCAAAAAACTAGTAGTTTACAAGCTGGTGAATGGGTTGTTACCAGGAGAATAGATCAGTCTACTAGACAGTGTTCTAAGTTTTAGGAATTAATCTAATCGAACCTGTAGAATTTTTAGTCAAAAAAGATTGCTCCGACTCGAATGTATTGCACAATGTCCATATTTCTTGCTTATCAAATTTATCTCATATTTACTTTCTTTGCAATTGGATTATTAGACAACTAATCAAAAACCCAATTAGTATTTGCTTAGATTTAAGTGCTATTCTTACTTCCACGAGGATTCGATACCCAACTACTACTCGATTTGCTCTGCACTTAGAGTTGTACACGGGATTAAAACTTAAAACCCCATCCAGGTTTTGGCGTCGTTGACAGGAAAGTTAGATTCACTTAGAGACTAGTTTTTATTTTTTATTTTCTTTTAACTACAGGTAGTTGGTTTCTACAGGTGCATGAACACAAGAAGCTGATCAAACAGAACCCTACAACCGAGTGACATCGACATTTTGCAGTTGGAAAGAGAAGCTATAAGAGCAAGCAGAGAGCAATCAAATCATCTAAGCAGGAACTTGGAAATGGAACACCATGACCAGAACCTATCACTGAATGCTGAGAATGAAGCTCAAGGAGCTGGAGGTCAGTATCAGAATGCATGGAGAGCAAGAGGTCCAATGCACCCACAAATGCTTCAGCGAGTGATAGGGGTGTTTGATGAGCCGCACGTTTATGGCTACCAAACTAGAATTCTCCCACCCGCTGTTGAAAGCAATAACTTCGAGATAAAGGCGAGCTTGATAAATATGGTGCAAGGCAAAAAATTCCACGGTATTGATGAGGACATCAGGTCGTATGTCCAGCAAGGAGACCAGACTGGCCGACCAGGAAGCTTGCCGAAGACAGCCGGACCATTTGGCACGTCTGCCGGCCCAAGCGGTACCGCCGGACCCTCGACCAATAGGACCGGACCGATCAGCATTGCCGGCAGAGAGGCCCAAGCTTCCGGTACAATTGGTGGCAACGTGGATGACACCGCTGGTCCCCCTGGTGACGCCGCCGACTCCGGGATCAACTTGGCCGGCCCTGAAGGCATTCCGGCCAGTACCTCTCACAGTCCAGCCGGTACAGCCGGTACAGCCGATCCAGCCGAGTGCACGAGCATTTCAACTTCTACACAAGGAAACTTGGACCAGATAAGCTACCAGCTTCAGGACATGCATCAGAGGAAGTCTCCACACCAGTAGTGCCACCAGGAGCAATGACAAGGAGCAGATCAAGAGCACTCTTCCACAAGTTCAGCTTATGGGTCGACAAGCTCTTAGAGGAAGATCGACTAAGGACAATGGGCCAGAAGTGCAAAGAAGAGTCCAAAGGCTTCTCAACAATGCAAGGGACTTCAGAGACTTGGGCATTAGTGGCAAGAGAGGTCAGGGCCCAAAGATTCCTAACCCTACTCCAAGTCGAAGACTAGGAGCAAGGCGCGTGCATGCCACAAGGACGGCCACCTTCCATTTCTTGGGCGTGAGGTAAGAAAGGTAAGTTTTCAATTCGAATATATGCCTCTTTCTGTTTTGCAGGGTAGGATCTAGATTGTTTACATTTTTGAGTCAAAGACATTTTAGGAATAGTTCCTTTTTCGGTTATGCACTTTTGTATATTTTCCATTTGTGCACTTTTGTAAACTTTCCTTTTCTTTCTTTGAGTCGACCCTAGAAGGTCAAGCTGTCGAGCATATTTATAAGGCTCCTTCCAGCATTGTAGTTCGACAACCTTTTTGATATTAATAAAGATAGAACTTTTTCCCCAACAAGTTTTCTCTCAAGAATCTTGTGCGCTTAGAATCTAGTTGAGACCATCCCTCCTAGCTCTAAGTTTGTGATTTATCACGAGGTTCATCACCCCTTGTGTGGTTCACTTCACCTTTCCATCGAATACCAACCCAAAAACCCCTATCCAAGAAGTCTAAGTTCGAGTTTCTCACCTAAACTTCTCCAAACAGCCCACGCGCATACATCCTTGAATCAAGGCTTGTATCATTTTGGTATCAGAGCTTAAAGCTCCTAAACCAGGTTGTTTCTATCCCTTAACTTGTTTTGTTTATTGTTCTTGCATTAGTTTAAGTTTCATTCAAGAAAAATCAAAAAAATAATATCAAACTCCAAACCGAGTGCATCTAGCTTCTACGTGTATCACTAGGGTTTAGATTCACTTTTGTATTGCCATTCACGTTTTTCTTTTTGTTTAAATCATATTTCCATTAAATTTAAGTTAAATTAAAAAGAAAAGAAAAAGAAAATAGGAAAAATACCAAAAGAATTCGAATTGGACAGCTAGCAATAGTTGTCAAAAAAGTTTCCTTTTATTCAAATCTTCATATCTTCGAATTTTCCATTTCTCAGATTTTTTCCTTTTGCATTTTTTTGAATCCCTTATACAAGAAAACCCTCTTAATAATTTAGGAGCAGCATAACTTGTCTTCTTCCCTTGTAGTACGCAATGGCAGAAGAAAATAGAGAAGCAACCGAAGCCATGATAGTCATGTTCATCACCCTCCAAACGCAACTCGCATCAATAGGCGAGAGATTGGAGCGCGTGGAGAGGCCTGTGAGATTCCAGGCCATAAGGCACGTGAGAGCTGAGCAAGACCGTGCCGAGGGTCCTGAACACTTTAGGACACGGCACGAACAAGAGGAGCCCCAGCCAGATGGAGATGAGGACACACAACCTCATAACTATCACCATAGGCTGAGAGGACCTCCCCGGCAACCAGAGGCAGAGGATGACGGCTTTGAGCCATATGGTCTTCACTAGAGACCAAGGATGCCTCCTAGACATCATGAGGATGGAGATGAACACGTCTACAACCAGATAACTCATCCTGATGTTAATCTAACTCCTCCAAGTTTTGCAGGAAAGTAGACCCCGAGGCTTACCTAGATTGGGAGAGAAGAAGGGATCATATCTTTGATCATTACAACCAACCAGGGCCTAGGAGAGTCTCAATGGCAGTAGCACAACTCACGGACAATGCCCTCATCTGGTAGGATTGTGAGGTATCTGATAGAAGGAGGAAAAGAATGAGGCCCATAGACTCATGGGTCGACATGAAAGATGTCATGCGACAAAGGTTTGTTCCACTTTACTTTCATAGGGACTTTTTACGTCGTTTTTGTACTCTTAAGCAGGGTACCAGATCAGTAGAGGAGTACTATGAAGAGTTCGAGAAGCTAAGGAATAGGCTGGAGCTCAATGATGATGAAGAAGCGTTGATGGCACAATTCTTAGATGGATTCCAAGAAAGGATCAGCCGCAAGGTGGAAAGACAAATCTACAATGACTTCAAAGACTTGTTCCACCAATCTGTCCAGGCTGAGCAGCACATCAGACGTAAGAGCCAAGATATCCGCAGTAAGCCTAAGACGCCTTGGGCACCAAGCAACATTCCCAAGCCCGTAGACAAAGGCAAGAGCATAGAGATCGAGTCAAGGTTCAAGAGCAAGCCTCCTGACCCCACCCGTGACCAGAGAGAGCCTGGTAAGTCTTCTAACCCTCAAAGATCACGTGACATAACTTGTTTCAAGTGCAGGGGACGTGGACACATCTCAANGCTACACCTACGGCAGGAGAGTTTCCCAAACCTAAGGAGTTCCAAGCTAGCACCAAGAGGAGATGGACCATTCAGAGTGCTCGAGAGGATCAACAACAACGCCTACCGGATCGAGCTACCAGGTGAGTTTAATGTGTCCAACTCGTTTAATGTGTCCAACTCGTTTAATGTTACTGACTTGGCCCCTTTCCATGCAGATGAACCAGTTTTGAGGACAAAACCTACTGAAGAGGGAGGGAATGATGAGGACATCAGGTCGTACATCAAGCCAGGAGACCAGACTGGCCGACCAGGAAGCTTGCCCGAGACAGCAGGACCATCTGGCGCGCCTGCCGGACCAGACAGTACCGCCGGACCCTCGACCTATAGGCCCAGACCGGTCAACATTGCCGGCGGAGAGGCCCAAGCTTCCGGCACACTTGGTGGGGACGTGAATGACACCGCCGGTCCCCCTGATGACCCCGCCGACTCCGGGATCAACTTGGCCGGTCCTGAAGTCATTCCGGCCAGTACCGCGCACAATCCAGCCGGTACAGCCGATCAAGCCGAGTACACGTGCACTTCCACATCTACACAAGAGGACTCGGACCAAATGAGCTACCAGCTCCAGGACATGCACCTAGAAGAAGTATCTACACCAGTGGTACCTCCAGGAGCAATGACAAGAAACAGATCAAGAGCACTCTTCCACAAATTCAGCTTATGGGTCGACAAGCTTCTAGAGGAAGAGCAGCTAAGGACAATGGGCCAGAAGAGCAAATTAGAGTCCAAGGGCTTCTCAACAACACAAGGAACATCAGAGACTTGGGCTTTAGTGGCAAGAGAGGTCAGGGCCCAAAGGTTTTTAACCCTACTCCAAGTCGAAGACTAGGAGCAAGGCGCGTGCATGCCACAAGGACGGCCACCTTCCATTTCTTGGGCGTGAGGTAAGTTAAGGTAAGTTTCAATTCAAATATATGCCTCTTTCTGTTTTGCAGGGTAGGATCTAGATGCTTTACATTTTTGAGTCAAGAACATTTTAGGAATAGGTTCTTTTTCGGTTATACACTTTTGTATCTTTTCCATTTGTGCACTTTTGTAAACTTTCCTTTTCTTTATTTGAGTCGACCCTAGAAAGTCAAGCTGTCGAGCATATTAATAAGGCTCCTTCCAGCATTGTAGTTCGACAACCTTTTTGATTATTAATAAAGTAGAACTTTTTCCTACAAGTTTTCTCTCTAAGAATCTTGTGCGCTTAGAACCTAGTTGAGACCAGCCCTCCTAGCTCTAAGTTTGTGATTTATCACGAGGTTCATCACCCCTCGTGTGGTTCACTTCACCCCTCCATCGTTTACCAACCAGAAAACCCTATCCAGAAGCCTAAGGTTGAGTTTCTCACCTAATCTTCTACAAACAGCCCACGCGCATACATCCTTGAATCAAGGCTTGTATCAATTACTAAATAAACTCAAGAAGGCATTATAAGGAGCTACAAGAGACTAAGGTGCGTATTTAAAATTCTTATGTTTGAATTAACAAGTTTATTTGTTTGCTTTTGCAGAAATGTGATTGTTAAGTTTAAGAGACTTTTATTTGTCATTAGGTCCTAATGTCTTGTTGTTATTTTCGTTTTAGTCCATCCATTATAATGTATTTTCAGCCCTAGAAGGCACCTGCTACCGGACTAGTATATAAAGTCCTTTCTCAGCATGTAATCACTTAAGTTTTATGAAATAAAAACCTAGTTTGTCTTCCTT
>JAEVFF010000331.1:75550-132084 GCA_018901945.1 Pugionium dolabratum | reverse complement strand
CGACAAAGTCTCCAAGTAATCCAATCTTTTCCAAACTGCGTGATACCATGCATTATGCTTCATTTGTAAGCCTTTACTCATGGAGCACCAAGGATAAGTTTAGAATTATCTTTTTACTAGCTGATCGACTTTACATGTCCGCACTAAGTCGTTTTTAACTTTTGATTTAGAGCTCATAAGACATGAGTCCAAAGCCCACGTTAACCTAGGTCAATTTTCCATATTGCAAGAACATTTGAGACTAAAAGAGTTATGAAAAAGACTCCAAGTAATCCAATGTATCCCAAACAGCGTGATGCGATGCATTATTCGTCATTTATAAGCCTTTACTCAAGGATCACAAATGATCATATTAGAATGATCATTTTAACAGGACGATCAACTTGACATGTACGACCTAAATCTTCCATACTATTGATTTAGAGTTCAAAATGACAAGAATCCAACACCCACGTTAAGATAGCTCAATTTTCTATATTGTGACAACATTTGAGACTAAAAGACCTACAACAAAGCGTCCAAGTAATCCAATTTATTCCAAACTGCATGATGCCATGCATTATGTTTCATTTATAAACCTTTACTCAAGGATCACAAATGATCCGTTTATAATGATAATTTTAACTGGACTATCAACTTGGCACGTCTACACTAAGTCGTCCGTAACTTTTGATTTAGAGCTCAAAATGACACGAATCACACACCCATGTTAAGTAGCTCAATTTTCTATATGTTCAGATAAAATTTAAGACCAAAATAGCTACGACAAAGCCTCCAAGTAATCCAATCTATTACAAACTACGTGATGCCATGCATTTTGCGTCATTTATAACCCATTACCCGAGGAGCATCAATGACCAGTTTAGAATGATCATTTTAACTGGCCGATCAACTTGACATGTCCACACTAAATTGTATGTAACTTTTGGTTTAGAGTTCAAAATGACACGAATCCAATGCCCACGTTAATCAAGCTAAATTTTCTATAGTGTGACAACATTTGAGACTGAAAGAACTACGAAAAAGTCTCCAAATAATCCAATATATCCCAAACTGTGTGATGGCATGCATTATGCATAATGTATAAGCCTTTACTCAAGGAGCACCAATGATAAGTTTAGAATGATCATTTTAACTAGCTGATTAACTTGACATGTCCACAGTAAATCGTTTTTAACTTTTGATTTAGAGCTCAAAATGACATGAGTCCAGCACCCACGTTAAGCTAGCTCAATTTCCATATTGTGAGAGCATTTGAGACTGAATGAGCTACGAAAAGGCCTCGAAGCAATCCAATGTATCCCAAACTGCGTGATGACATGCATTATACTTCATTTATAATCTTTTATTCATGGAGCACCAATGATAAGCTTAGAATGATCATTTTTACTAGCTAATACACTTTACATGTCCACACAATTTTTAACTTTTGATTAGAGCTAAAAATGACATGAGTCCAATGCCCACGTTAGGCCAGCTCAATTTTCTTTTTTGTGACAACATTTAAGACTGAAAGAGTTACGAAAGAGCCTCCAAGTAATCCAATGTATCCCAAACTACGTGATGCCATGCATTATGGTTCATTTATAAGTCTTTACTCAAGGAGCAGCGATGATCTGTTTAGAATGATAATTTTAACATGCCAATCAACTTGAGATGTCCGCACTAAATCGTTCGTAACTTTTAACTTAGAGTTAATAATGACACGAATCCAACGCCCATATTAGGCTAGCTAAACTTACTATATTGTGACAACATTTGAGACTGGAAAAGTTATCAAAAAGCGTCCAAGTAATCCAATAATTCAGAAACTGTGTGATGCCATGAATTATGCTTCATGTATAAGCCTTTACTCAAGGAACAACAATGATCAATTTAGAATGATCAATTTAACTAGCCGATCAACCTGACATGTCCGCACTAAATCGTTCGTAACTTTTGATTTAGAGTTCAAAATGACATGAATCCAATGTCCACATTAAGCTAGCTAAATTTTATAACGTGACAATATTTGAGACTTAAAGAGCTACGACAAAGCCTCCAAGTAAACCAATGTATCCCAAACTGGGTGATGCCATGCATTATGCTTCATTTATAAGCCTTTACTCAAGGAGCAACAATGATCAGTTTGGAATGATCATTTTAACTGGCCGATCAACTTGACATGTCCGTACTAAATCGTGTTTAACTTTTGATTTGTAATTCAAAATGACTTAAATCCAACACCGACTTTAAGCTACCTTAATTTTCAATATTGTGTCAAAATTTATGTACGAAATAGCTACGACAAAGCTTCAAAATAATCCAATCTATCTTAAACTGTGTGATGCCATGCATTATGATTCATTTATAAGCGTTTACTTAAGGAGCACCAATGATAATTTTAGAATGATCATTTTAACTAATTGTTCTACTTAAAATATCCACACGAAATCGTCTTTAACTATTGGTTTAGAGCTCAAATTGATATGAGTCCAACGCCCATTTTAAGCTAGCTCAATTTTCCATATTGTCGTAACATTTGAGACTGAAAGAGTCACGAAAAAGCCTCCACGTAATACAATGTATCCCAAACTGTGTGATACCACGCATTATACTTAATTTACAAGCCTTTACTCAAGGAGCAGCAATGATTAGTTTAGAATGATCATTTTAATAGGCAGATCAACTTGACATGTCCGCAGTAAATCGTTTGTAACTTTTGATTTAGAGTTCAGAATGACACGAATCCAACGCCCACGTTAAACTAGCTAAATTTTCCATACTGTGAAAACGTTTGATACTGAAAGAACTACGAAAAAGCCTTAAAGTAATCCAATGTATCCCAAGCTTTGTGATGCCATGCATTATGCATAATTTATAAGCCTTTACTCAAGGAGCACGAATGACCAGTTAAAAATGATCATTTTAACTGGCCTATCAACTTGACATGTCCGCATTAAATCATCCGTAACTATTGATTTAGAGTTCAGAATGACACGAATCCAACGTCCACATTAAGCTAGCTTAATTTTCTATATTGTGACAACATTTGAAACTGAAAGAGTTACGAAAAAGCCTGCAAGTAATCCAATGTATCCCAAACTACGTGATGCCATGCATTATGGTTCGTTTGTAAGTCTTTACTCAAGGAGCAGCAATGATCAGTTTAGAATGATAATTTTAACATGCCAATCAACTTGACATGTCCGCACTAAATCGTTCGTAACTTTTAACTTAGAATTAATAATGACAAGAATCCAACGCCCATGTTAGGCTAGCTAAACTTTCTATATTGTGGCAATATTTGAGACTGGAAGAGCTAACAAAAGGCCTCCAAGTAATACAATATTTCAGAAACTGCGTGATGCTATTAATTATGCTTCATGTATAAGCCTTTACTCAAGGAACAACAATGACCAAATTAGAATGATATATTTAACTAGCCGATCAACTTGACATGTCTACACTAAATCGTTCGCAACTTTTGATTTAGAGTTCAAAATGACACGAATCCATTTACCACATTAAGCTAGCTAAATTTTCTATATTGTGACAACATGTGAGACTTAAAAAGCTACGAGAAAGCCTCCAAGTAAACAATTGTATCCCAAGCTGCGTGATGCCATGCATTATCCTTCATTTATAAGCCTTTACTCAAGGAGCACCAATGATCAGTTTAGAATGATCTTTTAAGTAGCTGACCACTTCACATGTACGCAGTAAATCGTTCGTAACTTTTGATTTAAAGTTCAATATGACATGAATCCAACGCCCACGTTAAGCTAGCTAAATTTTCCATATTGTGACAACATTTGAGACTGAAAGAACTACGAAAAAGCCTTCAAGTAATCCAATGTATCCCAAACTTTTTGATGCCATTCATTATGCATAATTTATAAGCCTTTATTCAAGGAGCACCAATGACCCGTTAAAAATGGTCATTTTAACAAGCCGATCAACTTGACATGTCCGCATTAAATCATCCATAACTTTTTATTTAGAGTTCAGAATGACACGAATCCAACGTCCACATTAAGCTAGCTCAATTTTCTATATTGTGATAACATTTGAGACTAAAAGAGTTACGAAAAAGCCTCCAAGTAATCCAATGTATCCCAAACTACGTGATGCTATGCATTATGGTTCATTTATAAGTCTTTTTTCAAGGAGCAGTAATGATCTGTTTAGAATGATCATTTTAACATGCCAATCAACTTGACATGTCCGCACTAAATCGTTCGTAACTTTTAACTTAGAATTAATAATGACAAGAATCCAACGCCCATGTTAGGCTAGCTAAACTTTCTATATTGTGGCAATATTTGAGACTGGAAGAGCTAACAAAAGGCCTCCAAGTAATACAATATTTCAGAAACTGCGTGATGCTATTAATTATGCTTCATGTATAAGCCTTTACTCAAGGAACAACAATGACCAAATTAGAATGATATATTTAACTAGCCGATCAACTTGACATGTCTACACTAAATCGTTCGCAACTTTTGATTTAGAGTTCAAAATGACACGAATCCATTTACCACATTAAGCTAGCTAAATTTTCTATATTGTGACAACATGTGAGACTTAAAAAGCTACGAGAAAGCCTCCAAGTAAACAATTGTATCCCAAGCTGCGTGATGCCATGCATTATCCTTCATTTATAAGCCTTTACTCAAGGAGCACCAATGATCAGTTTAGAATGATCTTTTAAGTAGCTGACCACTTCACATGTCCGCAGTAAATCGTTCGTAACTTTTGATTTAAAGTTCAATATGACATGAATCCAACGCCCACGTTAAGCTAGCTAAATTTTCCATATTGTGACAACATTTGAGACTGAAAGAACTACGAAAAAGCCTTCAAGTAATCCAATGTATCCCAAACTTTTTGATGCCATTCATTATGCATAATTTATAAGCCTTTATTCAAGGAGCACCAATGACCCGTTAAAAATGGTCATTTTAACAAGCCGATCAACTTGACATGTCCGCATTAAATCATCCATAACTTTTTATTTAGAGTTCAGAATGACACGAATCCAACGTCCACATTAAGCTAGCTCAATTTTCTATATTGTGATAACATTTGAGACTAAAAGAGTTACGAAAAAGCCTCCAAGTAATCCAATGTATCCCAAACTACGTGATGCTATGCATTATGGTTCATTTATAAGTCTTTTTTCAAGGAGCAGTAATGATCTGTTTAGAATGATCATTTTAACATGCCAATCAACTTGACATGTCCGCACTAAATCGTTCGTAACATTTAACTTAGAGTTAATAATGACACGAATCCAACGCCCATATTAGGCTAGCTAAACTTACTATATTGTGACAACATTTGAGACTGGAAGAGTTACCAAAAAGCCTCCAAGTAATCCAATAATTCAGAAACTGCGTGATGCCACGAATTATGCTTCATGTATAAGCCTTTACTCAAGGAACAACAATGATCAATTTAGAATGATCAATTTAACTAGCCGATCAACTTGACACGTCCGCACTAAATCGTTCGTAACTTTTGATTTAGAGTTCAAAATGACAGGAATCCAATACCCACATTAAGCTAGCTAAATTTTATCATGTGACAATATTTGAGACTTAAAGAGCTACGACAAAGCCTCCAAGTAAACCAATGTATCCCAAATTGCGTGATGCCATGCATTATGCTTCATTTATAAGCCTTTACTCAAGGAGCACCAATGATCAGTTTAGAATGATCATTTTAACTAGCTGATTAACTTGACATGAACCCACTAAATCGTCTTTAACTTTTTATTTGGAATTCAAAATGGCACGAGTCCAACGCCCACGTTAAGCTAGCTCAATTTTCCATATTACGACATTATTTCAGGCTGATAGAGCTAAAAAAAGCCTCAATGTAATCTATTTTTTCCCAAACTGCGTGATGCCATGCATTATGTTTTATTTATAAGCCTTTACAGAAGGAGCAACAATGATCAGTTTAGAAGGATCTTTTTAACTGGCCGATCAACTTGACATGTCCTCACTAAATCGTCCGTAACTTTTGATTTGTAATTCAAAATGTCCCAAATCCAACACCGACTTTAAGCTACCTTAATTTTCAATATTGTGACAAAATTTAAGTACGAAATAGCTACGACAAAGCTTCAAAGTAATCCAAATTATCTTAAACTGTGTGATGCCATGCATTATGTTTCATTTTTAAGCGTTTACTCAAGGAGCACTAATGATAAGTTTAGAATGATCAATTTAACTAATTATTCGACTTGACATGTCCACACGAAATCGTCTTTAACTATTGATTTAGAGCTCAAAATGATATGAGTCCTACGCCCACGTTAAGCTAGCTCAATTTTCCATATTGTGGTAACATTTGAGACTAAAAGAGTTAAGAAAAAGCCTCCACGTAATCCAATTTATCACAAACTGTGTGATGCTATGCATTATGCTTCATTTACAAGTCTTTACTCAAGGAGCACCAATTATCAATTTAGAATGATCATTTTAATAGGCAGATCAACTTGACATGACCGCACTAAATCGTTTGTAACCTTTGATTTAGAATTCAGAATGACACGAAACCAATACCCACGTTAACCTAGCTCAATTTTCAATATTGTGACAACATTTGAGACTGAAAGAGTTACGACAAAGCCTCAATGTGTAATCCAATTTTTCCCGAACTGCGTGATGCCATGCATTATGCTTCATTTATAAGCCTTTACTGAAGGATGACAAATGATCAGTTTAGAATGATCATTTTAACAGGCCGATAAACTTTACATGTACGACCTAAATCTTTTGTACATTTGATTTAGAGTTCAAAATGACAAGAATCCAATACCCAGGTTAAGCTACCTCAATTTTCCATATTGTGACAATATTTGAGACTAAAAGACCTACAACAAAGCGTCCAAGTAATCCAATTTATTGCAAACTGCATGATGCCATGCATTATGATTCATTTATTAGCCTTTACTCAAGGATCACAAATGATCAGTTTATAATGATCATTTTAACTGGCCGATCAACTTGGCATGTCTACACTAAGTCATCCGTAACTTTTGATATAGAGCTCAAAATGACACGAATCCAACACCCATGTTAAGCTAGCTCAATTTTCAATATTGTGACAACATTTGAGACTGAAAGAGTTACGACAAAGCCTCAATGTGTAAACCAATTTTTCCCGAACTGCGTGATGCCATGCATTATGCTTCATTTATAAGCCTTTACTGAAGGATGACAAATGATCAGTTTAGAATGATCATTTTAACAGGCCGATCAACTTTACATGTATGACCTAAATCTTTTGTACATTTGATTTAGAGTTCAAAATGACAAGAATCCAATATCCAGGTTAAGCTACCTCAATTTTCTATATTGTGACAATATTTGAGACCAAAAGACCTACAACAAAGCGTCCAAGTAATCCAATCTATTGCAAACTGCATGATGCCATGCATTATGATTCATTTATAAGCCTTTACTCAAGGATCACAAATGATCAGTTTATAATGATCATTTTAACTGGCCGATCAACTTGGCATGTCTACACTAAGTCGTCCGTAACTTTTGATTTAGAGCTCAAAATGACAGGAATCCAACACCCATGTTAAGCTAGCTCAATTTTCTATATATTCTGATAAAATTGAAGTCCAAAACAGCTACGAAAAAGCCTCCCAGTAATCTAATCTATTACAAACTGCGTGATACTATGCATTATGCGTCATTTATAACCCATTACTCGAGGAGCATCAATGACCAATTTAGAATGATCATTTTAGCTGGCCGATCAACTTGACATGTCCATACTAAATTGTCTATAACTTTTGATTTAGAGTTCAAAATGAAATGAATCCAATGCCCACGTTAATATAGCTAAATTTTCAGTATTGTGACAACATTTGATACTGAAAGAACTACGAAAAAGCCTCCAAATAATCCAATGTATCCCAAACTGTGTGATGCCATGTATTATGCATAATTTATAAGCCTTTAGTCAAGGAGCACCAATGATAAGTTTAGAATGATCATTTTAACAAGCTGCTCAACTTGACATGTCCGTAGTAAATCGTTCGTAACTTTTGATTTAGAGTTCAAAATGACACGAATCCAACGCCCACGTTAAGCTAGCTAAGTTTTCCATATTGTGACAACATTTGAGATTGAAAGAACTACAAAAAGGCCTTCAAGTAATCCAATGTATCTCAAACTTTGTGATGCCATGTATTATGCATTTTTTATAAGCATTTACTAAAGGAGCACGAATGACCAGTTAAGAATGATCATTTTAACTGGCCGATCAACTGGGCATGTCCGCTTTAAATCGTCCGTAACTTTTGATTTAGAGTTCTGAATGACACGAATCCAACGTCCATATTAAGCTAGCTCAATTTTCGATGTTGTGACAACATTTGAGACTGAAAGAGTTACGAAAAAGCCTCTAAGTAATCCACTGTATCGCAAACTACGTGATACCATGCATTATGGTTCATTTATAAGTCTTTACTCAAGGAGCAGCAATGATCAGTTTAGAATGATAATTTTAACATGCCAATCAACTTGACATGTCCGCACTAAATCGTTAGTAACTTTTAACTTAGAGTTAATAATGACAACATTCCAACGCCAATGTTAGGCTAGCTAAACTTTCTATATTGTGACAACATTTGAGACTGGAAGGGCTACCAAAAAGCCTCCAGGTAATCCAATATTTCAGAAAATGTGTGATGCTACGAATTATGCTTCATGTATAAGACTTTACTCAAGGAACAACAATGATCAAATTAGAATGGTATATTTAACTAGCCGATCAACTTCACATGTCCGCACTAAATCGTTCATAACTTTTGATTTAGAGTTCAAAATGACACGAATCCAATGACCACGTTAAGCTAGCTAAATTTTCTATATTGTGACAACATTTGAGAGTTAAAGAGCTACGACAAAGCCTCCAAGTAAACAATTGTATCCCAAACTGCGTGATGCCATGCATTATGCGTCATTTATAAGCCTTTATTCAAGGAGCACCAATGATCAGTTTAGAATGATCATTTTATCTAGCTGATCAACTTCACATGTCCGCAGTAAATCGTTCGTAAATTTTGATTTAGAATTCAAAATGAACGAATCCAATGCCCACGTTAAGCTAGCTAAATTTTCCATATTGTGACAACATTTGAGACTGAAAGAACTACGAAAAAGCCTTCAAGTAATCCAATGTATCCCAAACTTTGTGATGCCATGCATTATGCATAATTTATAAGCCTTTACTCAAGGAGCAAGAATGACCAGTTAAGAATGATCATTATAACAGGCTGATCAACTTGACATGTCCGCATTAAATCGTCCATAACTTTTGGTTTAGAGTCCGAATGACACGAATCCAACGTCCACATTAAGCTAGCTCAATTTTCTATATCGTGACAACATTTGAGACTGAAAGAGTTATGAAAAACCCTCCAAGTAATCCAATGTATCCCAAACTACGTGATGCCATGCATTATGGTTCATTTATAAGTCTTTACTCAAGGAGCAGCAATGATCAATTTAAAATGATAATTTTAACATGCCAATCAACTTGACATGTCCGCACTAAATCGTTCGTAACTTTTAACTTAGAGTTAATAATGATACGAATCCAACGTTCATGTTAGGCTAGCTAAACTTTCTATATTGTGAAAACATTTGAGACTGGAAGAGCTACCAAAAAGCCTTCAAGTAATTAAATATTTTAGAAACTGCGTGATGATATGAATTATGCTTGATGTATAAGCCTTTACTCAAAGAACAACAATGATCAAATTAGAATGATATATTTAACTAGCTGATCAACTTGACATGTCCGCACTAAATCGTTTGTAACTTTTGATTTAGAGTTCAAAATGACACGAACCCAAAGACCACGTTAAGCTAGCTAAATTTTCTATATTGTGACAACANTGGCCCATTGTCCTTAGCTGCTCTTTCTCTAGAAGCTTGTCGACCCATAAGCTGAATTTGTGGAAGAGTGCTCTTGATCTGCTTCTTGTCATTGCTTCTGGAGGTACCACTGGTGTAGATACTTCCTCTAAGTGCATGTCCTGGAGCTGGTAGCTCATTTGGTCCGAGTCCTCTTGTGTAGAACTGGAAGTGTGCGTGTACTCGGCTGGATGGCCTGTACCGGCTGGATTGTGCGCGGTACTGGCCGGAATGACTTCAGGACCGGCCAAGTTGATCCCGGAGTCGGCGGTGTCATCAGGGGGACCGGCGGTGTCATTCACGTCCCCACCAAGTGTGCCGGAAGCTTGGGCCTCTCCGCCGGCGATGTTGACCGGTCTGGTCCTATAGGTCGAGGGTCCGGCGGTACTGTCTGGTCCGGCAGGTGCGCCAGATGGTCCTGCTGTCTCGGGCAAGCTTCCTGGTCGGCCAGTCTGGTCTCCTGGCTGGATGTCTCCTGACAACATTTGAGACTTGAAGAGCTACGACAAAGCCTCTAAGTAAACCAATGCCAAACTGCGTGATGCCATGCATTATGCTTCATTTATAAGCCCTTACTCAAGGAGCACCAATGATCAGTTTAGAATGATCATGTTAACTAGCTGATTAACTTTACATGTCCCCACTAAATCGTCTTTAACTTTTGATTTAGAATTCAAAATAGCACGAGTCCAATGCCCACGTTAAGCTAGCTCAATTGTCCATATTACAACAACAATTGAGGCTGACGGCACTAAGAAAAAGCCTCAAAGTAATCTAATTTATCTGAAACTGCGTGATGCCATGCATTATACTTTATTTATAAGCCTTTACAGAAGGAGCAACAATGATCAGTTTAGAATGATCATTTTAATTGGCCGATGAACTTGACATGTCCACACTAAATCGTCCGTAACTTTTGATTTGTAATGCAAAATGACCCAAATCCAACACCGACTTTAAGCTACCATAATTTTCAATATTGTGACAAAATTTAAGTACGAAATAGCTACGACAAAGCTTCAAAGTAATCCAATCTATCTTAAACTGTGTGATGCCATGCATTATTCTTCATTTATGAGCGTTTACTCATGGAGCACCAATGATAAGTTTAGAATGATCATTTTAACTAATTGTTCGACTTGACATGTCCACACGAAATCGTATTTAACTATTGATTTAGACCTCAAAATGATATGAGTCCAACGCCCACGTTAAGCTAGCTCAATTTTCAATATTGTGGTAACATTTGAGACTGAAAGAGTTACGGAAAAGCCTCCACGTTATCCAATGTATCCCAAACTGTGTGATGCCATGCATTATGCTTCATTTACAAGCCTTTACTCAAGGAGCACCAATGATCAATTTAGAATGATCATTTTAATAGGCAGATCAACTCTAGATGACCGCACTAAATCGTTTGTAACTTTTGATTTAGAGTTCAGAATGACACGAAACCAACACCCACGTTAACCTAGCTCAATTTTCAATATTGTGACAACATTTGAGACTGAAATAGTTACGAAAAAGCCTCAAAGTAATCCAATTTTTCCCAAACTGCGTGATACCATGCATTATGCTTTATTTATGAGCCTTTACTCAAGTATCACAAATGATCAGTTTAGAATGACCATTTTAACAGGTCAATCAACTTGACATGTACGACCTAAATCTTCCGTACATTTGATTTAGAGTTCAAAATGACAAGAATCCAGTACCCACGTTAAGCTAGCCCAATTTTCAATACTGTAACAATATTTGAGACTAAATGACCTACGACAAAGCGTCCAAATAATCCAATTTATTGCAAACTGCATGATGCCATGGATTATGTTTCATTTATAAGCCTACTTAAGGATCACAAATGATCAGTTTGTAATGATCATTTTAACTGGCCGATCAACTTGGCATGTCTACACTAAGTCGTCCGTAACTTTTGATATAGAGCTCAAAATGACACGAATCCAACACCCATGTTAAGCTAGCTCAATTTTCTATATTTTCTGATAAAATTTAAAACCAAAATAGCTTCGACAAAGCCTTCTAGTAATCGAATCTATTACAAACTGAGTGATACCATGCATTTTACGTCATTTATAACCCATTACTCGAGCAGCATCAATGACCACTTTAGAATGATCATTTTAACTGGCCGATCAACTTGACATGTCCACACTAAATTGTCTATAACTTTTTATTTAGAGTTCAAAATGACTCGAATCCAATGCCCACGTTAATGTAGCTAAATTTTCCATATTGTGACAACATTTGAAACTGAAAGAACTACGAGAAAACCTCCAAATTATCCAATGTATCCCAAATTGTGTGATGCCATGCATTATGCATAATTTATAAGCCTTTACTCAAGGAGCACCAATGATAAGTTTAGAATGATCATTTTAACTAGCTGATCAACTTGACATGTCCCCAGTAAATCGTTCGTAACTTTTGATTTAGAGTTCAAAATGACACGAATCTAACGCCCACGTTAAGTTAGCTAAATTTCCCATATTGTGACAACATTTGAGACTGAAAGAATTACGAAAACGCCTTCAAGTAATCCAGTGTATCCCAAACTTTGTGTTGCCATGCATTATGCATTTTTTATAAGCCTTTACTCAAGTAGCACGAATGACAAGTTAAGAATGATCATTTTAAATGGCTGATCAACTTGACATGTCGCATTAAATCCTCCGTAACTTTTGATTTAAAGTTCAGAATGACAGTAATCTAACGTCGACATTAAGCTAGCTCAATTTTCTATATTGTGACAACATTTGAGACTGAAAAAGTTACGAACCAAGTAATCCAATGTATCCCAAACTACCTGATGTCATACATTTTGGTTCGTTTATAAGTCTTTACTCAAGGAGCGTCAATGATCAGTTTAGAATGATAATTTTAACATGCCAATCAACTTGACATGTCCGCACTAAATCCTTCGTAACTTTTAACTTAGATTTAATAATGACACCATTCCAACGCCCATGTTAGGCTAGGTAAACTTTCTATATTGTGACAATATTTGAGATTGGAAGAGCTACCAAAAAGCCTCCAAGTAATCCAATATTTCAGAAACTGCGTGATGCTATGAATTATGCTTCATGTATAAGCCTTTACACAAGGAACAACAATGATCAAATTAGAATGATATATTTAACTAGCTGATCAACTTGACATGTCCGCACAAACTCGTTCATAACTTTTGTATTAGAGTTCAAAATGACACGAATCCAATGACCACATTAAGCTAGCTAAATTTTCTATATTGTGACAACAATTGAGACTTAAAGAGCTACGATAAAGCCTCCAAGTAAACAATTGTATCCCAAACTGCGTGATGCCTTGCATTATGCTTTATTTATAAGCCTTTACTCAAGGAGCACCAATGATCAGTTTAGAATGATCATTTTTACTAGCTGATCAACTTGACATGTCCGCACTGGATAATCTTTCACTTTTGATTTAGAGTTGAGAATGACACGAATCCAACGCCCATGTTAAGCTAGCTCAATTTTCCATATTGTGACAATATTTGAGACTAAAAGAACTACGAAAAGCCTCCAAGTAATCCAATGTATCCCAAACTGCGTGATGCCATGCATTATGCTTCATTTATAAGCCATTAATCAAGGAGCACCAATGATAAGTTTTGGAATGATCATTTAAACTAGCTGATCAGCTTGACATGTCCGCACTAAATTGTCTTTAAGTTTTGATATAGATCTCAAAATGACATGAGTCCAACGCCATGTTAAGCTACCTCAATATCCCATCTTGTGACAGCATTTGAGATTTGAAGAGTTACGAAAAAGCGTCCAAGTAATCCAATGTATCCAAAACTGCGTAATGCCATGCATTTTGCTTCATTTATAAGCCTTTACTTAAGAAGTACCAATGATCAGTTTAGAATTATCATTTTAACTGGCCGATCAATTTGACATGTCCGCACTATATCATCCTTAACAATTGGTTTAGAGTTCAAAATGACATGACTCAAACGCCAACATTAAGCTAGCTCCATTTTTCATATTGTGACAACATTTGAGACAGAAAGAGCTACAAAAACAGCCTCGAAGTAATTCATTGTATCCCAAATTGTGTGATGCCATGCATTATGCTTCATTTATAATCCTTTACTTAAGGACCACTAATGACCAGTTTAGAATGATCATTTTAACTGGCCGATCAAGTTGACATGTCCGCACTAAATCGTCTGTGATGTGATCCTAATGAGGATTAAGCCCCTGATCAATTCCAAATGGTTTTGGAAGAGTGGATGAATGTATTGAAGTTGCAGAATGGGTGAAACGATGGTGTAACTTGCGGATGTGTGAGCACTTAAGTGGATGGATCCGAGAACAAGGGGAAATGGATGATACTTCTCAAGGATGGTGGAACATCCTTGGATTATCTGCTTGCTCTGTGTGAATGACAAAGCCCAGGCACGTTGGAAAAGGAGTAAATCGAATTGAAACTTCCAATGATGATGAAGGTCCCTTAGACTTTCGGCTCTTGACAGGAATGAGAAAGTGTTCTTAAATTCCTTATTCAAGAGGATGATCAAACGAGTTTAAGAAGGAGATTTTCTATTAAAATGTTTGATGATTTAAAAAAAAGGATACAATAGAGTAATAATAGTAGTCTAGGAAATTGAAAATGACTCCTAAAATTCTACCAAAACATTAAAGGAAATACTTAGGGAATTACAAAGACAACTAAGACAAAGACTAAGAAGTAAATAATTTTTTTACTTGATTCTTCCTCTCTTATTTCGTGGATGATGAGATAGAATGGGCCTTGATTCACCAAGAGGTTGTGGTAAAGTACCTTGGGCTTACCTCATTAAAAATCTATCTTAGAAAACCCATTGGGACATAACTATGAATAGGGAAAAAGAGTACAATCCAAGGAAACTCTCTTGGTGAGGTTTAGGTGGCTTGAATCACAACCAATGTGGTTGGATTAGCACACACTAAACTGGCCTGAGTGGAGTTGAGAAGGTGTTGTGGTGTTGTCTTAAGTTTGGCTTTCTTGCATCGGATAATGGGGTCATTGAAGATTTGTAGGCTTTCATCTCCAATATCCGCGGGTTCTAGCTGCTCCTTAGCATCTTTAGTGGCTTCTTCCTCCTCTGGTTCAAGCTGCCCATTAGGTTGTGGTTCATTGCTACGACAAAGCCTCCAAGTCATCCAATCAATTCTAAACTGCGTGATGCCATACATTATGTTTCATTTATAAGCCTTTACTCAAAGAGCACCAATGATATGTTTATAATGATCATTTTTACTAGCTGATCAACTTGACATGTCCGCACTAAATCGTCTTCCACTTTTGATTTAGAGTTCAGAATGACATGAATCCAACGCCCACGTTAAGCTAGCTCAATTTTCCATATTGTGACAACATTTTATATTGAAATAAATACGAAAAACCTGCAATTAATCCAGTGTATCCCAAACTGTGTTATGCCATGCATTATGCTTCATTTATAAGCATTTACTTAATAAGTACCAATGATTAGTTTATAATGATCATTTTAACTGACCGATCAATTTAACATGTCCACACTAAATTGTCCGTTACTATTGGTTTAGAGTTCAAAATGACATGATTCAAACGCCCACGTTAACCTAGCTCCATTTTCCATATTGTGACAACATTTGAGACTGAAAAAGCTACAAAAAGCCTCGATGTAATCCAAAAAATCTCAAACTGTGTGATGCCATGCATTATGCTTTACTTATAAGGCTTTACTCACGAAGCACCAATGATCAGTTTTAAATGATCATTTTAAGTGGTCGATCAACTTCACATATCTGCACTAAATCGTTAGTAGCTTTTGATTTAGAGTCCATAATGAAACGAATCCAAGGCCCACGTAAAGCTAGCTTAATTTTCAATATTGTGACAAAATTTAAGTCCGAAATAGCTACGGAAAAAGCCTTCAAATAATCCAATGTATCCAAACTGTGTGATGCCATGCATTATGCTTCATTTATAAGCATTTACTCAAGGAGTACCAATGATCAGTTTAGAATGATCATTTTAAATGGCCGATCAACTTGACATGTCTGCAGTAAATCGTCCATAACTTTTGATTTAGAGTGCAAAAAGACACAAATCCAACACTCACGTTAATCTAGCTAAAATTTCTATATATTGACAACAATTGAAACCGAAAGAGCTACGAAAAATCCCCCAAGTAATCCAATTTATGACAAACTGCGTGATGCCATGCATTACGCTTCATTTGTAGGTGTTCACTCAAGGAGCACCAATGATCAGTTTATAATGATCATTTGAACTGCCTGATCAACTTGACATGTCCGCACTAAATCATTCTTAACTTTTGATTTAGAACTCAAAATGTCACGAATCAATGACTGACGTTAATCTTGCTCAATTTTCTTTATTGTGACAAAATTTAAAATCAAAATAGCTATGACAACGCCTCCAAGTAATCCAATCAATTCTAAACTGCATGATGCCATACATTATGCTTCATTTATAAGCTTTTACTCAAGGAGCACCAATGATAAGTTTAGAACAATCATTTTAAGTAGCTGATACGCTTGACATGTCCGCACTAAGTCTTTTTAACTTTTGATTTAGAATTCAGAATGACATGAGTTCAGCGCCCACGTTAAGCTAGATCAATTTCCATATTGTGAAAATACTTGAGACTGAAACAGCTACGAAAAAGCCTCGAAGTAATCTAATGTTTCCCGAACTACAAGATACCATGCATTATGCTTTATTTATAAGCCTTTACTAAACGAGCACCAATGATCAGTTTAGAATGATGACTTTAATGGCCGATCAACTTGACATGTCCGCACTAAATCGTCTGTAACTTTTCGTTTAGAGTTCAAAATGACACAAATCCAACGTCCACATTAATCTAGCCTAATTTTCGATATTGTGACAAAATTTAAGACCAATATACCTACGATAAAGCGTCCAATTAATCCAATCTATCCCAAAATGCTTGATGCCATACACTATGCTTCATTTATAAGCCTTTATCCAAGAAGCACCAATGATCACTTTAGAATGATCACTTTAACTGGGGGAAAAACTTGACGTCTGCGCACTAAATCGTCTGTAACTTTTGATTTAGGGTTCAGAAAGACAAAAATCAACCGGCCACGCTAAGCTAGCTCAATTTTCTATATTGTCACAACATTTGAGACTGAAAGAGCTACAACAAAACCTCCAAATAATCCAATGTATCCCAAATAGCTTGATGCCATGTATTATGCTTCATTTATAAGCCTTTACTCAAGGAGCACAATTATCAATTTAGAATGATCATTTTAACTGGCCGATCAACTTGACACGCCCACACTAAATCGTCTGTAACTTTTGATTTAGAGTTCAAAATGACACAAATCCAATGCCCATGTTAAGCTAGTCGAATTTTCGATATTATGACAAAATTTAAGTCCAAAATATCTACGACAAAGCGTCCAAATAATCCAATCTATCCAAAATAGCGTGATGCCATGTATTATGCTTCATTTATAAGCCTTTCCTCAAGGAGCACCAATGATCAATTTAGAATGATCATTTTAACTGGAAAATCAACTTGACACGTCCACACTATCGTATGTAACTTTTGATTTAGAGTTTAAAATGACACAAATCCAACACCCACGTTTAGCTAGCCCAAGTTTCGATATTTTGACAAAATATTTGTACGAAATACCTACGACAAAGGGTCCAAGTAATCTAATGTATCCCAAACAGCGTGATGCCATGTATTTACTCACGGAGCACCATGATCACGGAGCACCATGATCAGTTTAGAATGATCAGTTTAACTGGCCGATCAACTTAACATGTCCACACTAAATCGTACGTAACTTTTAATTTAGAGTTCCGAATGACACGAATCCAACACCCACGTTAAACTGGCTCAATTTTCCATATTGTGACAACATTTGAGACTGAAAGAGCTACAACAAAGCCTCCAAGTACTCCAATGTATCCCAAACTTTGTGATGTCATGCATTATGGTTCATTTATAAGCCTTTATTTAAGACGCACCAATAATCAGTTTAGATTGATCATCATAACTGGATGATCAAATTAACTGGCTGATCAACTTGATACGTCCACAGTAAATCGTCTGTACCTTTTTATTTAGAGTTCATAATGACATGAATCCAACGCCAACGTTAAGCTAGCTAAATTTTATATATTGTGACAACATTTTGAAACTAAAAGAGCCACGAGAATGCCTTTACTCAAGGAGTACCAATGATCAGTTTAAAATGATCATTTTAACTAGCCGATCAACTTGACATTTCCGCAATAAATCGTCCATAGCTTTTGATTTAGAGTGCATAAAGACACAAATCCAACACCCACGTTAAGCTAGCTCAAATTTCTATATTGTAACAACATTTGAGACCGAAAGAGCTACGACAAAGCCCCCAAGTAATCCAATTTATGACAAACTGTGTGATGCCATGCATTCCGCTTCATTTGTAAGTCTGTACTCAAAGAGTACCAATGATCAGTTCATAATGATTATTTGAATTGGTTGATCGACTTGATATGTCCGCACTAAATCGTCCTTAACTTTTGATTTAGAGCTCAAATTTCTCACGAATCAACCACTGACATTAAGGTAGCTCAATTTTCTATATTGTGACAAAATTTAAAACCGAAATAGCTATGACAACGCCTCCAGGTAATCCAATCGATTTCAAAGTGTGTGATGCCATGCATTATGCTTAATTTATAAGATTTTACTCAAGGAGCACCAATGATAAATTTAGAATGATCATTTTAACTAGCTGATCAGCTTGACATGTCTGCACTATGTCTTCTTTAACTTTTGATTTAGATTTCAGAATGACACAAGTTAACTGCCCATGTTAAGCTAGATCAATTTTCCACATTGTGACAATACTTAAGACTGAAAGAGCTACAAAAATGCCTCGAAGTAATCTAATGTATCCCAAGCTGCAAGATGCCATGCATTATGCTTTATTTATAAGGCTTTACTCAAGGAAAACCAATGATCAGTTTAGAATGATCATTTTAATGGTCGATCAACTTGACATGTTCGCACTAAATCGTCCGTAACATTTGATTTAGAGTTCAAAATGACACAAATCCAACACCCACGTTAAGCTAGCCCAATTTTCGATATTGTGACAAAATTTAAGTCCAAAATACCTACGAAAAAGCGTCCAAGTAATCCAGTCTATCCCAAAATGCCTGATGCCATACATCTTGCTTCTTTTATAAGCCTTTATCCAAGAAGCACCAATGATCACTTTAATAGGCGGATCAACTTGACATCTGCACACTAAATCGTCCTTAAATTTTGATTTAGAGTTCAGAATGACAAATTTCAACCGCCCACGCTAAGCTAGCTCAATTTTCTATATTGTCACAACATTTGAGACTGAAAGAGGTACAACAAAACCTCCAAGTAATCCAATGTATCCCAAACAGCTTGATGCAATGTATTATGCTTCATTTATAAGCCTTAACTCAAGGAACACCAATGATCAGTTTAAAATGATCATTTTAGCTGGCCGATCAACTTGACAAGTCCACACGAATCCAACGCCCAAGTTAAACTAGCTCAGTTTTCCATATTGTGACAACATTTGAGGCTGAAAGAGTTACAACAAAGCCTCCAAGTACTCCAATGTATCCCAAACTTCGGGATGCCATGCATTATGGTTCATTTATAAGCCTTTATTTAAGAAGCACCAATGATCAGTTTGCAATGATCATCTTAACTGGCTGATCAACTTAACTGGCTGATCAACTTGAAACGTCCACAATAAATCATATGTACCTTTTGATTTAGAGTTCATAATGACATGAATCAAACACCCACGTTAACCTAGCTAAATTTTATATATTGTGACAACATTTGAGACTGAAAGAGCTAGGAAAAAGCCTCCAAGTAATCCAATGTATTCCAAACTACGTGATGCCATGCATTTTGCTTCATTTATAAGCCTTTACTCATGAAGCACCAATGATTAGTTGAGAATGATCATTTTAACTACCGGATCAATTTGACATGTCCGCATTAAATCTTTAGTAACTTCTGATTTAGAGTTCAAAATGACAAGAATCCAACACCCACGTTAAGTAACCCAATTTTCTATATTGTGACAACATTTTGAAACTAAAAGAGCTACGACAAGGCCTCCAAGTAATCCAATGTATCTCAAACTACATGATGACATGCATTATGCTTCATTTATAAGCCTTTACTCAAGGAGCACCAATGATTAGTTTAGAAAGATAATTATAACTGGCTGACCAACCTGACATGTACACTCTAAATCGTACATAACTTTTGATTTAAAGTTAAAAATGACACAAATCCATCATCCACGTTAAACTAGCCCAATTTCGATATTCTGACAAAATTTAAGTCCGAAATACCTACAACAAAGCGTCCAAGTAATCCAAACTTTCCCAAAATGTGTGATGCCATGTATTATTCTTCATTTATAAGCCCTTACTCAGTAAGCACCAATGATCAATTTAGAATGATCATTTTAACTGGTGGATCAACTTGACATGTCCGCACTAAATCATCCGTAACTTTTGATTTAGAGTTCAGAATGACACGAATCACTTTAGAATGATCAATTTAGAATGATCAATTTATCTAGCTGAGCAACTTTACATAACCAAACTAAATCATCTTTAAAATTTGATTTAGAGCTCAAAATGACATGAATCCAACATCCACGTTAATCTAGCTCAACTTTCAATATTGTGAAAACAGTTGAGACCGAAATAGCTGAGACAAAGCCTCCAAGTATTCCAATGTATTCCAAACTACGTGATGCCATGCATTCTTCATTTATAAGATTTTACTCAAGGAGCACCAATAATCAATTTAAAAATTATCATTTTAACTGGCTGATCAACTTGATATGTGCACACTAAATCGTCTGTAACTTTTTATTTAGAGTTCAAAATAACACGAATCTAGTGTCCACATTACGCTAACTCAATATTCTCTATCGTGACAAACTCTAAGACCGAAATAGCAATGGCAAAGCCTCCAAGTAATCCAATCTATCCAAAACTTCGTGATACCAAGCATTATGCTTTATTTCTAAACCTCTGCTCAGGTAGCACCAATGATCTGTTTAGAATGATCATTTTAACTAGCTGATCAATTTTACATAACCGCACTAAATCGTCTTTAAAAATTGATTTAGAGCTCAAAATGACATGAATCCAACACCTACGTTAATCTAGCTCAAGTTTCAAAATTGGGACAACTATTTGATACCGAAATAGCTGAGACAAAGCCTCCAAGTATTCCAATGTCTCCCAAACTGCATGATGGCATGCATTATTATTCATTTATAAGCCTTTACTCAAGGAGCACCAATTATCAGTTTAGAATGATCATTTTGACTGGACGATCAACTTCATACGGCCACACTAAATCGTCCGTAACTTATGATTAGTATTTCAAAATGACACAAATCCAACGCACACATTAAGCTAGCCCAAATTTCGATATTGTGACAAAATTTAAGTCTGAAATACCTACGACAAAGCGTCAAAGTAATCCAATCTATCCCTAACTTTGTGATGCCATGCATTATACTTCATTTATAGGCCTTTACTCAAGAAGCACCAATGATTAGTTTAGAATGATCATTTTAATTGACAGATCAATTTGACATGTCCGCACTAAATTTTCCGTAACTTCTGATTTAGAGTTCAGAATGACACGAATGAACCGCCCACGCTAAGCTAGCACAATTTTCTATATTATGACAACATTTGAGCCTGAAAGAGCTACGACAAATCCTCCAAGTAATCCTATGTATCCCAAATTGCGTGATGTCATGTATTATGCTTCATTTATAAGCTTTTACTCAAGGAGCACCAATGATCAGTTTAGAATGACTATTATAACTGGCCGATCAACTTGACATGTCCACACGAAATCGTCCGTAACTTTAATTTAGAGTAGAAAATGACACAAATCCAATGCCCACGTTAAGCTAGCAATATTTTCGATATTATGAAAAAATTTAAGTCCGAAATACCTACGACAAAGAGTCCAAGTAATCAAACCTATCCCAAACAGAGTGATGCCATGCATTATGCTTGTTTTATAAGCCCTTACTCAGGAAGCACCAATGATCAGTGTAGAATGATCATTTTAACAGGCGGGTCAACTTGACATGTCTACACTAAATCGTCTGTAACTTTTGATTTAGAGTTCACAATGAAACGAAACAACCCCCCCCCCACGCCAAGGTAGCCCAAATTTCTATATTGTGACTATATTTGAGACTAAAAGAGCTATGACAAAGCATCCAAGTAATCCAATATATCCCAAACTGTGTGATGCCATGAATTATACTTCATTTATATGGCTCTAATCCAGATGCACCAATGATTTGTTTAGAATGATCATTTTAACTTGCCGATCAACTTGATATGTCTCCACTAAATTGTTCATAACTTTTGATTTAGAGTTCAAAATGACACGAATCCAACGCCCACGTTAAGCTAGCCCAATTTTCAATATTGTTACAAAAAAATAAGTCCGATATAGCTATGACAAAGCGTCCAAGTAATCCAATGTATCGAAACTATGTGATACCATGCATTATGCTTCATTTGTAAAGCTTTGCTGAATGAGCACCAATGATATGTTTAAAATGATCATTTTAACTAGCTGATCAACTTGACATGTCCAAACTAAATCATCTTTAACATTTTATTTAGAGCTCAAAATGACTTGAATCCAATGCCCACGTTAATCTGGCTGAATTTTCAGTATTGTGACAACATGTGAGACAGAAAGCACTGCGACAAAGCGCCCAAGTAATACAATGTACCCCAAACTGCATGATGCTATGCATTATGCTTCATTTGTATACCTTTTCTCAGTTAGCACCAATGATCAGTTTAAAATGATCAATTTAACTAGCTGAGCAACTTTACATAACCGCACTATATCCTCTTTAAATTTTGATTTAGAGCTCAAAATGACATGAGTCCAACATCCACGTTAATCTAGTTCAACTTTCAATATTGTGACAACATTTGAGACCAAAATAGCTGAGACAAAGCCTCCAAGTATTCCAATGTATTCCGAATTGCATGATTCCATGCATTAGTCTTCATTTATAAGCTTTTACTCATGGAGCACCAATGATCAATTTAGAATAATCCTTTTAACTGGCTGATCAACTTGTCATGTGCACACTAAACCGTCTGTAACTTTTGATTTAGAGTTCAGAATAACAATCCAATGCCCACGTTAAGCTAGATCGGTATTCTATATTGTGACAAACTTTAAGACCGAAATAGCAATGACAAAGCCTCCAAGTAATCCAATATATCCCGAACAGCGTGGTGCCATGCATTATGCTTTATTTTTAAACCTTTGCTCAAGAAGCACCAATGATCTGTTTAGAATGATCATTTTAACTAGTTGATCAACTTTACATAACAACACTAAATCTTCTTTAAAATTTGATTTAGAGCTCAAAATGACATGAATACAACGCCGATGTTAATCTAGCTCAAATTTAAATATTGTGACCAAAATAGTTAGGACAAATCCTCCAAGTAATCCAGTGTATCCCAAACTGCGTGATGTCATGCATTATGCTTCATTTATAAGGCTTTACTCAAGGAGCACCAATAATCAGTTTAGAATGATCATTTTAATTGGCTGATCACCATGACATGTACGCACCAAATTGTATGTAACTTTTGATTCAGAGTCAGAATGATAGGAATCCAATGCCCACGTTAAACAAGCTCAATTTTCTATATTGTGACAACATCTGAGACTGAAAGAGATACCACAAAGCCTTCAAGTAGCCCAATCTATCCTAAACTGCATGATGACATGCATTATGCTTCATTTATAAGCCTTTACTCAAGGAGCACAAATGATGAGTTTAGAATGATCAGTTTAGAATAATCACTTTCACTAGCCAATCAACTTGTCATGTCCGCATTAAATCATCTGTAAATTTTGATTTATAGTTTAGAATGACCCAAATCCAACACCTAAGTTAAGCTCGCTCAATATTATGAATTGTGACAAAATTTAAGACCGAAATAGCTATGACAAATCTTCCAAATAATCCAATTTACCCCAAACTTCGTGATGGCGTTTACTTGACATTTTAACTGGACGAACAACTTGACATTTATGCACTAAATCGTCTGTACCTTTTCATTTAGAGTTTAGAATGACACAAATCAAATGCTCATGTTAAAGTAGCTCAATTTCTATAGTGTGACAACATTTGAGACTGAAAGAGCTACCACAAAGCCTTCAAGTAATCCAATCTATCCTAAACTATGTGATGACATGAACTATGCTTCACTTATAAGCCTTTACTCAAGGAGCACTAATTATCAGTTTAGAATGATCACTTTAGATTGATCACTTAACTGGCCGATCAACTTGAAATGTCCGCATTAAATCATCTATTACTTTTGGTTTAGAGTTGAGAATGATGCCAATCCAACGCCCATGTTAAGCTAGCCCAATACTCTATATTGTGAAAAAATTTAAGACGAAAATAGATACGACAAAGCCTCCAAGTAATCCACTCTATCCAAACTGCGTGATGCCAAGCATTATACTTCATTTGTAAACGTTTTCTCAATGAGCACCAATGACAGTTTAGAATGATCATTTTAACTGGCCAATCAACTTGACATGTACGCACTAAATCGTCCGTAACTTTTGATTTAGAGTTTAGAATGACACGAATCCAATGTACACATTAAAGTAACTCAATTTTCTTTATTGTGACAACATTTGAGACTGAAATAGTTACCAAAAAGCCTTTAACTAATCCAATCTATTTTAAATTGTGTAATGCCATGAATTATACTTCATTTATCAGCTTTTACTCAAGCAGTACTAATAATAAATTTAGAATGATCACTTTAACGGGCCGATCAACTTGACACGTCCGCACAAAATCGTCAGTAACTTTTGATGTTCAGATTGACACGAGTCCAATACCACGTTAAACTAGCTCAAGTTTTTATATTGCGACGACATTTAAGACTAAAAGAGCTACCACAAAGCCTTCAAGTAATCAAATCTATCATAAACTGCATGATGCCATGCATTATGCATCATTTATAAGTCTTTACTCAAGGAGCACTAATGATCAATTTAGAATAATAAATTTAACTTGCCGATCAACTTGACATGTTTGCACTAAACCATCCGTAACATGTTATTTAGAGTTGAGAATGACACAAATCCAACGCCCACGTTAAACTAGCTCAATATTCTATTTGTGACAAAATTTAAGACTGACATAGCTACGAAAACTCCTCCAAGTAATCCAATCTAACCCATACAGCGTGATGCCAGCATTATGCTTCATTTATGCGTTACTCAAGGAACACCAATGATCAGTTTAGAATGAACATTTTAACTTGCCGATCAACTTGATATGTATGCACTAAATCGTCTGTATCTTTTTATTTAGAGTTCAGAATGACATAAATCGAATGCCCATGTTAAACTAGCTCAATTTTCTATATTTTCAAACCATTTGAGACTGAAAAGTAATCCAATCTATCCTAAATTGTCTGATGCCATGAATTATGCTTCTTTTATAAGCATTTACTGAAGGAGCACTAATTCTCAGTTTAAAATTATCACTTTAGAATAATCACTTTAGAATAATCACCTTAGAATAATCACTTTAGAATGATCACTTTAGAATGATCACTTTAACTGGCCGATTAACTTGACATGTACGCACTAAATCGTCCGCTACTTTTGATTTAGAGATCAGAATGACACGAATGCAACGTTCACATTAAGCTAACTAAATATTATATATTATGACAAAATTTAAGACAAACATAGCTACGACAAACCCTGCAAGTAATCCAATCTATCTTAAACAGCGTGATGCCATGCATTATGATTCATTTGTAAAAAATTTTCAATGAGCACCAATGATCATTTAGAATATCAATTAAACAGACTGATAAACTTGACATGTCCGCACTAAATCATCTGTAACTTTTGATTTAGAGTTTAGAAAAACACGAATCCAAAGCCCACGTTAATCTAGCTCAATATTCTATATAATGCAAAAACTTAAGACCGAAATAGCTATAACTTATAAGCCTTTACTCAAGGAGCACTAATGATCAGTTTAGAATGATCACTTAACTGGCCGATCAACTTGAAATGTTCGCATTAAATCATCTATTACTTTTGGTTTAGAGTTGAGAATGACGCCAATCCAACGCCCACGTTAAGTAATCCAATTATAAGCTATTACTAATTTTGCACCAATGATCAGTTTAGAATCATCATGTTAACTGGCCGATACAATTGACATGTACACACTAAATCGCATGTAACTTTTGATTTAGAGTTCAGAATGACACGAATACAATGCTCACGTTAAACTAGCTCAATTTTTTTTTATTGTGAAAAAATTGAATTTAAAAGAGCTACAAAAAAGGCTTCAAGTAATTCAATCTATCCAAAACTGCGTGATGCCATGCATTATGCTTCATTCAAAAGCCTTTATTGAAAGAGCACTAATGATCGGTTTAAAATGATTTGTTTATAATGATCACTTTAACTGGCCTATCAACTTGACATGTCCACACTAAATCGTCCGTAACGTTTGATTAAAAGTTTATAATGATATGAATCCAATTCCCACACTAAAGTAGCTCAATTTTCTATATTGTGACAACATTTGAGACTGAAAGAGCTACCACAAAGCCTTCAAGTAATCCAATCTATAATAAATTGTGTGTTGCCATGCATTATGCTTCATTTTTAAGTCTTTACTCAAGGAGCACAAATGATGAGTTTAGAATGATCACTTTAACTGACCGATAAACTTGACATGTATGCAATAAAGCATCCATAACTTTTGATTTAGAGTTCAGAATGACACGAATTGAACGCCCACATCAAGCTAGCTTAATACTCTATATTGTGATATAATTTAAGACCGACGTAGCTAGGACAAAACCTCCAAGAAATCCAATCTATCCCAAACTGCGTGAGCCCATGAATTATGCTTCATTTATGCGTTACTCAATGAGCACCAGTGATTAGTTTAGAATGATCAATTTAACTAGCCGATAAACTTGACATGTCCGCACTAAATCCTCCGTACCTTTTTATTTAGAGTTCAAAATGACACGAATCCAACACCCACGTTAAGCTATCTCAATATTCTATATTTTGACAAAATTTAAGATCGCAATAACTCGACAATGTCTCCAAGTAATCCTATCTATCACAAACTACGTGATGCCATGCAATATGCTTCTTATGTATACCTTTACTTAATGAGCATAAATTATCAGCTAAATTTAAGATAAACACAGCTACGACAAAGCCTACAAGTAATCCAATCTATCCCAAACTGCGTGATACTGTGCATTATACTTCATTTATGTGTTACTCAGTGAGCACCAATGATCAAGTTAGAATGATCAATTTAACTATCTGACATGGCATGTCTAATCGTACGTAACTTATGATTTAGAGTTCATAATGACATGAATCCAATGCCCACGTTAAACTTGCTCAATATTCTATATTGGAAAATATTTAATACCGAATTCGCTAGGACAAAGCCTCCAAGTAATCCAAAATATCCCAAACTGGGTGATGTCATGCATTATGCTTCATTTATAAACCTTTACTCAAGGAGCTCCAATGATTATTTTAGAATGATTATTATAGCTGGCCGATCAACTTGACATATACGCACTAAATCGTCTGTTACTTTTGATTTAGAGTTCAAAATGACACAAATCAAACGCTCGCGTTAAACTAACTCACTTTTATATGTTGTGACAACTTTAAGACTGAAAGAGCTACCACAAAGCCTTCAAGTAATCTAATCTATCCTTAATTGCATCACTCCATGCATTTTGCTTCATTTATAAGTCTTTACTCAAGAAGCAATAATGATTAGTTTAGAATGGTCAGTTTAGAATGATCACTTTAACTGGCTGATCAACTTGACATGTACGCATTAAATTGTCTATATATTTTGATTTATAGTTCAGAATTACCCGAATCCAACACCCAAGTTAAGCTCGCTCAATATTATGAAATGTGACAAAAATTAAAACCGAGATAGCTACGACAAATCCTTCAAATAATCTAATCTATCCCAAACTTCGTGATGGCATTTACGGACATTTTTACTGGCCGATCAACTTGACATTTAGGCACTAAATCGTCCGTAGCTTTTGATCTAGAGTTCAGAATGACACAAATCTAATGCCCATGTTAAAGTAGATCAATTTTCTATATTGTGACCACATTTGAGACTGAAAGAGCTACCACAAAGCCTTCAAGTAATCCAATCTATCCTAAACAGTGTGATGCCATGAATTATGTTTCACTTATAAGTCTTTACTCAAGTAGCCCTAATGATCAGTTTAGAATGATCAGTTTAGAATGATCACTTAATTGGTTGATCAACTTGACATGTCCGCACTATATATTCCATAACTTTTGATTTAGAGGTGAGAATGACCCGAATCCAATGCCCACATTAATCTAGCCCAAAATTCTATATTGTGATAAAATTTAAAACCAAAATAGCTACGACAAAGCATTCAAGTAATCCAATGTGTGATGCCAAGCATTATACTTCATCTGTAAATGTTTGCTGCATGAGCACCAATGATCAGTTTGGAATGATCATTTTAACTAGCCGATCAACTTGACATGTACGCACTAAATTGTGTGATGCCAATCATTATACTTCATCTGTAAATGTGTGATGCCAAGCATTATACTTCATCTGTAAATGTTTGCTGCATGAGCACCAATGATCAGTTTGGAATGATCATTTTAACTAGCCGATCAACTTGACATGTACGCACTAAATTGTCCGTAACTTTTGATTTAGAATTTAGAATGACACGAATCCAATGTCCACGTCAAAGTAACTCAATTTTCTTTATTCTGCCAAAATTTTAGACTGAAAAAGCTACTACAAAGCCTTAATCTATCCTAAAATGTCTGATGCCATGAATTATGCTTCATTTATAAGCATTTACTCAAGGAGTACTAATGATAAATTTAGAATGATCACTTTAGAATGATCACTTTAACTTGCCGATCAACTTGACACGTCCGCACTAATTCATCTTTAACTTTTGATTTAGATTTCCGAATGACACGAATCCAATACCACGTTAAACTAGCTAAAGTTTCAATATTGTGACAATATTTGAGACTGAAAGAGCTACCACAAAGCCTTCAAGTAATCCAATCTATCATAAACTGCGTGATGCCATGTATTATACATCATTTATAAGTCTTTACTCAAGGAGCACTAATGATCAATTTAGAATAATCAATTTAACTTGTCAATCAACTTGACATGTCTGCACTAAATCATCTATATCTTTTGATTTAGAGTTCAAAATGACACGAATCCAATGCCCACGTTAAGCTAGCTCAATGTTTTATACTGTGACATAATTTAAGATCAACATATCTACGAAAACGCCTCCAATTAATCCAATATATCCTATATTGTGTGATGCCATCCATTATGCTTCATTTATGCGTTACTCAATGAACATCAGTGACCAGTTTAGAATGATCAAATGAACTAGTCGATAAACTTGAAATGTCCGCACTACATCGTCCATAACTTTTGATTTAGAGTTCCGAATGACACGAATCCAATGCCCACGTTAAGCTAACTCAATATTCTATATTGCGACAAAATATAAGACAAACATAGCAACGACAAAGCCTGCAAGTAATCCAATCTCTCCTAAACTGCGTGATGCCATGCATTATGCTTCATTTGTAAACCATTTTCAATGAGCACCAATGATCAGTTTAGATTATCAATTTAACTCGCCGATAAACTTGACATGTCCGCAATAAATCATCCGTAATTTTTGATTTAAAGTTCCGAATGACACGAATCCAATGCCCACTTTAAGCTATCTCAATATTCTATCACAGAAAATTAAGATCGAAATAGCTACGACAAAGCGTCCAAGTAATCCAATTATTCGATGTTACTAATTTTGCACCAATGATCAGTTTAGAATGATAATTTTAACTGGCCGATCAAACTGACATGTACGCACTAAGTCGTATGTAACTTTTTATTTAGAGTTCAGAATGACATGAATACAATGCTCATGTTAAACTAGCTCAATTTGTTTTATTTTGTGAAAACATTTTAGATTGAAAGAGCTTCCACAAAGCCTTCAAGTAATCCAATCTATCCTAAACTGCGTGATGCCATGCATTATGCTTAATTCAAAAGCCTTTACTGAAGGAGCACTAATGATTCTTTAGAATGATCAGTTTAGAATGATCACTTTAACTGGCCGATCAACTTGACATATCTGCACTAAATCGTCCGTAACTTTTGATTTAGAGTTTATAATGACATGAATCCAGTGCCCACGTTCAGCTAGCTCAATATTCTATATTGTGAAAATATTTAGTATGACAAAGCCTCCAAGTAATCCAATGTATCCCAAACTGCGTGATTCCATGCATTATGCTTCATATATAAACCTTTACTCAAGAAGCACCAATGATCAGTTTAGAATGATTATTATAGCTAGCGGATCAACTTGACATGTACGCACTAAATCGTCTGTTACTTTTGATATAGAGTTCAAAATGACACGAATCAAACGCTCGCGTTAAACTAGCTCACGTTTCTATGTTGTGACAGCATCTGATACTAAAATAGCTACCACAAATCCTTCAAGTAATCCAATCTATCCTAAACTGTATGACGCCATGCATAATGCTTCATTTACAAGCCTTTGCTCAAGAAGCACTAATGATTAGTTTAGAATGATCAGTTTAGAATGATCACCTTAACTGGCCAATCAACTTGACATGTCCGTGTTAAATCGTTCGTAAATTTTGATTTATAGTTCAGAATGACCTGAATCCAAAACCCAATGTAAACTCGCTCAATACTATGAATTGTGAAAAAAATGTAAGACCAAAATAGCTATGGAAAATCCTCCAAATAATCCAATCTATCCCAAACTTCGTGATGGCATTTACTTGACATTCTTACTGGCCGATAAACTTGACATTTATGCATTGAATCGTCCGTAGCTTTTGATTTAGAGTTCACAATGACACAAATCCAATGCCCATGTTATAGTAGCTCAATTTTCTATATTGTGACAACATTTGAAACTGAAAGAGATACCACAAAGCCTTCAAGTAATCCAATCTATCCTAAACTGTGGGATGCCATGCATTATGCATCATTTATAATCAATTTAGAATAACCAATTTAACTTGCCGATCAACTTGACATGTCTGCACTAAATCGTCCATAACTTTTGATTTAGAATTCGAATGTAACGAATCCAATGCCCACGTTAAGCTCGCTCAATATTCTATATTGTGACATAATTTAAGACTGACATATCTACGAAACGCCTCCTAGTAATCCACTCTATCCCATACTGCGTGATGACATGCATTATGCTTCATATATGCGTTACTCAATGAACACCAATGATCAGTTTAGAATGATCATTTGACCTAGCCGATAAACTTGACATGTCCACACTAAATTGTCTGTAACTTTTGATTTAGAGTTCGGAATGACACGAATCCAACGCCCACGTTAAGCTAACTCAATTTAAGAAAAAATTTAAGAAAAACATAGCATTGAAAAGCCTGCAAGTAATCTAATCTATCCAATCTATATTATGACAAAATTTATGACTGACATAGATACGAAAACCTCCAAGTAATCCAATCTATGCCAAACTATGTGATGCCATGAATTATGCTTCATTTATGCGTTACTCAATGAGCACCAATGATTGGTTTAGAATGATCAATTTCAAAATGACACGAATCCAAAGCTCACGTTAAGATACTTCAATTTTCTATATTGTGATAAAATTTAACACCGAAATAGCTACAACAAAGCCTGCAAGTAATCCAACCTATCCCAAACTCCGTGATGCCATGCATTATGCTTCATTTGTAAACCTTTGCTCAATGAGCACCAATGATCAGTTTAGAATGATCAATTTAACTACCTGATAAACGTGACATGTCTGCACTAAATTGTCCGTAACTTTTCATTTAGAGTTCAGAATGACATGAATCCAAGCCCACGTTAAGCTACCTCAATTTTTTATATTGTTATAAAAATTAAGACTGAAATAGCTACGACAAAGCCTCCAAGTAATCCAATGTATCCCAAACTGCGTGATGCCATGCATTATGCCTCATTGTTTAGTCTTTACTCGAGGAGCACCAATGTTCAATTTAGAATAATCATTTTAATCGGCACGAATCCAACACCCACGTTAAGCTAGCTCAAATTTCTATATTTTGACTACATTTGAGACTGAGAGAGCTACCACAAAGGCTTCGAGTAAGCAATATATCCTAAAATGCGTGATGCCATGCATTATGTTTCATTTATAAGTCTTTACTCAAAGATTACTAATGATCAGTTTGGAATGATCACAGTAGAGTAATCACTTTAACTTGCCCATCAACTTGACATATCAGCACTAAGTTGTATGTACGTTTTGATTTATAGTTCAGAGTGACACTAATCCAATCCCCACGTTAAGCTAGCTCAATATTCTATATTGTGACAAAATTTAAAACCGAAATAGCTACGACAAACCATCCAAGTAATCCAATCTATCCAAAATTGTGTGATGCCATGCAATATGCTTCATTTATACACCTATACTAAATGGGCAACATTGATTAGTTTAGAATGATCATTTTAACTAGCTCATGAACTTGACATGTCCACACTAAATCGTCTTTAACATTTGATTTAGAGCTTAAAATGACATGAATCCAACACCCAAATTAATCTACCTCAATTTTCTATATTGTGACAACATTTGAGACTGAACGAGCTACAAAAAAGCCTCCAAGTAATCCAATGTATCCCAAATTGTGTGATTCTATGCATTATGCTTTATTTGTAAACCTTTGCTCAATGAGCACCAATGCTCAGTTTATAATGACCAATTTCACTAGCTGATAAACTTGACATGTCTGCACTAAATCATTTGTGACTTTTGATTTAAAGTTCAGAATGACACGAATCTAACACCCACGGTAAGTTAGGTCAATATTCTATATTGGGAACAAATTTAGGACCAAAATAGCTACGAAAAAAGCCTCCAAGCAATCCAATCCATCCCAAACTGCGTGATGCCATGCATTATGTTTCATTTGTTAACCTTTGCTCAATCAGCACCAATGATCAATTTAGAATTCAAATGTCCGCACTAAATCGTCTTTAACATTTGATTTAGAGTTCAAAATGATATGAATCCAACGCCCATGTTAATCTAGATCAGTTTTCAATATTGTAAAAAAATTTAAGTCTAAATGACCTACAAGAAAGCCTCTAAGTAATCCAATGTATCCAAAACTGCATGATGCCATGCATTATACTTCATTTATAAGCCATTACTCAAGGAGAACCAATGATCAGTCTAAATGATCATTTGAACTGGTCGATCAACTGTAATTTCCGTACTAAATTGTCTGTAACTTTTGAAATAAAGTTCAAAATGACATGAATCCAACGTCCATGTTAAGCTACCTCAATTTTCTGTATTATGACAAAATCTTAGACAGAAATAGCTACAACAAAGCTTCCAAGTAATCCAATCTATCCCAAATTGTGTGAAGCCATGAACTATTCCTCATTTATACGCCTTTACTCAATGAGCACCAATGATCAGTTTAGAATGATCATTTAAATAACTGATCAACTTGACATGTCTCCACTAAATCATTTTTAACTTTTGATTTAGAGCTCAAAATGACACTAATCCACCGCCCACGTTAAGCTAGCTAAATTTTCCATATTGTGACAACATTTGAGGCTGAAAGAGATACAACAAAGCCTCCAAGTAATCCAATGTATCCCAAACTGTGTGATGTCATGCGTTACTCTTCATTTGTAAACCATTACTGAAAGGGCACCATTGATCAGTTTAGAATGATCACTATAACTGGCCGATCAAGTTGACATGGCTGCAGTATATCGTCTGTAACTTTTAATTTTGAGTTCGAAGTGAAATAAATCCAACGCCAACGTTAAGCTTGAGCAATATTTTGTACTGTGAACAAATTTAAGACTGAAACAGCTTTGACAAAGCTTACAAGTAATCCAATCTATTCCAAATTGCATGATGCCACACAATATGCTTCATATATACGCTTTATCTCAATGAGCATCAATGAACAGTTTAGAATGATCATTTGAACTAGCTGATCAAGTTGGCATGTCCGTAGTAAATCATCTTTAACTTTTGAATTAGAGCTCAAAATGTCACGAATCCAACGCTTACGTTAAGGTAGCTCAATTTTCTATATTGTGACAACATTTAAGACTTAAAGAGCTACGACAAAGCCTCCAAGTAATCCAATGTATCCCAAACTACGTGATGCAATGCATTACGCTTCATTTATAAGTCTTTATTCAATGACCACCAATGATCAGTTTAGAATGATCATTTTAACAGGCCGATCAAGTTGTCCTGTCCGCACTAAATCGTCTGTAACTTTTGATTTTGAGTTCGGAATGAAATGAATCCAATGCCCACGTTAAGCTAGCTCAATATTTTGTAATGTGAAAAAATTTAAGACCGAAATAGCTACGACAAAGCCTCCAAGTAATATATCCCAAATTGCATGATGCCAAGCATTATGCTTCATATATACGCTTTAACTCAATGAGCATCAATGATTAGTTTAAAATGATCACTTTAACTAGCATATCAACTTGACATGTCCGCAGTAAATCGTTTTTAACTTTTGAATTAGAGCTCAAAATGACACGAATCCAGCGCTCACGTTAAGCTAGCTCAAGTTTCTATATTGTTACAAAATTTATGATTTGAGGAGCTACAACAAAGCCTCCAAGTGATCCAATGTATCCCAAACTACGTGATGCAATGCATTATGCTTCATTTATATGTCTTTACTGAATGACCACCAATGATCAGTTTAGAATGATCATTTTAACTGGCCGATCAAGTTCTCATGTCCACACTAAATCGTCTGTAACTTTTAATTTAGAGTTTAGAGTGACATCAATCCAACGCCCAAGTAAGGGTAGTTCAAATTTCTATATTGTGACAAAAATTAACAACAAAATAGCAACGACAAAGCCTCCAAGTAATCGAATCTATCTTAAGCTTTGTAATGCAATGCATTGTGCTTCACTTATATGCCTTTGCTCAATGAGCACCCATGATCAGTTTATAATGATCATTTTAACTAGCTGATCAACTTGACATGTCCACACTAAATCGTCTTTCAATTTTGATTTCGATCTCAAAATGACTTGAATCCAACACCCACCTTAATCTAGCTCAATTTTCCATGTTTTGATGACATTTTAAACTAAAAGAGCTAGACAAAGCCTCAAAGTAATGCAATCTATCCCAAACTGCGTGATGCCAAGCATTATGATTCATTTATAAGTCTTTAGAATGATCACTTTAACTGGCCGATCAAGTTGACATGTACGCACTAAATCGTCCGTAACTTTTGATTTAGAGTTCAGAATAAAACAAACCAAACCCCCACGGTAAGCTAGCTCAAAATTTTGAATTGTGACAAAATTTAAGACCGAGATAGCTACGACAACGCCTCTAACTAATCTAATCTATCCCAAATTGTGCGATGCCATGAATCAATGAGCACCAATGATCAGTTTAGAATGATCATTTAAGTAGCTGATCTACTTGACATGTCCGCACTAAATCGTCTTTATTTGATTTAGAGCTCCAAATGACACTAATCCACCGCCCATGTTAAGTGAGCTCAATTTTCCATATTGTGACAACATTTGATACTTAAAGATCAACGACAAAGCCTCCAAGTGATCCAATGTATCCCAAACTACGTAACGCAATGCATTACACTTCATTTATAAGTCTTTACTCAATGACCATCAATGATCAATTTAGAATGATCATTTTAACTGGCCGATGAACTTGGCATGTACGCACTAAATCGTCTGTAACTTTTAATATAGAGTTCAGAATGACACAAATCCAACACACACTTTAAGGTAGGCAAACTTTCTATATTGTGCGAACATTTGAGTGTGAAAGAGTTATGACAAAGCCTTCAAGTAATCCAATGAATACGAAACTGTGTGATGCCATGAATTGTGCTTCATTTATAAGCCTTTACTCAAGGAGCAGCAATGATCATTTTCGAATGATCATTTTAACTGACTGATCAACTTGACATGTCCACACTAAATCGTCCGTAACTTTTGATTTATAGTTCAGAATGAGACGAATCCAATGCCCACGTTGAACTAGCTCAATGTTCTATACTGTGACAAAAAATTTAAACCGAAATAGCTAAAACGAAGCCTCCATGTATTAAGCTTCATTTGTAAACCTTTGCTCAATGAGCACCAATAATCATCTTAGCAAGATCAATTTAACTGGGCGATCAACTTGAAGTGTACGCACTAAAACGTCTATAACTTTTGGTTTAGAGATTAGAATGACACAAATCAAACGCACATGTTAAGTTTGCTCAATTTTCTATATTGTGACAATATTTGAAACTGAAACAGCTCCCACAAAGCGTTCAAGTAATTCAATATATCCTAAGCTACGTAATGCCATGCTTTATGCTTCATTTATAAGCCTTTACTTAAGTAGCACTAATGATCATGTTAGAACGATCAGTTTAGAATGATTACTTTAACTAGCGGATCAACTTGACATGTCCGCACAAAATCGTCTGTAACTCTTGATTTAGAGCTTAAAATGACACGAATCATACGCCCACGTTTAGCTAGCTCAATATTCTATATTGTGAAAAAATTTAAGACCTAAATAATTAAGACAAAGCCTCCAAGTAATCCAATCTATCCCAAATTGCGTGATGCCATGCATTATACTTCATTTATACGCCTTTACTCAATGAGCACCAATGATAAGTTTGGAATGATAATTGTAACTAGCTGATCAATTTGACATGTCTGCACTAAACCGTATTAATCCAACACCCACGTTAAACTAGCTCAATTTTCCATATTGTGACAACATTTGATACTGAAAGAGCTACGACAAAGCCTCCAAGTAATCCAATGTATCACAAACTCTGTGATGCCATGCATTACTCAATGTATCCCAAACTTCATTTATAAGTCTTTACTCAATGAGCACCAATGATCATTTCAACTGCCGATCAAGTTGACATGTACGCACTAAATTGTCCATAACTTACGATTTATAGTTCATAATGACACAAATCCAACGCCCACGTTAAGGTAGATCAATTTTCTATATTGTGACAACATTTGAGACTGAAAAAGCTACAACCAAGGGTTCTAGTAATCCAATCAATCCTAAAATCCATGATATCATGCATTATGATTCCTTTATAAGCCTTTACTCAAGGAGCACTGATGATCAGTTTATCTGGCCGATCAACTTCACATGTCCGCACTAAATCATACGTATCTTTTGATTTAGAGTTCAAAATGATATGAATCCAACGCCAACGTTCAACCACTACAAGAAAAAAATGTTTTTCCGACGGCCAATTTCGTCGGAAAACCGTCAGTAATACAGATTACCATCCACTTTCAGACAAAAATGGTCCATCGGGACTATTTCGTCGGAAACTAAATTTTATTGGGAAGGTATCGGGAATTTCCGACGGCTTGGCGATAAAACTTGCCGTCGAAAACTTCCGACAGACATTCGATGGTCTATTGCCATCGGAAAATCCGACATATATTCAATGGAACACATCCGTCGGAAATTCCTGACAAATTTGCGTTGGAAGGATTTCCGAGGAATGTTGCCGTCGGGTATTTGAACCGATTATATTTCCCGATGGTTTTTATGCGTCGGGATATAGGCGAGACGTTTCCGACAGAAATTGCCGTCGGAAATAACCAATTAATTGAAAAAAAGTAAAAAAAATTATTTTTTTTTATAATTTTTCATTAAATATTTTAAAAATAATTATTAAATTTATATTTAAATTCATATTAAATTTATTTTTAAAAAAAATTAATATAATTAATATTTATATTAGTTAATAATTTGAAATTTAATTTATATTTATATTAAATTAAATTAAATTTTTTAAATATTTTAAAAAATAATAATACAATTAATAAAAATAATATTCATAATAAGTATGATAATTAAACAATTTTTAAAAAATAGAAATTACAAGGAGTGGGAGGAGGAGAAGGAAGAGAAAAAAAATCATCAAACAACTTGTTTCTCATCATTTGTACAATATTTTTGAGATTATTCATCTTTATTTTCATAGTCCCCATTTCTTCTTTCAGCTGTTCACTCTCCTCGTTTCTAGCTGCAGATGTTGTGCCACCGGTATCTGCAGCTCTCCCGAGTTCTGGATGATGACCATTAGAAAATGGTACTTCCTTTAAAAACAAATAAATATTATTAGAAAATTATTATAATATTAATTATATATAAAAAATCAAACTTACATCAAGGACGAGACGGTTAATCTTATAACGAGGCAATTCAGCGACCGAAAATGAAGAACCAACTTGAGACTGCTGGGTTAAAATATAACTTTTTTCTTTTTTACTTTTTCGATGATCTCACTAACGAGACAATCTTGGATATGACCAGTCTTTTTGTTCGTGTGGACGGCCTCGAGAAGTTGCAAGTGATCTGGAGTCGTTCCAATTTCTTGTGCCTAAATGTAAAAAAATTCTAAATTAATAATTTAAAATTTTTCAAATAATAATAGATAAAATTAATATAATTATTAATTTACCAATTGATCGGCTCGTCTTAGAAAACTAGTCGATCCGGCATTGTGAATATAAATGCCTTTGCCTCCTCCGTCGCTCTTATGGTTTCCCGAATTAGTTCTCGAGATGACCTCAGCACTGGAAGATTCCCAATAACGAATAAAGTCGTTCCAAACCGACTAATTCAACCATCTTGGTTTATCTTTTCCCTTTTTCTATTTTTGTTTCCACTCGTTTATGTGGCGGGGAAATTGTACTGTAGCCTCTTTTTCGAAAGCTTCTTCCACCAATTTTGTGTTCATGGGATCCCATGTAAATTCTTGCTGCGAAATTTACTTATATATTACTAAAAAAATTTATTAAAACTATTTAAAATAATTATATATTTAAAAATTAAATAATGTACCACAAACGTCTTGAACCAAATCTGATGTTATTCATACGGAATCTCTAAAGTTGGTATATGGTTTGTTCAAAAGAGAATGAAGCATCTTTAATATAGATTTACTTATTCCGTTGTTTGAAATACCAAACCTACGAATTTTTATGAGAGTAGCGTTTAAATAATTATTTTAAATATAATAGAATAGCGTTAAAATAATTATGTTAAATATTGTTATAGAAAATTTTATTTACCATATCGAATTTCCTTGATGCCTCGGATCAAGAAAAGTAAAAAGTTCACGACCAGGCTCTTGAACCAATTCTTCAATTTTCATTGGTCAGAAAGAATCATTTGCATATTCTGTAACTTGAGTTGGTATACAACTCGCAGTAGACAACTCACCACATCTTTGATACTGTTGATACGACATTAAAACATTATTATTGTAATATTTTATTAGTTTATTTACATTTACTATTTCCTATTTTTTACAGGGAGATAACAGAGAAATAGCTCCCAATTTCGAGAAGATAAACTGGAGAGGAGGAAGAGGAGGAAAAACTTTTTTTGGGTAGCTAAATATTTGTTCAAGATTTTAACCAATAATTTTATGGCTATGTCATATAATAGTTTAACCTCAGATTTTTTATAATTATTCTAGCACTTTAAACTTTTTTTAATATATAGTGAGAAGTCCACTAATGATGACACATGGCTTTTTTAAAAAATTATAAATTTATTATCTAACAATATTACTCATCGATATATACATGATTTTATAGAAACTTGAATACTTCAGAATCAATTAAATTATAAATAGAGTTCAAATACTATATTTAGATTTTTCTTTTCTAATTTAAAGTTTATTTTTTATTATCAAGAAATTTTAAGATATTTTAATATTAAAGTTGTGTTTTTTTTGAAAATTTAAATTAGTTATATTATATTTGAAACAAAAAATAAAAAAAATACTATTTTTATCAATTATCCAAAAAACTTAACAAATAAATTTCTTTTTTGTATTTCCCCTTCGAGCCATTCGAAAATCAAGGAAATTATTCATAGTTAGATCTCTAAAAAAAATCAAAATCTAAAAAGTTTCATTGTATGGACATTTCAATCTCATTCTTTTTTGGAAAACAAGAAATTAAATGTATAGTAATCATCATCTTAACCTATTATAACCTATTAAATTTCCTTGACGGTCACCGAGAATGTTACACCCATCCTAAAAATCAAATGATGTGATCTTTCTTCTCTGCCAACAATAATTTGGAGTTTACATTGTTCATATTCCTAAAAATTCCAGTTTGCATCAAACGTATAACCTTATCATCTTCCTAAAAATTCCAGTTTACATCAAACGTATAAAAATTCCTAAAAATTCCAGTTTACATCAAACGTATAAAATTCCTAAAAATTTCAGTTTACTAAAAATAAAGAATTATGAAACATAGATCCGAACTACTTAAACTACAAAACTAACACAATCATTCACCACCAAAGTCTTTGTATTCAGTCTTAAACTAAACTTACTCAAGAGNTGCATTATGCTTTACTTATAAGGCTTTACTCACGAAGCACCAATGATCAGTTTTAAATGATCATTTTAAGTGGTCGATCAACTTCACATATCTGCACTAAATCGTTAGTAGCTTTTGATTTAGAGTCCATAATGAAACGAATCCAAGGCCCACGTAAAGCTAGCTTAATTTTCAATATTGTGACAAAATTTAAGTCCGAAATAGCTACGGAAAAAGCCTTCAAATAATCCAATGTATCCAAACTGTGTGATGCCATGCATTATGCTTCATTTATAAGCATTTACTCAAGGAGTACCAATGATCAGTTTAGAATGATCATTTTAAATGGCCAATCAACTTGACATGTCTGCAGTAAATCGTCCATAACTTTTGATTTAGAGTGCAAAAAGACACAAATCCAACACTCACGTTAATCTAGCTAAAATTTCTATATATTGACAACAATTGAAACCGAAAGAGCTACGAAAAATCCCCCAAGTAATCCAATATATGACAAACTGCGTGATGCCATGCATTACGATTCATTTGTAGGTGTTCACTCAAGGAGCACCAATGATCAGTTTATAATGATCATTTGAACTGCCTGATCAACTTGACATGTCCGCACTAAATCATTCTTAACTTTTGATTTAGAACTCAAAATGTCACGAATCAATGACTGACGTTAATCTTGCTCAATTTTCTTTATTGTGACAAAATTTAAAATCAAAATAGCTATGACAACGCCTCCAAGTAATCCAATCAATTCTAAACTGCATGATGCCATGCATTATGCTTCATTTATAAGCTTTTACTCAAGGAGCACCAATGATAAGTTTAGAACAATCATTTTAAGTAGCTGATACGCTTGACATGTCCGCACTAAGTCTTTTTAACTTTTGATTTAGAATTCAGAATGACATGAGTTCAGCGCCCACGTTAAGCTAGATCAATTTCCATATTGTGACAATACTTGAGACTGAAACAGCTACGAAAAAGCCTCAAAATAATCTAATGTTTCCCGAACTACAAGATACCATGCATTATGCTTTATTTATAAGCCTTTACTAAACGAGCACCAATGATCAGTTTAGAATGATGACTTTAATGGCCGATCAACTTGACATGTCCGCACTAAATCGTCTGTAACTTTTCGTTTAGAGTTCAAAATGACACAAATCCAACGTCCACATTAATCTAGCCTAATTTTCGATATTGTGACAAAATTTAAGACCAATATACCTACGATAAAGCGTCCAATTAATCCAATCTATCCCAAAATGCTTGATGCCATACATTATGCTTTATTTATAAGCCTTTATCCAAGAAGCACCAATGATCACTTTATGATCACTTTAACTGGGGGAAAAACTTGACGTCTGCGCACTAAATCGTCTGTAACTTTTGATTTAGGGTTCAGAATGACAAAAATCAACCGGCCACGCTAAGCTAGCTCAATTTTCTATATTGTCACAACATTTGAGACTGAAAGAGCTACAACAAAACCTCCAAATAATCACATGTATCCCAAATAGCTTGATGCCATGTATTATGCTTCATTTATAAGCCTTTACTCAAGGAGCACAATTATCAATTTAGAATGATCATTTTAACTGGCCGATCAACTTGACACGCCCACACTAAATCGTCTGTAACTTTTGATTTAGAGTTCAAAATGACACAAATCCAATGCCCATGTTAAGCTAGTCGAATTTTCGATATTATGACAAAATTTAAGTCCAAAATATCTACGACAAAGCGTCCAAATAATCCAATCTATCCAAAATAGCGTGATGCCATGTATTATGCTTCATTTATAAGCCTTTCCTCAAGGAGCACCAATGATCAATTTAGAATGATCATTTTAACTGGAAAATCAACTTGACACGTCCACACTATCGTATGTAACTTTTGATTTAGAGTTTAAAATGACACAAATCCAACACCCACGTTTAGCTAGCCCAAGTTTCGATATTTTGACAAAATATTTGTACGAAATACCTACGACAAAGGGTCCAAGTAATCTAATGTATCCCAAACAGCGTGATGCCATGTATTTACTCACGGAGCACCATGATCACGGAGCACCATGATCAGTTTAGAATGATCAGTTTAACTGGCCGATCAACTTAACATGTCCACACTAAATCGTACGTAACTTTTAATTTAGAGTTCCGAATGACACGAATCCAACACCCACGTTAAACTGGCTCAATTTTCCATATTGTGACAACATTTGAGACTGAAAGAGCTACAACAAAGCCTCCAAGTACTCCAACGTATCCCAAACTTTGTGATGTCATGCATTATGGTTCATTTATAAGCCTTTATTTAAGACGCACCAATAATCAGTTTAGATTGATCATCATAACTGGATGATCAAATTAACTGGCTGATCAACTTGATACGTCCACAGTAAATCGTCTGTACCTTTTTATTTAGAGTTCATAATGACATGAATCCAACGCCAACGTTAAGCTAGCTAAATTTTATATATTGTGACAACATTTTGAAACTAAAAGAGCCACGAGAAAGCCTTTACTCAAGGAGTACCAATGATCAGTTTAAAATGATCATTTTAACTAGCCGATCAACTTGACATTTCCGCAATAAATCGTCCATACCTTTTGATTTAGAGTGCATAAAGACACAAATCCAACACCCACGTTAAGCTAGCTCAAATTTCTATATTGTAACAACATTTGAGACCGAAAGAGCTACGACAAAGCCCCCAAGTAATCCAATTTATGACAAACTGCGTGATGCCATGCATTACGCTTCATTTGTAAGTCTGTACTCAAAGAGTACCAATGATCAGTTCATAATGATTATTTGAATTGGTTGATCGACTTGATATGTCCGCACTAAATCGTCCTTAACTTTTGATTTAGAGCTCAAATTTCTCACGAATCAACCACTGACATTAAGGTAGCTCAATTTTCTATATTGTGACAAAATTTAAAACCGAAATAGCTATGACAACGCCTCCAGGTAATCCAATCGATTTCAAAGTGTGTGATGCCATGCATTATGCTTAATTTATAAGCTTTTACTCAAGGAGCACCAATGATAAATTTAGAATGATCATTTTAACTAGCTGATCAGCTTGACATGTCTGCACTATGTCTTCTTTAACTTTTGATTTAGATTTCAGAATGACACAAGTTAACTGCCCATGTTAAGCTAGATCAATTTTCCACATTGTGACAATACTTAAGACTAAAAGAGCTACAAAAATGCCTCGAAGTAATCTAATGTATCCCAAGCTGCAAGATGCCATGCATTATGCTTTATTTATAAGGCTTTACTCAAGGAAAACCAATGATCAGTTTAGAATGATCATTTTAATGGTCGATCAACTTGACATGTTCGCACTAAATCGTCCGTAACATTTGATTTAGAGTTCAAAATGACACAAATCCAACATCCACGTTAAGCTAGCCCAATTTTCGATATTGTGACAAAATTTAAGTCCAAAATACCTACGAAAAAGCGTCCAAGTAATCCAGTCTATCCCAAAATGCCTGATGCCATACATCATGCTTCTTTTATAAGCCTTTATCCAAGAAGCACCAATGATCACTTTAGAATGATCACTTTAATAGGCGGATCAACTTGACATCTGCACACTAAATCGTCCTTAAATTTTGATTTAGAGTTCAGAATGACAAATTTCAACCGCCCACGCTAAGCTAGCTCAATTTTCTATATTGTCACAACATTTAAGACTGAAAGAGGTACAACAAAACCTCCAAGTAATCCAATGTATCCCAAACAGCTTGATGCAATGTATTATGCTTCATTTATAAGCCTTAACTCAAGGAACACCAATGATCAGTTTAAAATGATCATTTTAGCTGGCCGATCAACTTGACAAGTCCACACGAATCCAACGCCCAAGTTAAACTAGCTCAGTTTTCCATATTGTGACAACATTTGAGGCTGAAAGAGTTACAACAAAGCCTCCAAGTACTCCAATGTATCCCAAACTTCGGGATGCCATGCATTATGGTTCATTTATAAGCCTTGATTTAAGAAGCACCAATGATCAGTTTGCAATGATCATCTTAACTGGCTGATCAACTTAACTGGCTGATCAACTTGAAACGTCCACAATAAATCATATGTACCTTTTGATTTAGAGTTCATAATGACATGAATCAAACACCCACGTTAACCTAGCTAAATTTTATATATTGTGACAACATTTGAGACTGAAAGAGCTAGGAAAAAGCCTCCAAGTACTCCAATGTATTCCAAACTACGTGATGCCATGCATTTTGCTTCATTTATAAGCCTTTACTCATGAAGCACCAATGATTAGTTGAGAATGATCATTTTAACTACCGGATCAATTTGACATGTCCGCATTAAATCTTTAGTAACTTCTGATTTAGAGTTCAAAATGACAAGAATCCAACACCCACGTTAAGGTAACCCAATTTTCTATATTGTGACAACATTTTGAAACTAAAAGAGCTACGACAAGGCCTCCAAGTAATCCAATGTATCTCAAACTACGTAATGACATGCATTATGCTTCATTTATAAGCCTTTACTCAAGGAGCACCAATGATTAGTTTAGAAAGATAATTATAACTGGCTGACCAACCTGACATGTACACTCTAAATCGTACATAACTTTTGATTTAAAGTTAAAAATGACACAAATCCATCATCCACGTTAAACTAGCCCAATTTCGATATTCTGACAAAATTTAAGTCCGAAATACCTACAACAAAGCGTCCAAGTAATCCAAACTTTCCCAAAATGTGTGATGCCATGTATTATTCTTCATTTATAAGCCCTTACTCAGTAAGCACCAATGATCAATTTAGAATGATCATTTTAACTGGTGGATCAACTTGACATGTCCGCACTAAATCGTCCACTTTTGATTTAGAGTTCAGAATGACACGAATCACTTTAGAATGATCAATTTAGAATGATCAATTTATCTAGCTGAGCAACTTTACATAACCACACTAAATCATCTTTAAAATTTGATTTAGAGCTCAAAATGACATGAATCCAACATCCACGTTAATCTAGCTCAACTTTCAATATTGTGAAAACAGTTGAGACCGAAATAGCTGAGACAAAGCCTCCAAGTATTCCAATGTATTCCAAACTACGTGATGCCATGCATTCTTCATTTATAAGATTTTACTCAAGGAGCACCAATAATCAATTTAAAAATTATCATTTTAACTGGCTGATCAACTTGATATGTGCACACTAAATCGTCTGTAACTTTTTATTTAGAGTTCAAAATAACACGAATCTAGTGTCCACATTACGCTAACTCAATATTCTCTATCGTGACAAACTCTAAGACCGAAATAGCAATGGCAAAGCCTCCAAGTAATCCAATCTATCCAAAACTTCGTGATACCAAGCATTATGCTTTATTTCTAAACCTCTGCTCAGGTAGCACCAATGATCTGTTTAGAATGATCATTTTAACTAGCTGATCAATTTTACATAACCGCACTAAATCGTCTTTAAAAATTGATTTAGAGCTCAAAATGACATGAATCCAACACCTACGTTAATCTAGCTCAAGTTTCAAAATTGGGACAACTATTTGATACCGAAATAGCTGAGACAAAGCCTCCAAGTATTCCAATGTCTCCCAAACTGCATGATGCTGCATTATTATTCATTTATAAGCCTTTACTCAAGGAGCACCAATTATCAGTTTAGAATGATCATTTTGACTGGACGATCAATTTCATACGGCCACACTAAATCGTCCGTAACTTATGATTAGGATTTCAAAATGACACAAATCCAACGCACACATTAAGCTAGCCCAAATTTCGATATTGTGACAAAATTTAAGTCTGAAATACCTACGACAAAGCGTCAAAGTAATCCAATCTATCCCTAACTTTGTGATGCCATGCATTATACTTCATTTATAGGCCTTTACTCAAGAAGCACCAATGATTAGTTTAGAATGATCATTTTAATTGACAGATCAATTTGACATGTCCGCACTAAATTTTCCGTAACTTCTGATTTAGAGTTCAGAATGACACGAATGAACCGCCCACGCTAAGCTAGCAGAATTTTCTATATTATGACAACATTTGAGCCTGAAAGAGCTATGACAAATCCTCCAAGTAATCCTATGTATCCCAAATTGCGTGATGTCATGTATTATGCTTCATTTATAAGCTTTTACTCAAGGAGCACCAATGATCAGTTTAGAATGACTATTATAACTGGCCGATCAACTTGACATGTCCACACGAAATCGTCCGTAACTTTAATTTAGAGTAGAAAATGACACAAATCCAATGCCCACGTTAAGCTAGCAATATTTTCGATATTATGAAAAAATTTAAGTCCGAAATACCTACGACAAAGAGTCCAAGTAATCAAACCTATCCCAAACAGAGTGATGCCATGCATTATGCTTGTTTTATAAGCCCTTACTCAGGAAGCACCAATGATCAGTGTAGAATGATCATTTTAACAGGCGGGTCAACTTGACATGTCTACACTAAATCGTATGTAACTTTTGATTTAGAGTTCACAATGAAACGAAACAACCCCCCCCCCACGGCAAGGTAGCCCAAATTTCTATATTGTGACTATATTTGAGACTAAAAGAGCTATGACAAAGCATCCAAGTAATCCAATATATCCCAAACTGTGTGATGCCATGAATTATACTTCATTTATATGGCTCTAATCCAGATGCACCAATGATTTGTTTAGAATGATCATTTTAACTTGCCGATCAACTTGATATGTCTCCACTAAATTGTTCATAACTTTTGATTTAGAGTTCAAAATGACACGAATCCAACGCCCACGTTAAGCTAGCCCAATTTTCAATATTGTTACAAAAAATAAGTCCGATATAGCTATGACAAAGCGTCCAAGTAATCCAATGTATCAAAAACTATGTGATACCATGCATTATGCTTCATTTGTAAAGCTTTGCTGAATGAGCACCAATGATATGTTTAAAATGATCATTTTAACTAGCTGATCAACTTGACATGTCCAAACTAAATCATCTTTAACATTTTATTTAGAGCTCAAAATGACATGAATCCAATGCCCACGTTAATCTGGCTGAATTTTCAGTATTGTGACAACATGTGAGACAGAAAGCACTGCGACAAAGTGCCCAAGTAATACAATGTACCCCAAACTGCATGATGCTATGCATTATGCTTCATTTGTATACCTTTTCTCAGTTAGCACCATTGATCAGTTTAAAATGATCAATTTAACTAGCTTAGCAACTTTACATAACCGCACTATATCCTCTTTAAATTTTGATTTAGAGCTCAAAATGACATGAGTCCAACATCCACGTTAATCTAGTTCAACTTTCAATATTGTGACAACATTTGAGACCAAAATAGCTGAGACAAAGCCTCCAAGTATTCCAATGTATTCCGAATTGCATGATTCCATGCATTAGTCTTCATTTATAAGCTTTTACTCATGGAGCACCAATGATCAATTTAGAATAATCCTTTTAACTGGCTGATCAACTTGTCATGTGCACACTAAACCGTCTGTAACTTTTGATTTAGAGTTCAGAATAACAATCCAATGCCCACGTTAAGCTAGATCGGTATTCTATATTGTGACAAACTTTAAGACCGAAATAGCAATGACAAAGCCTCCAAGTAATCCAATATATCCCGAACAGCGTGGTGCCATGCATTATGCTTTATTTTTAAACCTTTGCTCAAGAAGCACCAATGATCTGTTTAGAATTATCATTTTAACTAGTTGATCAACTTTACATAACAACACTAAATCTTCTTTAAAATTTGATTTAGAGCTCAAAATGACATGAATACAACGCCGATGTTAATCTAGCTCAAATTTAAATATTGTGACCAAAATAGCTAGGACAAATCCTCCAAGTAATCCAGTGTATCCCAAACTGCGTGATGTCATGCATTATGCTTCATTTATAAGGCTTTACTCAAGGAGCACCAATAATCAGTTTAGAATGATCATTTTAATTGGCTGATCACCATGACATGTACGCACCAAATTGTATGTAACTTTTGATTCAGAGTCAGAATGATAGGAATCCAATGCCCACGTTAAACAAGCTCAATTTTCTATATTGTGACAACATCTGAGACTGAAAGAGATACCACAAAGCCTTCAAGTAGCCCAATCTATCCTAAACTGCATGATGACATGCATTATGCTTCATTTATAAGCCTTTACTCAAGGAGCACAAATGATGAGTTTAGAATGATCAGTTTAGAATAATCACTTTCACTAGCCAATCAACTTGTCATGTCCGCATTAAATCATCTGTAAATTTTGATTTATAGTTTAGAATGACCCAAATCCAACACCTAAGTTAAGCTCGCTCAATATTATGAATTGTGACAAAATTTAAGACCGAAATAGCTATGACAAATCTTCCAAATAATCCAATTTACCCCAAACTTCGTGATGGCGTTTACTTGACATTTTAACTGGACGAACAACTTGACATTTATGCACTAAATCGTCTGTACCTTTTCATTTAGAGTTTAGAATGACACAAATCAAATGCTCATGTTAAAGTAGCTCAATTTCTATAGTGTGACAACATTTGAGACTGAAAGAGCTACCACAAAGCCTTCAAGTAATCCAATCTATCCTAAACTATGTGATGACATGAACTATGCTTCACTTATAAGCCTTTACTCAAGGAGCACTAATTATCAGTTTAGAATGATCACTTTAGATTGATCACTTAACTGGCCGATCAACTTGAAATGTCCGCATTAAATCATCTATTACTTTTGGTTTAGAGTTGAGAATGATGCCAATCCAACGCCCATGTTAAGCTAGCCCAATACTCTATATTGTGAAAAAATTTAAGACGAAAATAGATACGACAAAGCCTCCAAGTAATCCACTCTATCCAAACTGCGTGATGCCAAGCATTATACTTCATTTGTAAACGTTTGCTCAATGAGCACCAATGATCAGTTTAGAATGATCATTTTAACTGGCCAATCAACTTGACATGTACGCACTAAATCGTCCGTAACTTTTGATTTAGAGTTTAGAATGACACGAATCCAATGTACACATTAAAGTAACTCAATTTTCTTTATTGTGACAACATTTGAGACTGAAATAGTTACCAAAAAGCCTTTAACTAATCCAATCTATTTTAAATTGTGTAATGCCATGAATTATACTTCATTTATCAGCTTTTACTCAAGCAGTACTAATAATAAATTTAGAATGATCACTTTAACGGGCCGATCAACTTGACACGTCCGCACAAAATCGTCAGTAACTTTTGATGTTCAGATTGACACGAGTCCAATACCACGTTAAACTAGCTCAAGTTTTTATATTGCGACGACATTTAAGACTAAAAGAGCTACCACAAAGCCTTCAAGTAATCAAATCTATCATAAACTGCATGATGCCATGCATTATGCATCATTTATAAGTCTTTACTCAAGGAGCACTAATGATCAATTTAGAATAATAAATTTAACTTGCCGATCAACTTGACATGTTTGCACTAAACCATCCGTAACATGTTATTTAGAGTTCAGAATGACACAAATCCAACGCCCACGTTAAACTAGCTCAATATTCTATTTGTGACAAAATTTAAGACTGACATAGCTACGAAAACTCCTCCAAGTAATCCAATCTAACCCATACAGCGTGATGCCAGCATTATGCTTCATTTATGCGTTACTCAAGGAACACCAATGATCAGTTTAGAATGAACATTTTAACTTGCCGATCAACTTGATATGTATGCACTAAATCGTCTGTATCTTTTTATTTAGAGTTCAGAATGACATAAATCGAATGCCCATGTTAAACTAGCTCAATTTTCTATATTTTCAAACCATTTGAGACTGAAAAGTAATCCAATCTATCCTAAATTGTCTGATGCCATGAATTATGCTTCTTTTATAAGCATTTACTGAAGGAGCACTAATTCTCAGTTTAAAATTATCACTTTAGAATAATCACTTTAGAATAATCACCTTAGAATAATCACTTTAGAATGATCACTTTAGAATGATCACTTTAACTGGCCGATTAACTTGACATGTACGCACTAAATCGTCCGCTACTTTTGATTTAGAGATCAGAATGACACGAATGCAACGTTCACATTAAGCTAACTAAATATTATATATTATGACAAAATTTAAGACAAACATAGCTACGACAAACCCTGCAAGTAATCCAATCTATCTTAAACAGCGTGATGCCATGCATTATGATTCATTTGTAAAAAATTTTCAATGAGCACCAATGATCATTTAGAATATCAATTAAACAGACTGATAAACTTGACATGTCCGCACTAAATCATCTGTAACTTTTGATTTAGAGTTTAGAAAAACACGAATCCAAAGCCCACGTTAATCTAGCTCAATATTCTATGTAATGCAAAAACTTAAGACCGAAATAGCTATAACTTATAAGCCTTTACTCAAGGAGCACTAATGATCAGTTTAGAATGATCACTTAACTGGCCGATCAACTTGAAATGTTCGCATTAAATCATCTATTACTTTTGGTTTAGAGTTGAGAATGACGCCAATCCAACGCCCACGTTAAGTAATCCAATTATAAGCTATTACTAATTTTGCACCAATGATCAGTTTAGAATCATCATGTTAACTGGCCGATACAATTGACATGTACACACTAAATCGCATGTAACTTTTGATTTAGAGTTCAGAATGACACGAATACAATGCTCACGTTAAACTAGCTCATTTTTTTATTGTGAAAAAATTGAATTTAAAAGAGCTACAAAAAAGGCTTCAAGTAATTCAATCTATCCAAAACTGCGTGATGCCATGCATTATGCTTCATTCAAAAGCCTTTATTGAAAGAGCACTAATGATCGGTTTAAAATGATTTGTTTATAATGATCACTTTAACTGGCCTATCAACTTGACATGTCCACACTAAATCGTCCGTAACGTTTGATTAAAAGTTTATAATGATATGAATCCAATTCCCACACTAATGTAGCTCAATTTTCTATATTGTGACAACATTTGAGACTGAAAGAGCTACCACAAAGCCTTCAAGTAATCCAATCTATAATAAATTGTGTGTTGCCATGCATTATGCTTCATTTTTAAGTCTTTACTCAAGGAGCACAAATGATGAGTTTAGAATGATCACTTTAACTGACCGATAAACTTGACATGTATGCACTAAAGCATCCATAACTTTTGATTTAGAGTTCAGAATGACACGAATTGAACGCCCACATCAAGCTAGCTTAATACTCTATATTGTGATATAATTTAAGACCGACGTAGCTAGGACAAAACCTCCAAGAAATCCAATCTATCCCAAACTGCGTGAGCCCATGAATTATGCTTCATTTATGCGTTACTCAATGAGCACCAGTGATTAGTTTAGAATGATCAATTTAACTAGCCGATAAACTTGACATGTCCGCACTAAATCCTCTGTACCTTTTTATTTAGAGTTTAAAATGACACGAATCCAACACCCACATTAAGCTATCTCAATATTCTATATTTTGACAAAATTTAAGATCGCAATAACTCGACAATGTCTCCAAGTAATCCTATCTATCACAAACTATGTGATGCCATGCAATATGCTTCTTATGTATCCCTTTACTTAATGAGCATAAATGATCAGCTAAATTTAAGACAAACACAGCTACGACAAAGCCTACAAGTAATCCAATCTATCCCAAACTGCGTGATACTGTGCATTATACTTCATTTATGTGTTACTCAGTGAGCACCAATGATCAAGTTAGAATGATCAATTTAACTATCTGAAAAACTTGGCATGTCTAATCGTACGTAACTTATGATTTAGAGTTCATAATGACATGAATCCAATGCCCACGTTAAACTTGCTCAATATTCTATATTGGAAAATATTTAATACCGAATTCGCTAGGACAAAGCCTCCAAGTAATCCAAAATATCCCAAACTGGGTGATGTCATGCATTATGCTTCATTTATAAACCTTTACTCAAGGAGCTCCAATGATTATTTTAGAATGATTATTATAGCTGGCCGATCAACTTGACATATACGCACTAAATCGTCTGTTACTTTTGATTTAGAGTTCAAAATGACACAAATCAAACGCTCGCGTTAAACTAACTCACTTTTATATGTTGTGACAACTTTAAGACTGAAAGAGCTACCACAAAGCCTTCAAGTAATCTAATCTATCCTTAATTGCATCACTCCATGCATTTTGCTTCATTTATAAGTCTTTACTCAAGAAGCAATAATGATTAGTTTAGAATGGTCAGTTTAGAATGATCACTTTAACTGGCTGATCAACTTGACATGTACGCATTAAATTGTCTATATATTTTGATTTATAGTTCAGAATGACCCGAATCCAACACCCAAGTTAAGCTCGCTCAATATTATGAAATGTGACAAAAATTAAAACCGAGATAGCTACGAAAAATCCTTCAAATAATCTAATCTATCCCAAACTTCGTGATGGCATTTACGGACATTTTTACTGGCCGATCAACTTGACATTTAGGCACTAAATCGTCCGTAGCTTTTGATCAAGAGTTCAGAATGACACAAATCTAATGCCCATGTTAAAGTAGATCAATTTTCTATATTGTGACCACATTTGAGACTGAAAGAGCTACCACAAAGCCTTCAAGTAATCCAATCTATCCTAAACAGTGTGATGCCATGAATTATGTTTCACTTATAAGTCTTTACTCAAGTAGCCCTAATGATCAGTTTAGAATGATCAGTTTAGAATGATCACTTAATTGGTTGATCAACTTGACATGTCCGCACTATATATTCCATAACTTTTGATTTAGAGGTGAGAATGACCCGAATCCAATGCCCACATTAATCTAGCCCAAAATTCTATATTGTGACAAAATTTAAAACCAAAATAGCTACGACAAAGCATTCAAGTAATCCAATCTATCCAAACTGTGTGATGCCAAGCATTATACTTCATCTGTAAATGTTTGCTGCATGAGCACCAATGATCAGTTTGGAATGATCATTTTAACTAGCCGATCAACTTGACATGTACGCACTAAATTGTCCGTAACTTTTGATTTAGAATTTAGACTGACACGAATCCAATGTCCACGTCAAAGTAACTCAATTTTCTTTATTCTGCCAAAATTTTAGACTGAAAAAGCTACTACAAAGCCTTAATCTATCCTAAAATGTCTGATGCCATGAATTATGCTTCATTTATAAGCATTTACTCAAGGAGTACTAATGATAAATTTAGAATGATCACTTTAGAATGATCACTTTAACTTGCCGATCAACTTGACACGTCCGCACTAATTTATCTTTAACTTTTTATTTAGATTTCCGAATGACACGAATCCAATACCACGTTAAACTAGCTAAAGTTTCAATATTGTGACAATATTTGAGACTGAAAGAGCTACCACAAAGCCTTCAAGTAATCCAATCTATCATAAACTGCGTGATGCCATGTATTATACATCATTTATAAGTCTTTACTCAAGGAGCACTAATGATCAATTTAGAATAATCAATTTAACTTGTCAATCAACTTGACATGTCTGCACTAAATCATCTATATCTTTTGATTTAGAGTTCAAAATGACACGAATCCAATGCCCACGTTAAGCTAGCTCAATGTTTTATACTGTGACATAATTTAAGATCAACATATCTACGAAAACGCCTCCAATTAATCCAATATATCCTATATTGTGTGATGCCATCCATTATGCTTTATTTATGCGTTACTCAATGAACATCAGTGACCAGTTTAGAATGATCAAATGAACTAGTCGATAAACTTGAAATGTCCGCACTGTAAGAATATTGAGATTATAGAGGAGAAATGTGAAGAATTGAATCTGAAAACTCAAAGAGAAGTATGAGAAAATGAGAAATGACTTAGACTTATGGAGAAGAATCTCCTAAGAATATATTATACATTGAGTCTTTACAGCCCTTTTATAGAGGATTTACAATGTGAACACAAAAGAAAACGAATTCAAACTTGTGGATGAGTTTGAATAGAGGAGAAGCCTGTCAACAACCAATGAGAAGAGAGGAGACAGCATGGGCATGACTGTTTGGTGTGGTTGCCAAGACTGTGTGCAGCATGGGCATGACTGTTTTGTGTGGTTGCCAAGACTGTGTGCAGCATGGGCATGACTTTTCCACCTTGATTCTTCTCCCAAGGTAGCTATTTAACCATTTCAACCATGTGGTTAATAATACCCCATCCTTTTTCATTTCCCTTGTTATTCAAACTGAATTTTCGTGCTCACACTTGCCTTGTAGGTCAAGATAGGTCTTATTTGATTTTCCTATGTCAATACTCTCCCTCAAGCTAAAGACTTTGGAATCACCCTAAAGTCTTAAGCTTGGGAACCCAAGGCAACACCTCATTAAAAACCTTATTAAGGAAAACCACTTTGGACAAAACCTTAATAAGGGAAAAAGAGTGTGCTGCTCTTGGATTAGGAGACCTTTGATCATGGGTGTGATAAATCAACAAGCCCAAGTTTGCTAAAGATGTTCTTGCAAACTTGGAGACTTGCTGCCTTTGTGAAGATGTCAGCTAGTTGGTCTTCACTCCTTGTATAACATGGCAGAATGGTTCCATCTTGAACTTTCTCCCTAACCTTATGGCAGTGGATCTCTATGTGCTTGGTCCTCTCGTGAAACACTGAGTTTGAAGCTATGTGAATGGCTGCCTGATTATCACAATGGAAGGTAATTGGCCCTGGTTGTGCAATCCCGAAATCTTTCAAGAGTGCTTTGAGCCAAGTTACTTCATTTGTCAGCTTCCTCATAGCCCTATATTCTGCTTCAGCACTAGAACATGATACAACCTTCTGCTTCTTAGTCTTCCAAGTGACTAAGTTCCCACCAACGAAGGTGCAATACCCAGTGGTTGATTTCCTATCCACCCTATCACCAGCCCAATCCGCATCACAATACCCGACAATATCAGTGTTCCCATTCTTGCCCATCCATATACCTTGACCAGGAGATCCTTTGATGTATCTAAGGATCCTTTCTACCATGCTCCAATGATATACAGTAGGCCTTTGCATATGTTGACTTACTTGATTCACAGCAAAACACAAGTCTGGTCGTGTGAGGGTGAGGTAGATCAGCTTCCCAACTAGTCTCCTATACTGAGAAACATCCTTAAAAAACTCATCAGCTTTCTCCCCCTTTCCGTTGACCTTGTAGCCATCTTCAAGAGGAGTTTTGGCCGGTTTAGCCCCAAGCTTTCCCGTGTCTGTCAACAGATCAAGAACATACTTTCTTTGGGATAGAAAGAGCCCTTCTTGAGACCGACACACTTCAATACCCAAGAAGTACTTCAACTCTCCAAGATCCTTGATGTCAAATGATCTGTTTTAGAAGGCCTTTGTGGACTGAATTCCTTCCTTATCATCTCCTGTGATGATAAGGTCATCCACATAAACCAAGACCGCCACGATTCCTTTGGAGTTTTGACGAGTGAACAAAGTATGATCTGAATGGGATTCCTAAACCCATTATCAGTAAGTGTGGAGCTTAATTTGTGATACCAGGCCCTTGGTGACTGCTTCAACCCATATATTGCCTTCCTAAGTCTTAGAACCTGTCCCTCTTTGCAAAAGTCTTCAAGGCCTGGTGGTGGAGTCATATACACTTTCTCTTCAAGTTCTCCTTGTAGGAATGCGTTCTTGACATCCATTTGCCATAAGTCCCAAGTCAGATTCGTAGCTAGTGAAAGAACAACCCTTACAGTGTGTAGCTTAGCCACCGTGCAAATGTATCAGTATAGTCCTCTCCATATGTCTGAGTGAAACCTCTTGCAACTAGACATGCCTTGTACCTTTCTATGTCCCCATTGCTCTTATA
>JAEVFF010000331.1:57027-71147 GCA_018901945.1 Pugionium dolabratum | reverse complement strand
TTTAGACTAAAAACTCACGGTTTCATTCAACCATAAAAGCTGCTTCCTTTGAGCTCTTCAAAGCCTAACAATGGAGGATACAGTTCAAAATAGTTCCAGCCTGAAACCTACGGTGATAGCAGTAGTTCTCAAAGCTTGAACTACACATTATGGTCAAGAACCATCAAGACAGCCATTTGTGGCAAAGGACTTTGGAATCACATCTTGGAGGATAATACTCCATCTATAGATGATCCAAAGGAGAAAAAGGATGAGGCAACAAGAAAAGAAGAAGCTAGGTGGTTCCAAGAAGATCAATCAGTCCTTGGATTCCTCCAAAATTCATTGGACCCATCCATTCTTGGAGCTTATTCACATTGTGAAACTGCCAAGTCTCTTTGGGACACTCTCAAGAGGGTGTATGGGGATGTTTCAAACCTCAGCCGTGTGTATGAGGTTAAGAAGGCTCTCAATGATCTACACCAAGAGGATATGGAGTTCACAAAATTCCTGGGCAAGTTCCAATCAACATGGTCCGAGCTTGACATGTTGAGACCAAGTTCTATGGATCCAAAGGTGCTTAATGAAAGGAAGGAACAAGACAAGATATTTGGGCTCCTTCTCAACCTAAATCCAGCCTTTAAAGATGTGATTAAGTCCATCCTGAGAGAGCCAAAACTCCCTGATTTCGAAGAGGTGTGCTCACGGATTCAAAGGGAGCAAGGCAACATTGGTTTGTTTGGTGGTAAAGGAGAACTAGTCATGGCCAACAAAAGCGTGTTTAAGCAAGAGGATAGGAAGAGTGTGATGTGTGAGCATTGTAAGAGGAATGGCCACATCAAGGACAAGTGCTGGATACTTCATCCTCATCTCAAGCCAAACCGGTTCAAGGATTCAAAGGCTAACATCTCTCAAATGGCTGCGACTGAACCGGCAAGTTCATCCAACCAAGGAGGGGAGCTAGCTATGAATGTATCCATGGAGTATGTTAAGAAGAGTGACTTGGAGGATCTCATCAAGGCCTATGCCTCAAAACTCTCCGGTATCACACTCTACTCCCATAAATCGCTTGATAAACCAGATCATAAGTTGGTAGTGGATTCAGGTGCTTCTCACCATATGATTAGCAATGCTAGGTTGTTAAAGAACATTGAACCATGTCTAGGACAAGTAACTATAGCTGATGGTAAGGGTATTCCAATTGAAGGAACCGGAAAATTAAGACTATTTGACAAAGAAACTAATGCATTCTTTGTACCTAAATTTAAGTCTAATCTAGTTTCTGTCAAAAAGGCTACTAAAGACCTCAATTGCAATGTTACATTTGGGCCTAACAATGTTTACTTTCAGGATATTAAGAGTGGTAAGATACTTGGAGGTGGTGGAACTCAAGATGAGCTCTATGTTCTTGAAGACACTCCTCCAAGCAATTTGGATTCCTTAGCTTTCAAATCCTGTGTTTTTTGCTAATAAAGATGTCATATGGCATGCTAGATTAGGACATCCTCATGCTCGTGCCTTAAGCTTAATAATTCCTAATGTCGCTTATGATCACTCAGTTTGTGAGGCTTGTATCCTTGGCAAACATTGTCGTGTTGTTTCCCCTAAATCGTCTACAATTTATGAGCATTGCTTTGATTTAGTACATTCCGATGTTTGGACCTCACCTTACATGTCTAGAGATAGGAATAAATACTTTGTGACCTTTATAGATGAGAAATCGAAATATACATGGGTTACATTACTTCCATCTAAAGATAGGGTTTATGAGGCATTTATAAACTTTCATAATTATGTTACTAATCAATTCAATGCCAAGATCAAAGTGTTAAGATCAGATAATGGAGGGGAATACACAAGTCAAAGATTCAAAGCTCATCTAAACAAACATGGAATACTACATCAAACTAGCTGTCCACACACACCACAACAAAATGGAGTTGCTGAAAGGAAGAACCGACACTTAATGGAAGTAGCAAGATCCATGATGTTTCATACCAATGTTCCTAAAAGTTTTTGGGGAGATGCAGTCTTGGTTGCTTGCTACCTCATCAATCGGATTCCAACCAAAGTCTTGCAAGATATATCCCCATTTGAGGTACTCAATAAAACTAAAACCTTCCATTGATCATTTACGTGTATTTGGGTGTGTGTGCTTTGTGTATGTTCCAGGTGATCTAAGAAACAAGTTGGAGGCAAAGAGCATCAAGTGTATGTTCCTTGGATATTCGACAACACAAAAGGGTTATAAGTGCTATGATCCGAGCAAAACAGGACATATGTGTCTAGAGATGTCAAGTTCATAGAAGAACAAAGCTATTATGATCAGAAAGATTGGGAAGGATTGAAGGATCTCTCAAGGTCACCTTCTGATTTGGCTACGAGTTTGAGGTTTCTCTTGAATCATTTGGGAAATGATCTGCCAAAGGATTCAAGACACGAAGAAACAAGAACCTTAAGTAGTTCACAAGATACCCAAGAGAATGAACAAGGGGTGGTAACTCAAGAACCAACTCCAATCCAAGAAGAAGCTATGGCCCAAAATCAAGAACAAGACGACTTGGAAGTGGGTATAGAGGAACCTATTCACCAAATGGAAGAGGAAACGGTTGTAGAGGAGGCTGCACCACCTGTTCAGCATTTAAGGAGGAGTACTAGACTTAGGAACACTAGGTATTCTACAACAACCAGGCCGTGGCTCATCCCATACAAGCTGTTTGTTCCCTTGACCTCTTGCCATCTAGTCATCAAGCATTCCTTGAAAAGATTGAACAAAGTCAGATTCCAAGGACTTATGAAGAAGCTGAGAGCAAGAAAGAATGGTTAGATGCAGTAAGAGATGAGAAGGGAGCTATGGAAAGGAATCATACATGGGATATACAAGAACTTCCCAAAGGCAAAAAGGCTGTGAGTTCCAAGTGGGTGTTCACCATCAAGTATAAGAGCAATGGGGACATAGAAAGGTACAAGGCACGTCTAGTTGCAAGAGGTTTCACTCAGACATATGGAGAGGACTATACTGATACATTTGCACCGGTGGCTAAGCTACACACTGTAAGGGTTGTTCTTTCACTAGCTACGAATCTGACTTGGGACTTATGGCAAATGGATGTCAAGAACGCATTCCTACAAGGAGAACTTGAAGAGGAAGTGTATATGACTCCACCACCAGGCCTTGAAGATTTTTGCAAAGAGGGACAGGTTCTAAGACTTAGGAAGGCAATATATGGGTTGAAGCAGTCACCAAGGGCCTGGTATCACAAATTAAGCTCCACACTTACTGATAATGGGTTTAGGAAATCCCATTCAGATCATACTTTGTTCACTCGTCAAAACTCCAAAGGAATCGTGGCGGTCTTGGTTTATGTGGATGACCTTATCATCACAGGAGATGATAAGGAAGGAATTCAGTCCACAAAGGCCTTCTTAAACAGATCATTTGACATCAAGGATCTTGGAGAGTTGAAGTACTTCTTGGGTATTGAAGTGTGTCGGTCTCAAGAAGGGCTCTTTCTATCCCAAAGAAAGTATGCTCTTGATCTGTTGACAGACACGGGAAAGCTTGGGGCTAAACCGGCCAAAACTCCTCTTGAAGATGGCTACAAGGTCAACGGAAAGGGGGAGAAAGCTGATGAGTTATTTAAGGATGTTTCTCAGTATAGGAGACTAGTTGGGAAGCTGATCTACCTCACCCTCACACGACCAGACTTGTGTTTTGCTGTGAATCAAGTAAGTCAACATATGCAAAAGCCTACTGTATATCATTGGAGCATGGTAGAAAGGATCCTTAGATACATCAAAGGATCTCCTGGTCAAGGTATATGGATGGGCAAGAATGGGAACACTGAGATTGTCGGGTATTGTGATGCGGATTGGGCTGGTGATAGGGTGGATAGGAAATCAACCACTGGGTATTGCACCTTCGTTGGTGGGAACTTAGTCACTTGGAAGACTAAGAAGCAGAAGGTGGTATCATGTTCTAGTGCTGAAGCAGAATATAGGGCTATGAGGAAGCTGACAAATGAAGTAACTTGGCTCAAAGCACTCTTGAAAGATTTCGGTATTGCACAACCAGGGCCAATTACCTTCCATTGTGATAATCAGGCAGCCATTCACATATCTTCAAACTCAGTGTTTCACGAGAGGACCAAGCACATAGAGATCGACTGCCATAAGGTTAGGGAGAAAGTTCAAGATGGAACCATTCTGCCATGTTATACAAGGAGTGAAGACCAACTAGCTGACATCTTCACAAAGGCAGCAAGTCTAAAAGTTTGCAAGAACATCTTTAGCAAACTTGGGCTTGTTGATTTATCACACCCATGATCAAAGGTCTCCTAATCCAAGAGCAACACACTCTTTTTCCCTTATTAAGGTTTTGTCCCAAGTGGTTTTCCTTAATAAGGTTTTTAATGAGGTGTTGCCTTGGGTTCCCAAGCTTAAGACTTTAGGGTGATTCCAAAGTCTTTAGCTTGAGGGGGAGTATTGACATAGGAAAATCAAATAAGACCTATCTTGACCTACAAGGCAAGTGTGAGCACGAAAATTCAGTTTGAATAACAAGGGAAATGAAAAAGGATGGGTTATTATTAACCACATGGTTGAAATGGTTAAATAGCTACCTTGGGAGAAGAATCAAGGTGAAAAAGTCATGCCCATGCTGCACACAGTCTTGGCAACCACACCAAACAGTCATGCCCATGCTGCACACAGTCTTGGCAACCACACCAAACAGTCATGCCCATGCTGTCTCCTCTCTTCTCATTGGTTGTTGACAGGCTCCTCCTCTATTCAAACTCATCCACAAGTTTGAATTCGTTTTCTTTTGTGTTCACATTGTAAATCCTCTATAAAAGGGCTGTAAAGACTCAATGTATTATATACTCTTAGGAGGAGATTCTTCTCCATAAGTCTAAGTCATTTCTCATTTTCTCATACTTCTCTTTGAGTTTTCAGATTCAATTCTTCACATTTCTCCTCTATAATCTCAATATTCTTACAGAAAGAGCTACAACAAAACCTCCAAATAATCCAATGTATCCCAAATAGCTTGATGTCATGTATTATGCTTCATTTATAAGCCTTTACTCAAGGAGCACAATTATCAATTTAGAATGATCATTTTAACTGGCCGATCAACTTGACACGCCCACACTAAATCGTCTGTAACTTTTGATTTAGAGTTCAAAATGACACAAATCCAATGCCCATGTTAAGCTAGTCGAATTTTCGATATTATGACAAAATTTAAGTCCAAAATATCTACGACAAAGCGTCCAAATAATCCAATCTATCCAAAATAGCGTGATGCCATGTATTATGCTTCATTTATAAGCCTTTCCTCAAGGAGCACCAATGATCAATTTAGAATGATCATTTTAACTGGAAAATCAACTTGACACGTCCACACTATCGTATGTATCTTTTGATTTAGAGTTTAAAATGACACAAATCCAACACCCACGTTTAGCTAGCCCAAGTTTCGATATTTTGACAAAATATTTGTACGAAATACCTACGACAAAGGGTCCAAGTAATCTAATGTATCCCAAACAGCGTGATGCCATGTATTTACTCACGGAGCACCATGATCATGGAGCACCATGATCAGTTTAGAATGATCAGTTTAACTGGCCGATCAACTTAACATGTCCACACTAAATCATACGTAACTTTTAATTTAGAGTTCCGAATGACACGAATCCAACACCCACGTTAAACTGGCTCAATTTTCCATATTGTGACAACATTTGAGACTGAAAGAGCTACAACAAAGCCTCCAAGTACTCCAATGTATCCCAAACTTTGTGATGTCATGCATTATGGTTCATTTATAAGCCTTTATTTAAGACGGACCAATAATCAGTTTAGATTGATCATCATAACTGGATGATCAAATTAACTGGCTGATCAACTTGATACGTCCACAGTAAATCGTCTGTACCTTTTTATTTAGAGTTCATAATGACATGAATCCAACGCCAACGTTAAGCTAGCTAAATTTTATATATTGTGACAAAATTTTGAAACTAAAAGAGCCACGAGAAAGCCTTTACTCAAGGAGTACCAATGATCAGTTTAAAATGATCATTTTAACTAGCCGATCAACTTGACATTTCCGCAATAAATCGTCCATACCTTTTGATTTAGAGTGCATAAAGACACAAATCCAACACCCACGTTAAGCTAGCTCAAATTTCTATATTGTAACAACATTTGAGACCGAAAGAGCTACGACAAAGCCCCCAAGTAATCCAATTTATGACAAACTGCGTGATGCCATGCATTACGCTTCATTTGTAAGTCTGTACTCAAAGAGTACCAATGATCAGTTCATAATGATTATCTATCCAAAACTTCATTTATATGGCTCTAATCCAGATGCACCAATGATTTGTTTAGAATGATCATTTTAACTTGCCGATCAACTTGATATGTCTCCACTAAATTGTTCATAACTTTTGATTTAGAGTTCAAAATGACACGAATCCAACGCCCACGTTAAGCTAGCCCAATTTTCAATATTGTTACAAAAAATAAGTCCGATATAGCTATGACAAAGCGTCCAAGTAATCCAATGTATCGAAAACTATGTGATACCATGCATTATGCTTCATTTGTAAAGCTTTGCTGAATGAGCCCCAATGATATGTTTAAAATGATCATTTTAACTAGCTGATCAACTTGACATGTCCAAACTAAATCATCTTTAACATTTTATTTAGAGCTCAAAATGACATGAATCCAATGCCCACGTTAATCTGGCTGAATTTTCAGTATTGTGACAACATGTGAGACAGAAAGCACTGCGACAAAGTGCCCAAGTAATACAATGTACCCCAAACTGCATGATGCTATGCATTATGCTTCATTTGTATACCTTTTCTCAGTTAGCACCATTGATCAGTTTAAAATGATCAATTTAACTAGCTGAGCAACTTTACATAACCGCACTATATCCTCTTTAAATTTTGATTTAGAGCTCAAAATGACATGAGTCCAACATCCACGTTAATCTAGTTCAACTTTCAATATTGTGACAACATTTGAGACCAAAATAGCTGAGACAAAGCCTCCAAGTATTCCAATGTATTCCGACTTGCATGATTCCATGCATTAGTCTTCATTTATAAGCTTTTACTCATGGAGCACCAATGATCAATTTAGAATAATCCTTTTAACTGGCTGATCAACTTGTCATGTGCACACTAAACCGTCTGTAACTTTTGATTTAGAGTTCAGAATAACAATCCAATGCCCACGTTAAGCTAGATCGGTATTCTATATTGTGACAAACTTTAAGACCGAAATAGCAATGACAAAGCCTCCAAGTAATCCAATATATCCCGAACAGCGTGGTGCCATGCATTATGCTTTATTTTTAAACCTTTGCTCAAGAAGCACCAATGATCTGTTTAGAATTATCATTTTAACTAGTTGATCAACTTTACATAACAACACTAAATCTTCTTTAAAATTTGATTTAGAGCTCAAAATGACATGAATACAACGCCGACGTTAATCTAGCTCAAATTTAAATATTGTGACCAAAATAGCTAGGACAAATCCTCCAAGTAATCCAGTGTATCCCAAACTGCGTGATGTCATGCATTATGCTTCATTTATAAGGCTTTACTCAAGGAGCACCAATAATCAGTTTAGAATGATCATTTTAATTGGCTGATCACCATGACATGTACGCACCAAATTGTATGTAACTTTTGATTCAGAGTCAGAGTGATAGGAATCCAATGCCCACGTTAAACAAGCTCAATTTTCTATATTGTGACAACATCTGAGACTGAAAGAGATACCACAAAGCCTTCAAGTAGCCCAATCTATCCTAAACTGCATGATGACATGCATTATGCTTCATTTATAAGCCTTTACTCAAGGGGCACAAATGATGAGTTTAGAATGATCAGTTTAGAATAATCACTTTCACTAGCCAATCTACTTGTCATGTCCGCATTAAATCATCTGTAAATTTTGATTTATAGTTTAGAATGACCCAAATCCAACACCTAAGTTAAGCTCGCTCAATATTATGAATTGTGACAAAATTTAAGACCGAAATAGCTATGACAGATCTTCCAAATAATCCAATTTACCCCAAACTTCGTGATGGCGTTTACTTGACATTTTAACTGGACGAACAACTTGACATTTATGCACTAAATCGTCTGTACCTTTTCATTTAGAGTTTAGAATGACAAAAATCAAATGCTCATGTTAAAGTAGCTCAATTTCTATAGTGTGACAACATTTGAGACTGAAAGAGCTACCACAAAGCCTTCAAGTAATCCAATCTATCCTAAACTATGTGATGACATGAACTATGCTTCACTTATAAGCCTTTACTCAAGGAGCACTAATTATCAGTTTAGAATGATCACTTTAGATTGATCACTTAACTGGCCGATCAACTTGAAATGTCCGCATTAAATCATCTATTACTTTTGGTTTAGAGTTGAGAATGATGCCAATCCAACGCCCATGTTAAGCTAGCCCAATACTCTATATTGTGAAAACATTTAAGACGAAAATAGATACGACAAAGCCTCCAAGTAATCCACTCTATCCAAACTGCGTGATGCCAATCATTATACTTCATTTGTAAACGTTTGCTCAATGAGCACCAATGATCAGTTTAGAATGATCATTTTAACTGGCCAATCAACTTGACATGTACGCACTAAATCGTCCGTAACTTTTGATTTAGAGTTTAGAATGACACGAATCCAATGTACACATTAAAGTAACTCAATTTTCTTTATTGTGACAACATTTGAGACTGAAATAGTTACCAAAAAGCCTTTAACTAATCCAATCTATTTTAAATTGTGTAATGCCATGAATTATACTTCATTTATCAGCTTTTACTCAAGCAGTACTAATAATAAATTTAGAATGATCACTTTAACGGGCCGATCAACTTGACACGTCCGCACAAAATCGTCAGTAACTTTTGATGTTCAGATTGACACGAGTCCAATACCACGTTAAACTAGCTCAAGTTTTTATATTGCGACGACATTTAAGACTAAAAGAGCTACCACAAAGCCTTCAAGTAATCAAATCTATCATAAACTGCATGATGCCATGCATTATGCATCATTTATAAGTCTTTACTCAAGGAGCACTAATGATCAATTTAGAATAATAAATTTAACTTGCCGATCAACTTGACATGTTTGCACTAAACCATCCGTAACATGTTATTTAGAGTTCAGAATGACACAAATCCAATGCCCACGTTAAACTAGCTCAATATTCTATTTGTGACAAAATTTAAGACTGACATAGCTACGAAAACTCCTCCAAGTAATCCAATCTAACCCATACAGCGTGATGCCAGCATTATGCTTCATTTATGCGTTACTCAAGGAACACCAATGATCAGTTTAGAATGAACATTTTAACTTGCCGAACAACTTGATATGTATGCACTAAATCGTCTGTATCTTTTTATTTAGAGTTCAGAATGACATAAATCGAATGCCCATGTTAAACTAGCTCAATTTTCTATATTTTCAAACCATTTGAGACTGAAAAGTAATCCAATCTATCCTAAATTGTCTGATGCCATGAATTATGCTTCTTTTATAAGCATTTACTGAAGGAGCACTAATTCTCAGTTTAAAATTATCACTTTAGAATAATCACTTTAGAATAATCACCTTAGAATAATCACTTTAGAATGATCACTTTAGAATGATCACTTTAACTGGCCGATCAACTTGACATGTACGCACTAAATCGTCCGCTACTTTTGATTTAGAGATCAGAATGACACGAATGCAACGTTCACATTAAGCTAACTAAATATTATATATTATGACAAAATTTAAGACAAACATAGCTACGACAAACCCTGCAAGTAATCCAATCTATCTTAAACAGCGTGATGCCATGCATTATGATTCATTTGTAAAAAAATTTCAATGAGCACCAATGATCATTTAGAATATCAATTAAACAGACTGATAAACTTGACATGTCCGCACTAAATCATCTGTAACTTTTGATTTAGAGTTTAGAAAAACATGAATCCAAAGCCCACGTTAATCTAGCTCAATATTCTATATAATGCAAAAACTTAAGACCGAAATAGCTATAACTTATAAGCCTTTACTCAAGGAGCACTAATGATAAGTTTAGAATGATCACTTAACTGGCCGATCAACTTGAAATGTTCGCATTAAATCATCTATTACTTTTGGTTTAGAGTTGAGAATGACGCCAATCCAACGCCCACGTTAAGTAATACAATTATAAGCTATTACTAATTTTGCACCAATGATCAGTTTAGAATCATCATGTTAACTGGCCGATACAATTGACATGTACACACTAAATCGCATGTAACTTTTGATTTAGAGTTCAGAATGACACGAATACAATGCTCACGTTAAACTAGCTCAATTTTTTTTTATTGTGAAAAAATTGAATTTAAAAGAGCTACAAAAAAGGCTTCAAGTAATTCAATCTATCCAAAACTGCGTGATGCCATGCATTATGCTTCATTCAAAAGCCTTTATTGAAAGAGCACTAATGATCGGTTTAAAATGATTTGTTTATAATGATCACTTTAACTGACCTATCAACTTGACATGTCCACACTAAATCGTCCGTAACGTTTGATTAAAAGTTTATAATGATATGAATCCAATTCCCACACTAAAGTAGCTCAATTTTCTATATTGTGACAACATTTGAGACTGAAAGAGCTACCACAAAGCCTTCAAGTAATCCAATCTATAATAAATTGTGTGTTGCCATGCATTATGCTTCATTTTTAAGTCTTTACTCAAGGAGCACAAATGATGAGTTTAGAATGATCACTTTAACTGACCGATAAACTTGACATGTATGCACTAAAGCATCGATAACTTTTGATTTAGAGTTCAGAATGACATGAATTGAACGCCCACATCAAGCTAGCTTAATACTCTATATTGTGATATAATTTAAGACCGACGTAGCTAGGACGAAACCTCCAAGAAATCCAATCTATCCCAAACTGCGTGAGCCCATGAATTATGCTTCATTTATGCGTTACTCAATGAGCACCAGTGATTAGTTTAGAATGATCAATTTAACTAGCCGATAAACTTGACATGTCCGCACTAAATCCTCCGTACCTTTTAATTTAGAGTTTAAAATGACACGAATCCAACACCCACGTTAAGCTATCTCAATATTCTATATTTTTGACAAAATTTAAGATCGCAATAACTCGACAATGTCTCCAAGTAATCCTATCTATCACAAACTACGTGATGCCATGCAATATGCTTCTTATGTATACCTTTACTTAATGAGCATAAATGATCAGCTAAATTTAAGACAAACACAGCTACAACAAAGCCTACAAGTAATCCAATCTATCCCAAACTGCGTGATACTGTGCATTATACTTCATTTATGTGTTACTCAGTGAGCACCAATGATCAAGTTAGAATGATCAATTTAACTATCTGACAAACTTGGCATGTCTAATCGTACGTAACTTATGATTTAGAGTTCATAATGACATGAATCCAATGCCCACGTTAAACTTGCTCAATATTCTATATTGGAAAATATTTAATACCGAATTCGCTAGGACAAAGCCTCCAAGTAATCCAAAATATCCCAAACTGGGTGATGTCATGCATTATGCTTCATTTATAAACCTTTACTCAAGGAGCTCCAATGATTATTTTAGAATGATTATTATAGCTGGCCGATCAACTTGACATATACACACTAAATCGTCTGTTACTTTTGATTTAGAGTTCAAAATGACACAAATCAAACGCTCGCGTTAAACTAACTCACTTTTATATGTTGTGACAACTTTAAGAATGAAAGAGCTACCACAAAGCCTTCAAGTAATATAATCTATCCTTAATTGCATCACTCCATGCATTTTGCTTCATTTATAAGTCTTTACTCAAGAAGCAATAATGATTAGTTTAGAATGGTCAGTTTAGAATGATCACTTTAACTGGCTGATCAACTTGACATGTACGCATTAAATTGTCTATATATTTTGATTTATAGTTCAGAATGACCCGAATCCAACACCCAAGTTAAGCTCGCTCAATATTATGAAATGTGACAAAACTTAAAACCGAGATAGCTACGACAAATCCTTCAAATAATCTAATCTATCCCAAACTTCGTGATGGCATTTACGGACATTTTTACTGGCCGATCAACTTGACATTTAGGCACTAAATCGTCCGTAGCTTTTGATCTAGAGTTCAGAATGACACAAATCTAATGCCCATGTTAAAGTAGATCAATTTTCTATATTGTGACCACATTTGAGACTGAAAGAGCTACCACAAAGCCTTCAAGTAATCCAATCTATCCTAAACAGTGTGATGCCATGAATTATGTTTCACTTATAAGTCTTTACTCAAGTAGCCCTAATGATCAGTTTAGAATGATCAATTAATTGGTTGATCAACTTGACATGTCCGCACTATATATTCCATAACTTTTGATTTAGAGGTGAGAATGACCCGAATCCAATGCCCACATTAATCTAGCCCAAAATTCTATATTGTGATAAAATTTAAAACCAAAATAGCTACGACAAAGCATTCAAGTAATTCAATCTATCCAAACTGTGTGATGCCAAGCATTATACTTCATCTGTAAATGTTTGCTGCATGAGCACCAATGATCAGTTTGGAATGATCATTTTAACTAGCCGATCAACTTGACATGTACGCACTAAATTGTCCGTAACTTTTGATTTAGAATTTAGAATGACACGAATCCAATGTCCACGTCAAAGTAACTCAATTTTCTTTATTCTGCCAAAATTTTAGACTGAAAAGCTATACAAAGCCTTAATCTATCCTAAAATGTCTGATGCCATGAATTATGCTTCATTTATAAGCATTTACTCAAGGAGTACTAATGATAAATTTAGAATGATCACTTTAGAATGATCACTTTAACTTGCCGATCAACTTGACACATCCGCACTAATTCATCTTTAACTTTTGATTTAGATTTCCGAATGACACGAATCCAATACCACGTTAAACTAGCTAAAGTTTCAATATTGTGACAATATTTGAGACTGAAAGAGCTACCACAAAGCCTTCAAGTAATCCAATCTATCATAAACTGCGTGATGCCATGTATTATACATCATTTATAAGTCTTTACTCAAGGAGCACTAATGATCAATTTAGAATAATCAATTTAACTTGTCAATCAACTTGACATGTCTGCACTAAATCATCTATATCTTTTGATTTAGAGTTCAAAATGACACGAATCCAATGCCCACGTTAAGCTAGCTCAATGTTTTATACTGTGACATAATTTAAGATCAACATATCTACGAAAACGCCTCCAATTAATCCAATATATCCTATATTGTGTGATGCCATCCATTATGCTTCATTTATGCGTTACTCAATGAACATCAGTGACCAGTTTAGAATGATCAAATGAACTAGTGGATAAACTTGAAATGTCCGCACTACATCGTCCATAACTTTTGATTTAGAGTTCCGAATGACACGAATCCAATGCCCACGTTAAGCTAACTCAATATTCTATATTGCGACAAAATATAAGACAAACATAGCAACGACAAAGCCTGCAAGTAATCCAATCTCTCCTAAACTGCGTGATGCCATGCATTATGCTTCATTTGTAAACCATTTTCAATGACCACCAATGATCAGTTTAGATTATCAATTTAACTCGCCGATAAACTTGACATGTCCGCAATAAATCATCCGTAATTTTTGATTTAAAGTTCCGAATGACACGAATCCAATGCCCACTTTCAGCTATCTCAATATTCTATCACAGAAAATTAAGATCGAAATAGCTACGACAAAGCGTCCAAGTAATCCAATTATTCGATGTTACTAATTTTGCACCAATGATCAGTTTAGAATGATAATTTTAACTGGCCGATCAAACTGACATGTACGCACTAAGTCGTATGTAACTTTTTATTTAGAGTTCAGAATGACATGAATACAATGCTCATGTTAAACTAGCTCAATTTGTTTTATTTTGTGAAAACATTTTAGATTGAAAGAGCTTCCACAAAGCCTTCAAGTAATCCAATCTATCCTAAACTGCGTGATGCCATGCATTATGCTTAATTCAAAAGC
>JAEVFF010000331.1:11745-53157 GCA_018901945.1 Pugionium dolabratum | reverse complement strand
TGTAGTGATCAAAGATATGATCCATTCGCTTCTCCCAATCTAGGTAAGCCTCGGGGTCTACTTTTTCTGCAAAACTAGGAGGAGTTAGCTTAACATCAGGATGAATTACCCGGTTGTAGGTGTGTTCATCTCCATCCTCATGACGTCTAGGAGGCATTCTTGGTCTCTGGTGAAGATCATATGGCTCAAAGCCATCATCTTCTGCCTCTGGTTGCCGTGGAGGTCCTCTCGGCCTATGGTGATAGTTATGAGGTTGCGTGTCCTCATCTCCTTCTGGCTGGGGTTCCTCCTGTTCATGCCGTGTCCTAAGGTACTCAGGACCCTCAGGAAGGTCTTGCTCAGCTCTCACGTGCCTTATGGCCTGGAATCTTACTGGTCTCTCCACGCGCTCCAACCTCTCGCCTATGGATGCAAGTTGTGTTTGGAGTGTGGTGAACATGGCCATCATGGCTTCAGCTGCGTCTCTATTCTCTTCTCCCATGGTGTGCTACAAAGAAAGAAGACAATTAGGGTGCTCCTAAATTATTAGGAGGCTTTTCTTTTTATATGGGGTTGAAAAAATGCAAAAAGGAAAAATCTTAAGGAAAGGAAATTCGACTACAAGAAAAAAGAAACTTCCTAGACAACTTGTGCTAGCTGTCCAATTCGAAATATCTTGGGTATTTTCCTATTCTCTTTTCTTTCCTTTTTCTTTTCTTTTCTTTTTCTTTTTAATTTAACTTAAAATTAATGGAAATATGAATTAAACAAAAAGGAAAACGTGAAAGACAATGCAAAAGTGAATCTAAACCCTAGTGATACACGTAGGAGGCTAGATGCACTCGGTTTGGAGTTTGAGGTTATTTTTTTGATTTTTCTTGAATGCGACTTAAACTAATGCAAGAACTAGAAAACAAGACAAGCAAAAGGATAGAAACAACCTGGTTTAGGAGCTTTAAGCTCTGATACCAAAATGATACAAGCCTTGATTCAAGGATGTATGCGCGTGGGCTGTTTGTAGAAGATTAGGTGAGAAACTCAACCTTAGGCTTCTGGATAGGGGTTTTCTGGTTGGTAAACGATGGAAGGGTGAAGTGAACCACACGAGGGGTGATGAACCTCGTGATAAATCACAAACTTAGAGCTAGGAGGGCTGGTCTCAACTAGGTTCTAAGCGCACAAGATTCTTAGAGAGAAAACTTGTAGGGAAAAAGTTCTACTTTATTAATAATCAAAAAGGTTGTCGAACTACAATGCTGGAAGGAGCCTTATTAATATGCTCGACAGCTTGACCTTCTAGGGTCGACACAAATAAAGAAAAAGGAAAGTTTACAAAAGTGCACAAAAGGAAAAGATACAAAAGTGCATAACCGAAAAAGGACCTATTCCTAAAATGTTCTTGACTCAAAAATGTAAAGCAACTAGATCCTACCCTGCAAAACAGAAAGAGGCATATATTCGAATGTAAACTTACCTTAACTCACCTCACGGCCAAGAAATGGAAGGTGGCCGTCCTTGTGGCATGCACGCGCCTTGCTCCTAGTCTTCGACTTGGAGTAGGGTTACAAATCTCTGGGCCTTGACCTCTCTTGCCACTAAAGCCCAAGTCTCTGATGTCCCTTGTGTTGTTGAGAAGCTATTGGACTCTTCCTTGTATTTTTGGCCCATTGTCCTTAGTCGATCTTCCTCTAGTAGCTTGTTGACCCATAGGCTGAATTTGTGGAAGAGCGCCCTTGATCTGCTTCTTGTCATTGCTCCTTGAGGTACCACTGGTGTTGAGACTTCCTCTAAGTGCATGTCCTGGAGCTGGTAGCTCATTTGGTCCGAGTCCTCTTGTGTAGAAGTGGAAGTGTGCGTGTACTCGGCTGGATGGCCTGTACCGGCTGGATTGTGCGCGGTACTGGCCGGAATGACTTCAGGACCGGCCAAGTTGATCCCGGAGTCGGCGGTGTCATCAGGGGGACCGGCGGTGTCATTCACGTCCCCACCAAGTGTGCCGGAAGCTTGGGCCTCTCCGCCGGCGATGTTGACCGGTCTGGTCCTATAGGTCGAGGGTCCGGCGGTACTGTCTGGTCCGGCAGGTGCGCCAGATGGTCCTGCTGTCTCGGGCAAGCTTCCTGGTCGGCCAGTCTGGTCTCCTGGCTGGATGTCTCCTGACAACATTTGAGACTTGAAGAGCTACGACAAAGCCTCCAAGTAAACCAATGCCAAACTGCGTGATGCCATGCATTATGCTTCATTTATAAGCCCTTACTCAAGGAGCACCAATGATCAGTTTAGAATGATCATGTTAACCAGCTGATTAACTTTACATGTCCCCACTAAATCGTCTTTAACTTTTGATTTAGAATTCAAAATAGCACGAGTTCAATGCCCACGTTAAGCTAGCTCAATTGTCCATATTACAACAACAATTGAGGCTGACGGCGCTAAGAAAAAGCCTCAAAGTAATCTAATTTATCTGAAACTGCGTGATGCCATGCATTATACTTTATTTATAAGCCTTTACAGAAGGAGCAACAATGATCAGTTTAGAATGATCATTTTAATTGGCCGATGAACTTGACATGTCCACACTAAATCGTCCGTAACTTTTGATTTGTAATGCAAAATGACCCAAATCCAACACCGACTTTAAGCTACCATAATTTTCAATATTGTGACAAAATTTAAGTACGAAATAGCTACGACAAAGCTTCAAAGTAATCCAATCTATCTTAAACTGTGTGATGCCATGCATTATTCTTCATTTATGAGCGTTTACTCATGGAGCACCAATGATAAGTTTAGAATGATCATTTTAACTAATTGTTCGACTTGACATGTCCACACGAAATCGTATTTAACTATTGATTTAGACCTCAAAATGATATGAGTCCAACGCCCACGTTAAGCTAGCTCAATTTTCAATATTGTGGTAACATTTGAGACTGAAAGAGTTACGGAAAAGCCTCCACGTAATCCAATGTATCCCAAACTGTGTGATGCCATGCATTATGCTTCATTTACAAGCCTTTACTCAAGGAGCACCAATGATCAATTTAGAATGATCATTTTAATAGGCAGATCAACTCTAGATGACCGCACTAAATCGTTTGTAACTTTTGATTTAGAGTTCAGAATGACACGAAACCAACACCCACGTTAACCTAGCTCAATTTTCAATATTGTGACAACATTTGAGACTGAAATAGTTACGAAAAAGCCTCAAAGTAATCCAATTTTTCCCAAACTGCGTGATACCATGCATTATGCTTTATTTATGAGCCTTTACTCAAGTATCACAAATGATCAGTTTAGAATGACCATTTTAACAGGTCGATCAACTTGACATGTACGACCTAAATCTTCCGTACATTTGATTTAGAGTTCAAAATGACAAGAATCCAGTACCCACGTTAAGCTAGCCCAATTTTCAATACTGTAACAATATTTGAGACTAAATGACCTACGACAAAGCGTCCAAATAATCCAATTTATTGCAAACTGCATGATGCCATGGATTATGTTTCATTTATAAGCCTACTTAAGGATCACAAATGATCAGTTTGTAATGATCATTTTAACTGGCCGATCAACTTGGCATGTCTACACTAAGTCGTCCGTAACTTTTGATATAGAGCTCAAAATGACACGAATCCAACACCCATGTTAAGCTAGCTCAATTTTCTATATTTTCTGATAAAATTTAAAACCAAAATAGCTTCGACAAAGCCTTCTAGTAATCGAATCTATTACAAACTGAGTGATACCATGCATTTTACGTCATTTATAACCCATTACTCGAGCAGCATCAATGACCACTTTAGAATGATCATTTTAACTGGCCGATCAACTTGACATGTCCACACTAAATTGTCTATAACTTTTTATTTAGAGTTCAAAATGACTCGAATCCAATGCCCACGTTAATCTAGCTAAATTTTCCATATTGTGACAACATTTGAAACTGAAAGAACTACGAGAAAACCTCCAAATTATCCAATGTATCCCAAATTGTGTGATGCCATGCATTATGCATAATTTATAAGCCTTTACTCAAGGAGCACCAATGATAAGTTTAGAATGATCATTTTAACTAGCTGATCAACTTGACATGTCCCCAGTAAATCGTTCGTAACTTTTGATTTAGAGTTCAAAATGACACGAATCTAACGCCCACGTTAAGTTAGCTAAATTTCCCATATTGTGACAACATTTGAGACTGAAAGAATTACGAAAACGCCTTCAAGTAATCCAGTGTATCCCAAACTTTGTGATGCCATGCATTATGCATTTTTTATAAGCCTTTACTCAAGTAGCACGAATGACAAGTTAAGAATGATCATTTTAAATGGCTGATCAACTTGACATGTCGCATTAAATCCTCCGTAACTTTTGATTTAAAGTTCAGAATGACAGTAATCTAACGTCGACATTAAGCTAGCTCAATTTTCTATATTGTGACAACATTTGAGACTGAAAAAGTTACGAAAAAGCCTCCAAGTAATCCAATGTATCCCAAACTACGTGATGTCATACATTTTGGTTCGTTTATAAGTCTTTACTCAAGGAGCGTCAATGATCAGTTTAGAATGATAATTTTAACATGCCAATCAACTTGACATGTCCGCACTAAATCCTTCGTAACTTTTAACTTAGATTTAATAATGACACCATTCCAACGCCCATGTTAGGCTAGGTAAACTTTCTATATTGTGACAATATTTGAGATTGGAAGAGCTACCAAAAAGCCTCCAAGTAATCCAATATTTCAGAAACTGCGTGATGCTATGAATTATGCTTCATGTATAAGCCTTTACACAAGGAACAACAATGATCAAATTAGAATGATATATTTAACTAGCTGATCAACTTGACATGTCCGCACAAACTCGTTCATAACTTTTGTATTAGAGTTCAAAATGACACGAATCCAATGACCACGTTAAGCTAGCTAAATTTTCTATATTGTGACAACAATTGAGACTTAAAGAGCTACGATAAAGCCTCCAAGTAAACAATTGTATCCCAAACTGCGTGATGCCTTGCATTATGCTTTATTTATAAGCCTTTACTCAAGGAGCACCAATGATCAGTTTAGAATGATCATTTTAACAAGCTGATCAACTTGACATGTCCGCACGAAATGGTTCGTAACTTTTGATTTAGAGTTCAAAATGACACGAATCCAACGCCCACGTTAAACTAGCTAAATTTTCCATATTGTGTCAATGGATACTTAAAGAACTACAAAAAACCCTTCAAGTAATCCAATGTATCCCAAAGTTTGTGATGCCATGCATTATGCATAATTCATCAGCCTTTACTCAAGGAGCACAAATGACCAGTTAAGAATGATCATTTTAACTGGCCGATCAACTTGACATGTCCGAATTAAATCATCCGTAACTTTTGATTTAGAGTTCAGAATGACACGAATCCAACGTCCACATTAAGCTAGCTCAATTTTCTACATTGTGACAACATTTGAGACTGAAAGAGTTACGAAAAAGCCTCCAAGTAATCCAATGTATCCCAAACTACGTGATGCCCTGCATTATGGTTTATTTATAAGTCTTTACTTAAAAAGGAGCAATGATCAGTTTAGAATGATAATTTTAACATGCCAATCAACTTGACATGTCCGCATTAAATCGTTCGTAACTTTTAACTTAGAGTTAATAATGACACGAATCCAACGCCCATGTTAGGCTAGCTAAACTTTCTATATTGTGACAACATTTGAGACTGGAAGAGCTACCAAAAAGCCTCCAAGTAATCAAAATTTTCAGAAACTGCGTGATGCTATGAATTATGTTTCATGTATAAGCCTTTACTCAATGAACAACAATGATCAAATTAGAATGATATATTTAACTAGCCGATCAACTTGACATGTCCACACGAAATCGTCTTTATTGATTTAGAGCTCAAAATGATATGAGTCCAACGCCCACGTTGAGCTAGCTCAATTTTCCATATTGTGGTAACATTTGAGACTGAAAGATTTATGAAAAAGCCTCCACGTAATCCAATATATCCCAAACTGTGTGATGTCATGCATTATGCTTCATTTACAAGCCTTTACTCAAGGAGCACCAATGATCAGTTTAGAATGATGATTTTAATAGGCAGATCAACTTGACATGACCGCAATAAATCGTTTGTAACTTTTGATTTAGAGTTCCGAATGACACGAAACCAACACCCACGTTAACCTAGCTCAATTTTCAATATTGTGACAACATTTGAGACTGAAAGAGTTATGACAAAGCCTCAAAGTAATCCAATTTTTTCCAAACTGTGTGATGCCATGCATTATGCTTCATTTATAAGCCTTTACTGAAGGATCACAAACGATCAGCTTAGAATGATCATTTTAACAGGCTGGTCAACTTGCCATGTACGACCTAAATTTTCCGTACTATTCATTTAGACTTTAAATTAACAAGAATCCAACACCCATGTTAAGCTACCTCAATTTTCTATATTGTGACAGCATTTTAAACTAAAAGACCTACGACAAAGCGTTCAAGTAATCCAATTTAGTGCAGATTGCATGATGCCATGCATTATGTTTCATTTATAAGCCATGCATTATGTTTCATTTATATGCGTGATGCCATGCATGCATTATGCTTCGTTTGTAAGCCTTTACTAAAGGAGCACCAATGATAAGTTTAGAATGATCATTTTTACTAGCTGATCAACTTGACATGTCCGCACTGGATAATCTTTCACTTTTGATTTAGAGTTGAGAATGACACGAATCCAACGCCCATGTTAAGCTAGCTCAATTTTCCATATTGTGACAATATTTGAGACTAAAAGAACTACGAAAAGCCTCCAAGTAATCCAATGTATCCCAAACTGCGTGATGCCATGCATTATGCTTCATTTATAAGCCATTAATCAAGGAGCACCAATGATAAGTTTTGGAATGATCATTTAAACTAGCTGATCAGCTTGACATGTCCGCACTAAATTGTCTTTAAGTTTTGATATAGATCTCAAAATGACATGAGTCCAACGCCATGTTAAGCTACCTCAATATCCCATCTTGTGACAGCATTTGAGATTTGAAGAGTTACGAAAAAGCGTCCAAGTAATCCAATGTATCCAAAACTGCGTAATGCCATGCATTTTGCTTCATTTATAAGCCTTTACTTAAGAAGTACCAATGATCAGTTTAGAATTATCATTTTAACTGGCCGATCAATTTGACATGTCCGCACTATATCATCCTTAACAATTGGTTTAGAGTTCAAAATGACATGACTCAAACGCCAACATTAAGCTAGCTCCATTTTCCATATTGTGACAACATTTGAGACAGAAAGAGCTACAAAAACAGCCTCGAAGTAATTCATTGTATCCCAAATTGTGTGATGCCATGCATTATGCTTCATTTATAATCCTTTACTTAAGGACCACTAATGACCAGTTTAGAATGATCATTTTAACTGGCCGATCAAGTTGACATGTCCGCACTAAATCGTCTGTGATGTGATCCTAATGAGGATTAAGCCCCTGATCAATTCCAAATGGTTTTGGAAGAGTGGATGAATGTATTGAAGTTGCAGAATGGGTGAAACGATGGTGTAACTTGCGGATGTGTGAGCACTTAAGTGGATGGATCCGAGAACAAGGGGAAATGGATGATACTTCTCAAGGATGGTGGAACATCCTTGGATTATCTGCTTGCTCTGTGTGAATGACAAAGCCCAGGCACGTTGGAAAAGGAGTAAATCGAATTGAAACTTCCAATGATGATGAAGGTCCCTTAGACTTTCGGCTCTTGACAGGAATGAGAAAGTGTTCTTAAATTCCTTATTCAAGAGGATGATCAAACGAGTTTAAGAAGGAGATTTTCTATTAAAATGTTTGATGATTTAAAAAAAAGGATACAATAGAGTAATAATAGTAGTCTAGGAAATTGAAAATGACTCCTAAAATTCTACCAAAACATTAAAGGAAATACTTAGGGAATTACAAAGACAACTAAGACAAAGACTAAGAAGTAAATAATTTTTTACTTGATTCTTCCTCTCTTATTTCGTGGATGATGAGATAGAATGGGCCTTGATTCACCAAGAGGTTGTGGTAAAGTACCTTGGGCTTACCTCATTAAAAATCTATCATAGAAAACCCATTGGGACATAACTATGAATAGGGAAAAAGAGTACAATCCAAGGAAACTCTCTTGGTGAGGTTTAGGTGGCTTGAATCACAACCAATGTGGTTGGATTAGCACACACTAAACTGGCCTGAGTGGAGTTGAGAAGGTGTTGTGGTGTTGTCTTAAGTTTGGCTTTCTTGCATCGGATAATGGGGTCATTGAAGATTTGTAGGCTTTCATCTCCAATATCCATGGGTTCTAGCTGCTCCTTAGCATCTTTAGTGGCTTCTTCCTCCTCTGGTTCAAGCTGCCCATTAGGTTGTGGTTCATTGCTACGACAAAGCCTCCAAGTCATCCAATCAATTCTAAACTGCGTGATGCCATACATTATGTTTCATTTATAAGCCTTTACTCAAAGAGCACCAATGATATGTTTATAATGATCATTTTTACTAGCTGATCAACTTGACATGTCCGCACTAAATCGTCTTCCACTTTTGATTTAGAGTTCAGAATGACATGAATCCAACGCCCACGTTAAGCTAGCTCAATTTTCCATATTGTGACAACATTTTATATTGAAATAAATACGAAAAACCTGCAATTAATCCAGTGTATCCCAAACTGTGTTATGCCATGCATTATGCTTCATTTATAAGCATTTACTTAATAAGTACCAATGATTAGTTTATAATGATCATTTTAACTGACCGATCAATTTAACATGTCCACACTAAATTGTCCGTTACTATTGGTTTAGAGTTCAAAATGACATGATTCAAACGCCCACGTTAACCTAGCTCCATTTTCCATATTGTGACAACATTTGAGACTGAAAAAGCTACAAAAAGCCTCAATGTAATCCAAAAAATCTCAAACTGTGTGATGCCATGCATTATGCTTTACTTATAAGGCTTTACTCACGAAGCACCAATGATCAGTTTTAAATGATCATTTTAAGTGGTCGATCAACTTCACATATCTGCACTAAATCGTTAGTAGCTTTTGATTTAGAGTCCATAATGAAACGAATCCAAGGCCCACGTAAAGCTAGCTTAATTTTCAATATTGTGACAAAATTTAAGTCCGAAATAGCTACGGAAAAAGCCTTCAAATAATCCAATGTATCCAAACTGTGTGATGCCATGCATTATGCTTCATTTATAAGCATTTATTGAAGGAGTACCAATGATCAGTTTAGAATGATCATTTTAAATGGCCGATCAACTTGACATGTCTGCAGTAAATCGTCCATAACTTTTGATTTAGAGTGCAAAAAGACACAAATCCAACACTCACGTTAATCTAGCTAAAATTTCTATATATTGACAACAATTGAAACCGAAAGAGCTACGAAAAATCCCCCAAGTAATCCAATTTATGACAAACTGCGTGATGCCATGCATTACGCTTCATTTGTAGGTGTTCACTCAAGGAGCACCAATGATCAGTTTATAATGATCATTTGAACTGCCTGATCAACTTGACATGTCCGCACTAAATCATTCTTAACTTTTGATTTAGAACTCAAAATGTCACGAATCAATGACTGACGTTAATCTTGCTCAATTTTCTTTATTGTGACAAAATTTAAAATCAAAATAGCTATGACAACGCCTCCAAGTAATCCAATCAATTCTAAACTGCATGATGCCATACATTATGCTTCATTTATAAGCTTTTACTCAAGGAGCACCAATGATAAGTTTAGAACAATCATTTTAAGTAGCTGATACGCTTGACATGTCCGCACTAAGTCTTTTTAACTTTTGATTTAGAATTCAGAATGACATGAGTTCAGCGCCCACGTTAAGCTAGATCAATTTCCATATTGTGAAAATACTTGAGACTGAAACAGCTACGAAAAAGCCTCGAAGTAATCTAATGTTTCCCGAACTACAAGATACCATGCATTATGCTTTATTTATAAGCCTTTACTAAACGAGCACCAATGATCAGTTTAGAATGATGACTTTAATGGCCGATCAACTTGACATGTCCGCACTAAATCGTCTGTAACTTTTCGTTTAGAGTTCAAAATGACACAAATCCAACGTCCACATTAATCTAGCCTAATTTTCGATATTGTGACAAAATTTAAGACCAATATACCTACGATAAAGCGTCCAATTAATCCAATCTATCCCAAAATGCTTGATGCCATACACTATGCTTCATTTATAAGCCTTTATCCAAGAAGCACCAATGATCACTTTAGAATGATCACTTTAACTGGGGGAAAAACTTGACGTCTGCGCACTAAATCGTCTGTAACTTTTGATTTAGGGTTCAGAAAGACAAAAATCAACCGGCCACGCTAAGCTAGCTCAATTTTCTATATTGTCACAACATTTGAGACTGAAAGAGCTACAACAAAACCTCCAAATAATCCAATGTATCCCAAATAGCTTGATGCCATGTATTATGCTTCATTTATAAGCCTTTACTCAAGGAGCACAATTATCAATTTAGAATGATCATTTTAACTGGCCGATCAACTTGACACGCCCACACTAAATCGTCTGTAACTTTTGATTTAGAGTTAAAAATGACACAAATCCAATGCCCATGTTAAGCTAGTCGAATTTTCGATATTATGACAAAATTTAAGTCCAAAATATCTACGACAAAGCGTCCAAATAATCCAATCTATCCAAAATAGCGTGATGCCATGTATTATGCTTCATTTATAAGCCTTTCATCAAGGAGCACCAATGATCAATTTAGAATGATCATTTTAACTGGAAAATCAACTTGAGACGTCCACACTATCGTATGTAACTTTTGATTTAGAGTTAAAAATGACACAAATCCAACACCCACGTTTAGCTAGCCCAAGTTTCGATATTTTGACAAAATATTTGTACGAAATACCAACGACAAAGGGTCCAAGTAATCTAATGTATCCCAAACAGCGTGATGCCATGTATTTACTCACGGAGCACCATGATCACGGAGCACCATGATCAGTTTAGAATGATCAGTTTAACTGGCCGATCAACTTAACATGTCCACACTAAATCGTACGTAACTTTTAATTTAGAGTTCCAAATGACACGAATCCAACACCCATGTTAAACTGGCTCAATTTTCCATATTGTGACAACATTTGAGACTGAAAGAGCTACAACAAAGCCTCCAAGTACTCCAATGTATCCCAAACTTTGTGATGTCATGCATTATGGTTCATTTATAAGCCTTTATTTAAGACGCACCAATAATCAGTTTAGATTGATCATCATAACTGGATGATCAAATTAACTGGCTGATCAACTTGATACGTCCACAGTAAATCGTCTGTACCTTTTTATTTAGAGTTCATAATGACATGAATCCAACGCCAACGTTAAGCTAGCTAAATTTTATATATTGTGACAACATTTTGAAACTAAAAGAGCCACGAGAATGCCTTTACTCAAGGAGTACCAATGATCAGTTTAAAATGATCATTTTAACTAGCCGATCAACTTGACATTTCCGCAATAAATCGTCCATAGCTTTTGATTTAGAGTGCATAAAGACACAAATCCAACACCCACGTTAAGCTAGCTCAAATTTCTATATTGTAACAACATTTGAGACCGAAAGAGCTACGACAAAGCCCCCAAGTAATCCAATTTATGACAAACTGTGTGATGCCATGCATTCCGCTTCATTTGTAAGTCTGTACTCAAAGAGTACCAATGATCAGTTCATAATGATTATTTGAATTGGTTGATCGACTTGATATGTCCGCACTAAATCGTCCTTAACTTTTGATTTAGAGCTCAAATTTCTCACGAATCAACCACTGACATTAAGGTAGCTCAATTTTCTATATTGTGACAAAATTTAAAACCGAAATAGCTATGACAATGCCTCCAGGTAATCCAATCGATTTCAAAGTGTGTGATGCCATGCATTATGCTTAATTTATAAGCTTTTACTCAAGGAGCACCAATGATAAATTTAGAATGATCATTTTAACTAGCTGATCAGCTTGACATGTCTGCACTATGTCTTCTTTAACTTTTGATTTAGATTTCAGAATGACACAAGTTAACTGCCCATGTTAAGCTAGATCAATTTTCCACATTGTGACAATACTTAAGACTAAAAGAGCTACAAAAATGCCTCGAAGTAATCTAATGTATCCCAAGCTGCAAGATGCCATGCATTATGCTTTATTTATAAGGCTTTACTCAAGGAAAACCAATGATCAGTTTAGAATGATCATTTTAATGGTCGATCAACTTGACATGTTCGCACTAAATCGTCCGTAACATTTGATTTAGAGTTCAAAATGACACAAATCCAACATCCACGTTAAGCTAGCCCAATTTTCGATATTGTGACAAAATTTAAGTCCAAAATACCTACGAAAAAGCGTCCAAGTAATCCAGTCTATCCCAAAATGCCTGATGCCATACATCATGCTTCTTTTATAAGCCTTTATCCAAGAAGCACCAATGATCACTTTAGAATGATCACTTTAATAGGCGGATCAACTTGACATCTGCACACTAAATCGTCCTTAAATTTTGATTTAGAGTTCAGAATGACAAATTTCAACCGCCCACGCTAAGCTAGCTCAATTTTCTATATTGTCACAACATTTAAGACTGAAAGAGGTACAACAAAACCTCCAAGTAATCCAATGTATCCCAAACAGCTTGATGCAATGTATTATGCTTCATTTATAAGCCTTAACTCAAGGAACACCAATGATCAGTTTAAAATGATCATTTTAGCTGGCCGATCAACTTGACAAGTCCACACGAATCCAACGCCCAAGTTAAACTAGCTCAGTTTTCCATATTGTGACAACATTTGAGGCTGAAAGAGTTACAACAAAGCCTCCAAGTACTCCAATGTATCCCAAACTTCGGGATGCCATGCATTATGGTTCATTTATAAGCCTTTATTTAAGAAGCACCAATGATCAGTTTGCAATGATCATCTTAACTGGCTGATCAACTTAACTGGCTGATCAACTTGAAACGTCCACAATAAATCATATGTACCTTTTGATTTAGAGTTCATAATGACATGAATCAAACACCCACGTTAACCTAGCTAAATTTTATATATTGTGACAACATTTGAGACTGAAAGAGCTAGGAAAAAGCCTCCAAGTAATCCAATGTATTCCAAACTACGTGATGCCATGCATTTTGCTTCATTTATAAGCCTTTACTCATGAAGCACCAATGATTAGTTGAGAATGATCATTTTAACTACCGGATCAATTTGACATGTCCGCATTAAATCTTTAGTAACTTCTGATTTAGAGTTCAAAATGACAAGAATCCAACACCCACGTTAAAGTAACCCAATTTTCTATATTGTGACAACATTTTGAAACTAAAAGAGCTACGACAAGGCCTCCAAGTAATCCAATGTATCTCAAACTACATGATGACATGCATTATGCTTCATTTATAAGCCTTTACTCAAGGAGCACCAATGATTAGTTTAGAAAGATAATTATAACTGGCTGACCAACCTGACATGTACACTCTAAATCGTACATAACTTTTGATTTAAAGTTAAAAATGACACAAATCCATCATCCACGTTAAACTAGCCCAATTTCGATATTCTGACAAAATTTAAGTCCGAAATACCTACAACAAAGCGTCCAAGTAATCCAAACTTTCCCAAAATGTGTGATGCCATGTATTATTCTTCATTTATAAGCCCTTACTCAGTAAGCACCAATGATCAATTTAGAATGATCATTTTAACTGGTGGATCAACTTGACATGTCCGCACTAAATCATCCGTAACTTTTGATTTAGAGTTCAGAATGACACGAATCACTTTAGAATGATCAATTTAGAATGATCAATTTATCTAGCTGAGCAACTTTACATAACCAAACTAAATCATCTTTAAAATTTGATTTAGAGCTCAAAATGACATGAATCCAACATCCACGTTAATCTAGCTCAACTTTCAATATTGTGAAAACAGTTGAGACCGAAATAGCTGAGACAAAGCCTCCAAGTATTCCAATGTATTCCAAACTACGTGATGCCATGCATTCTTCATTTATAAGATTTTACTCAAGGAGCACCAATAATCAATTTAAAAATTATCATTTTAACTGGCTGATCAACTTGATATGTGCACACTAAATCGTCTGTAACTTTTTATTTAGAGTTCAAAATAACACGAATCTAGTGTCCACATTACGCTAACTCAATATTCTCTATCGTGACAAACTCTAAGACCGCAATAGCAATGGCAAAGCCTCCAAGTAATCCAATCTATCCAAAACTTCGTAATACCAAGCATTATGCTTTATTTCTAAACCTCTGCTCAGGTAGCACAATTGATCTGTTTAGAATGATCATTTTAACTAGCTGATCAATTTTACATAACCGCACTAAATCGTCTTTAAAAATTGATTTAGAGCTCAAAATGACATGAATCCAACACCTACGTTAATCTAGCTCAAGTTTCAAAATTGGGACAACTATTTGATACCGAAATAGCTGAGACAAAGCCTCCAAGTATTCCAATGTCTCCCAAACTGCATGATGGCATGCATTATTATTCATTTATAAGCCTTTACTCAAGGAGCACCAATTATCAGTTTAGAATGATCATTTTGACTGGACGATCAACTTCATACGGCCACACTAAATCGTCCGTAACTTATGATTAGGATTTCAAAATGACACAAATCCAACGCACACATTAAGCTAGCCCAAATTTCGATATTGTGACAAAATTTAAGTCTGAAATACCTACGACAAAGCGTCAAAGTAATCCAATCTATCCCTAACTTTGTGATGCCATGCATTATACTTCATTTATAGGCCTTTACTCAAGAAGCACCAATGATTAGTTTAGAATGATCATTTTAATTGACAGATCAATTTGACATGTCCGCACTAAATTTTCCGTAACTTCTGATTTAGAGTTCAGAATGACACGAATGAACCGCCCACGCTAAGCTAGCACAATTTTCTATATTATGACAACATTTGAGCCTGAAAGAGCTATGACAAATCCTCCAAGTAATCCTATGTATCCCAAATTGCGTGATGTCATGTATTATGCTTCATTTATAAGCTTTTACTCAAGGAGCACCAATGATCAGTTTAGAATGACTATTATAACTGGCCGATCAACTTGACATGTCCACACGAAATCGTCCGTAACTTTAATTTAGAGTAGAAAATGACACAAATCCAATGCCCACGTTAAGCTAGCAATATTTTCGATATTATGAAAAAATTTAAGTCCGAAATACCTACGACAAAGAGTCCAAGTAATCAAACCTATCCCAAACAGAGTGATGCCATGCATTATGCTTGTTTTATAAGCCCTTACTCAGGAAGCACCAATGATCAGTGTAGAATGATCATTTTAACAGGCGGGTCAACTTGACATGTCTGCACTAAATCGTCTGTAACTTTTGATTTAGAGTTCACAATGAAACGAAACAACCCCCCCCCCCACGCCAAGGTAGCCCAAATTTCTATATTGTGACTATATTTGAGACTAAAAGAGCTATGACAAAGCATCCAAGTAATCCAATATATCCCAAACTGTGTGATGCCATGAATTATACTTCATTTATATGGCTCTAATCCAGATGCACCAATGATTTGTTTAGAATGATCATTTTAACTTGCCGATCAACTTGATATGTCTCCACTAAATTGTTCATAACTTTTGATTTAGAGTTCAAAATGACACGAATCCAACGCCCACGTTAAGCTAGCCCAATTTTCAATATTGTTACAAAAAATAAGTCCGATATAGCTATGACAAAGCGTCCAAGTAATCCAATGTATCGAAAACTATGTGATACCATGCATTATGCTTCATTTGTAAAGCTTTGCTGAATGAGCACCAATGATATGTTTAAAATGATCATTTTAACTAGCTGATCAACTTGACATGTCCAAACTAAATCATCTTTAACATTTTATTTAGAGCTCAAAATGACTTGAATCCAATGCCCACGTTAATCTGGCTGAATTTTCAGTATTGTGACAACATGTGAGACAGAAAGCACTGCGACAAAGCGCCCAAGTAATACAATGTACCCCAAACTGCATGATGCTATGCATTATGCTTCATTTGTATACCTTTTCTCAGTTAGCACCAATGATCAGTTTAAAATGATCAATTTAACTAGCTGAGCAACTTTACATAACCGCACTATATCCTCTTTAAATTTTGATTTAGAGCTCAAAATGACATGAGTCCAACATCCACGTTAATCTAGTTCAACTTTCAATATTGTGACAACATTTGAGACCAAAATAGCTGAGACAAAGCCTCCAAGTATTCCAATGTATTCCGAATTGCATGATTCCATGCATTAGTCTTCATTTATAAGCTTTTACTCATGGAGCACCAATGATCAATTTAGAATAATCCTTTTAACTGGCTGATCAACTTGTCATGTGCACACTAAACCGTCTGTAACTTTTGATTTAGAGTTCAGAATAACAATCCAATGCCCACGTTAAGCTAGATCGGTATTCTATATTGTGACAAACTTTAAGACCGAAATAGCAATGACAAAGCCTCCAAGTAATCCAATATATCCCGAACAGCGTGGTGCCATGCATTATGCTTTATTTTTAAACCTTTGCTCAAGAAGCACCAATGATCTGTTTAGAATGATCATTTTAACTAGTTGATCAACTTTACATAACAACACTAAATCTTCTTTAAAATTTGATTTAGAGCTCAAAATGACATGAATACAACGCCGATGTTAATCTAGCTCAAATTTAAATATTGTGACCAAAATAGTTAGGACAAATCCTCCAAGTAATCCAGTGTATCCCAAACTGCGTGATGTCATGCATTATGCTTCATTTATAAGGCTTTACTCAAGGATCACCAATAATCAGTTTAGAATGATCATTTTAATTGGCTGATCACCATGACATGTACGCACCAAATTGTATGTAACTTTTGATTCAGAGTCAGAATGATAGGAATCCAATGCCCACGTTAAACTAGCTCAATTTTATATATTGTGACAACATCTGAGACTGAAAGAGATACCACAAAGCCTTCAAGTAGCCCAATCTATCCTAAACTGCATGATGACATGCATTATGCTTCATTTATAAGCCTTTACTCAAGGAGCACAAATGATGAGTTTAGAATGATCAGTTTAGAATAATCACTTTCACTAGCCAATCAACTTGTCATGTCCGCATTAAATCATCTGTAAATTTTGATTTATAGTTTAGAATCACCCAAATCCAACACCTAAGTTAACCTCGCTCAATATTATGAATTGTGACAAAATTTAAGACCGAAATAGCTATGACAAATCTTCCAAATAATCCAATTTACCCCAAACTTCGTGATGGCGTTTACTTGACATTTTAACTGGACGAACAACTTGACATTTATGCACTAAATCGTCTGTACCTTTTCATTTAGAGTTTAGAATGACACAAATCAAATGCTCATGTTAAAGTAGCTCAATTTCTATAGTGTGACAACATTTGAGACTGAAAGAGCTACCACAAAGCCTTCAAGTAATCCAATCTATCCTAAACTATGTGATGACATGAACTATGCTTCACTTATAAGCCTTTACTCAAGGAGCACTAATTATCAGTTTAGAATGATCACTTTAGATTGATCACTTAACTGGCCAATCAACTTGAAATGTCCGCATTAAATCATCTATTACTTTTGGTTTAGAGTTGAGAATGATGCCAATCCAACGCCCATGTTAAGCTAGCCCAATACTCTATATTGTGAAAACATTTAAGACGAAAATAGATACGACAAAGCCTCCAAGTAATCCACTCTATCCAAACTGCGTGATGCCAAGCATTATACTTCATTTGTAAATGTTTTCTCAATGAGCACCAATGATCAGTTTAGAATGATCATTTTAACTGGCCAATCAACTTGACATGTACGCACTAAATCGTCCGTAACTTTTGATTTAGAGTTTAGAATGACACGAATCCAATGTACACATTAAAGTAACTCAATTTTCTTTATTGTGACAACATTTGAGACTGAAATAGTTACCAAAAAGCCTTTAACTAATCCAATCTATTTTAAATTGTGTAATGCCATGAATTATACTTCATTTATCAGCTTTTACTCAAGCAGTACTAATAATAAATTTAGAATGATCACTTTAACGGGCCGATCAACTTGACACGTCCGCACAAAATCGTTAGTAACTTTTGATGTTCAGATTGACACGAGTCCAATACCACGTTAAACTAGCTCAAGTTTTTATATTGCGACGACATTTAAGACTAAAAGAGCTACCACAAAGCCTTCAAGTAATCAAATCTATCATAAACTGCATGATGCCANCCTCCAAGTAATCCACTCTATCCAAACTGCGTGATGCCAAGCATTATACTTCATTTGTAAACGTTTTCTCAATGAGCACCAATGATCAGTTTAGAATGATCATTTTAACTGGCCAATCAACTTGACATGTACGCACTAAATCGTCCGTAACTTTTGATTTAGAGTTTAGAATGACACGAATCCAATGTACACATTAAAGTAACTCAATTTTCTTTATTGTGACAACATTTGAGACTGAAATAGTTACCAAAAAGCCTTTAACTAATCCAATCTATTTTAAATTGTGTAATGCCATGAATTATACTTCATTTATCAGCTTTTACTCAAGCAGTACTAATAATAAATTTAGAATGATCACTTTAACGGGCCGATCAACTTGACACGTCCGCACAAAATCGTTAGTAACTTTTGATGTTCAGATTGACACGAGTCCAATACCACGTTAAACTAGCTCAAGTTTTTATATTGCGACGACATTTAAGACTAAAAGAGCTACCACAAAGCCTTCAAGTAATCAAATCTATCATAAACTGCATGATGCCATGCATTATGCATCATTTATAAGTCTTTACTCAAGGAGCACTAATGATCAATTTAGAATAATAAATTTAACTTGCCGATCAACTTGACATGTTTGCACTAAACCATCCGTAACATGTTATTTAGAGTTGAGAATGACACAAATCCAACGCCCACGTTAAAGTAGCTCAATATTCTATTTGTGACAAAATTTAAGACTGACATAGCTACGAAAACTCCTCCAAGTAATCCAATCTAACCCATACAGCGTGATGCCAGCATTATGCTTCATTTATGCGTTACTCAAGGAACACCAATGATCAGTTTAGAATGAACATTTTAACTTGCCGATCAACTTGATATGTATGCACTAAATCGTCTATATCTTTTTATTTAGAGTTCAGAATGACATAAATCGAATGCCCATGTTAAACTAGCTCAATTTTCTATATTTTCAAACCATTTGAGACTGAAAAGTAATCCAATCTATCCTAAATTGTCTGATGCCATGAATTATGCTTCTTTTATAAGCATTTACTGAAGGAGCACTAATTCTCAGTTTAAAATTATCACTTTAGAATAATCACTTTAGAATAATCACCTTAGAATAATCACTTTAGAATGATCACTTTAGAATGATCACTTTAACTGGCCGATTAACTTGACATGTACGCACTAAATCGTCCGCTACTTTTGATTTAGAGATCAGAATGACACGAATGCAACGTTCACATTAAGCTAACTAAATATTATATATTATGACAAAATTTAAGACAAACATAGCTACGACAAACCCTGCAAGTAATCCAATCTATCTTAAACAGCGTGATGCCATGCATTATGATTCATTTGTAAAAAATTTTCAATGAGCACCAATGATCATTTAGAATATCAATTAAACAGACTGATAAACTTGACATGTCCGCACTAAATCATCTGTAACTTTTGATTTAGAGTTTAGAAAGACACGAATCCAAAGCCCACGTTAATCTAGCTCAATATTCTATATAATGCAAAAACTTAAGACCGAAATAGCTATAACTTATAAGCCTTTACTCAATGAGCACTAATGATCAGTTTAGAATGATCAGTTTAGAATGATCACTTAACTGGCCGATCAACTTGAAATGTTCGCATTAAATCATCTATTACTTTTGGTTTAGAGTTGAGAATGACGCCAATCCAACGCCCACGTTAAGTAATCCAATTATAAGCTATTACTAATTTTGCACCAATGATCAGTTTAGAATCATCATGTTAATTGGCCGATACAATTGACATGTACGCACTAAATCGCATGTAACTTTTGATTTAGAGTTCAGAATGACACGAATACAATGCTCACGTTAAACTAGCTCAATTTTTTTTTATTGTGAAAAAATTGAATTTAAAAGAGCTACAAAAAAGGCTTCAAGTAATTCAATCTATCCAAAACTGCGTGATGCCATGCATTATGCTTCATTCAAAAGCCTTTATTGAAAGAGCACTAATGATCGGTTTAAAATGATTTGTTTATAATGATCACTTTAACTGGCCTATCAACTTGACATGTCCACACTAAATCGTCCGTAACGTTTGATTAAAAGTTTATAATGATATGAATCCAATTCCCACACTAAAGTAGCTCAATTTTCTATATTGTGACAACATTTGAGACTGAAAGAGCTACCACAAAGCCTTCAAGTAATCCAATCTATAATAAATTGTGTGTTGCCATGCATTATGCTTCATTTTTAAGTCTTTACTCAAGGAGCACAAATGATGAGTTTAGAATGATCACTTTAACTGACCGATAAACTTGACATGTATGCAATAAAGCATCCATAACTTTTGATTTAGAGTTCAGAATGACACGAATTGAACGCCCACATCAAGCTAGCTTAATACTCTATATTGTGATATAATTTAAGACCGACGTAGCTAGGACAAAACCTCCAAGAAAAATTAATCTATCCCAAACTGCGTGAGCCCATGAATTATGCTTCATTTATGCGTTACTCAATGAGCACCAGTGATTAGTTTAGAATGATCAATTTAACTAGCCGATAAACTTGACATGTCCGCACTAAATCCTCCGTACCTTTTTATTTAGAGTTCAAAATGACACGAATCCAACACCCACGTTAAGCTATCTCAATATTCTATATTTTGACAAAATTTAAGATCGCAATAACTCGACAATGTCTCCAAGTAATCCTATCTATCACAAACTACGTGATGCCATGCAATATGCTTCTTATGTATACCTTTACTTAATGAGCATAAATTATCAGCTAAATTTAAGATAAACACAGCTACGACAAAGCCTACAAGTAATCCAATCTATCCCAAACTGCGTGATACTGTGCATTATACTTCATTTATGTGTTACTCAGTGAGCACCAATGATCAAGTTAGAATGATCAATTTAACTATCTGACAAACTTGGCATGTCTAATCGTACGTAACTTATGATTTAGAGTTCATAATGACATGAATCCAATGCCCACGTTAAACTTGCTCAATATTCTATATTGGAAAATATTTAATACCGAATTCGCTAGGACAAAGCCTCCAAGTAATCCAAAATATCCCAAACTGGGTGATGTCATGCATTATGCTTCATTTATAAACCTTTACTCAAGGAGCTCCAATGATTATTTTAGAATGATTATTATAGCTGGCCGATCAACTTGACATATACGCACTAAATCGTCTGTTACTTTTGATTTAGAGTTCAAAATGACACAAATCAAACGCTCGCGTTAAACTAACTCACTTTTATATGTTGTGACAACTTTAAGACTGAAAGAGCTACCACAAAGCCTTCAAGTAATCTAATCTATCCTTAATTGCATCACTCCATGCATTTTGCTTCATTTATAAGTCTTTACTCAAGAAGCAATAATGATTAGTTTAGAATGGTCAGTTTAGAATGATCACTTTAACTGGCTGATCAACTTGACATGTACGCATTAAATTGTCTATATATTTTGATTTATAGTTCAGAATTACCCTAATCCAACACCCAAGTTAAGCTCGCTCAATATTATGAAATGTGACAAAAATTAAAACCGAGATAGCTACGACAAATCCTTCAAATAATCTAATCTATCCCAAACTTCGTGATGGCATTTACGGACATTTTTACTGGCCGATCAACTTGACATTTAGGCACTAAATCGTCCGTAGCTTTTGATCTAGAGTTCAGAATGACACAAATCTAATGCCCATGTTAAAGTAGATCAATTTTCTATATTGTGACCACATTTGAGACTGAAAGAGCTACCACAAAGCCTTCAAGTAATCCAATCTATCCTAAACAGTGTGATGCCATGAATTATGTTTCACTTATAAGTCTTTACTCAAGTAGCCCTAATGATCAGTTTAGAATGATCACTTAATTGGTTGATCAACTTGACATGTCCGCACTATATATTCCATAACTTTTGATTTAGAGGTGAGAATGACCCGAATCCAATGCCCACATTAATCTAGCCCAAAATTCTATATTGTGACAAAATTTAAAACCAAAATAGCTACGACAAAGCATTCAAGTAATCCAATATATCCAAACTGTGTGATGCCAAGCATTATACTTCATCTGTAAATGTTTGCTGCATGAGCACCAATGATCAGTTTGGAATGATCATTTTAACTAGCCGATCAACTTGACATGTACGCACTAAATTGTCCGTAACTTTTGATTTAGAATTTAGAATGACACGAATCCAATGTCCACGTCAAAGTAACTCAATTTTCTTTATTCTGCCAAAATTTTAGACTGAAAAAGCTACTACAAAGCCTTAATCTATCCTAAAATGTCTGATGCCATGAATTATGCTTCATTTATAAGCATTTACTGAAGGAGTACTAATGATAAATTTAGAATGATCACTTTAGAATGATCACTTTAACTTGCCGATCAACTTGACACGTCCGCACTAATTCATCTTTAACTTTTGATTTAGATTTCCGAATGACACGAATCCAATACCACGTTAAACTAGCTAAAGTTTCAATATTGTGACAATATTTGAGACTGAAAGAGCTACCACAAAGCCTTCAAGTAATCCAATCTATCATAAACTGCGTGATGCCATGTATTATACATCATTTATAAGTCTTTACTCAAGGAGCACTAATGATCAATTTAGAATAATCAATTTAACTTGTCAATCAACTTGACATGTCTGCACTAAATCATCTATATCTTTTGATTTAGAGTTCAAAATGACACGAATCCAATGCCCACGTTAAGCTAGCTCAATGTTTTATACTGTGACATAATTTAAGATCAACATATCTACGAAAACGCCTCCAATTAATCCAATATATCCTATATTGTGTGATGCCATCCATTATGCTTCATTTATGCGTTACTCAATGAACAGCAGTGACCAGTTTAGAATGATCAAATGAACTAGTCGATAAACTTGAAATGTCCGCACTACATCGTCCATAACTTTTGATTTAGAGTTCCGAATGACACGAATCCAATGCCCACGTTAAGCTAACTCAATATTCTATATTGCGACAAAATATAAGACAAACATAGCAACGACAAAGCCTGCAAGTAATCCAATCTCTCCTAAACTGCGTGATGCCATGCATTATGCTTCATTTGTAAACCATTTTCAATGAGCACCAATGATCAGTTTAGATGATCAATTTAACTCGCCGATAAACTTGACATGTCCGCAATAAATCATCCGTAATTTTTGATTTAAAGTTCCGAATGACACGAATCCAATGCCCACTTTAAGCTATCTCAATATTCTATCACAGAAAATTAAGATCGAAATAGCTACGACAAAGCGTCCAAGTAATCCAATTATTCGATGTTACTAATTTTGCACCAATGATCAGTTTAGAATGATAATTTTAACTGGCCGATCAAACTGACATGTACGCACTAAGTCGTATGTAACTTTTTATTTAGAGTTCAGAATGACATGAATACAATGCTCATGTTAAACTAGCTCAATTTGTTTTATTTTGTGAAAACATTTTAGATTGAAAGAGCTACCACAAAGCCTTCAAGTAATCCAATCTATCCTAAACTGCGTGATGCCATGCATTATGCTTAATTCAAAAGCCTTTACTGAAGGAGCACTAATGATTCTTTAGAATGATCAGTTTAGAATGATCACTTTAACTGGCCGATCAACTTGACATATCTGCACTAAATCGTCCGTAACTTTTGATTTAGAGTTTATAATGACACGAATCCAGTGCCCACGTTCAGCTAGCTCAATATTCTATATTATGAAAATATTTAGTATGACAAAGCCTCCAAGTAATCCAATGTATCCCAAACTGCGTGATTCCATGCATTATGCTTCATATATAAACCTTTACTCAAGAAGCACCAATGATCAGTTTAGAATGATTATTATAGCTAGCGGATCAACTTGACATGTACGCACTAAATCGTCTGTTACTTTTGATATAGAGTTCAAAATGACACGAATCAAACGCTCGCGTTAAACTAGCTCACTTTTCTATGTTGTGACAGCATTTGATACTAAAATAGCTACCACAAATCCTTCAAGTAATCCAATCTATCCTAAACTGTATGACGCCATGCATAATGCTTCATTTACAAGCCTTTGCTCAAGAAGCACTAATGATTAGTTTAGAATGATCAGTTTAGAATGATCACCTTAACTGGCCAATCAACTTGACATGTCCGTGTTAAATCGTTCGTAAATTTTGATTTATAGTTCAGAATGACCTGAATCCAAAACCCAATGTAAACTCGCTCAATACTATGAATTGTGAAAAAAATGTAAGACCAAAATAGCTATGGAAAATCCTCCAAATAATCCAATCTATCCCAAACTTCGTGATGGCATTTACTTGACATTCTTACTGGCCGATAAACTTGACATTTATGCATTGAATCGTCCGTAGCTTTTGATTTAGAGTTCACAATGACACAAATCCAATGCCCATGTTATAGTAGCTCAATTTTCTATATTGTGACAACATTTGAAACTGAAAGAGATACCACAAAGCCTTCAAGTAATCCAATCTATCCTAAACTGTGGGATGCCACGAATTATGCTTCACTTATAACGCTTTATTCAAGGAGCACTAATGATCAGTTTAGAATGATCACTTTAAAATGATCACTTAACTGGTCGATCAACTTGACATGTCCGCACTAAATCGTTCATACCTTTTGATTTACAGGTGAGAACTACGCGATATTCTATATTGTGACAAAATTTAAGACGAAAATAGTTAAGACAAAGCCTCCAAGTAATCCAATCTATCCAAACTACGTGATGTCAAACATTATACTTCATTTGTAAACGTTTGCTCAATGAGCACCAATGATCTGTTTAGAATGATCATTTTAACTGGCCGATAACCTTGACATGTATGCACTAAATCGTCCGTAAGTTTAGAGTTTAGAATGACACGAATCCAATGCCCACGTTAAAATAACTCAATTTTCTTTATTTTGACAAAATTTGAGACTGAAAGAGCTACCAAAAAGCCTTCAACTAATCCAACCTATCCTTAATTGTGTGATACCATGAATAATGCTTCATTTATAAGGATTTACTCAAGGAGTACTAATGATAAATTTAGAATGATCACTTTAGAATAATCACTTTAACTAGCAGATCAACTTGACACGTCCGCCCTAAATCGTTGTAACTTTTGATTTAGTGTTCAGAATGACAAGAATCCAATACCACGTTAAAGTAGCTCAAGTTTCTATATTGTGACAACATTTGACACTGAAAGTGCTAACACAAAGCCTTCAAGTAATCAAATCTATCATAAACTGCGTGATGCCATGCATTATGCATCATTTATAATCAATTTAGAATAACCAATTTAACTTGCCGATCAACTTGACATGTCTGCACTAAATCATCCATAACTTTTGATTTAGAATTCGAATGTAACGAATCCAATGCCCACGTTAAGCTCGCTCAATATTCTATATTGTGACATAATTTAAGACTGACATATCTACGAAACGCCTCCTAGTAATCCACTCTATCCCATACTGCGTGATGACATGCATTATGCTTCATATATGCGTTACTCAATGAACACCAATGATCAGTTTAGAATGATCATTTGACCTAGCCGATAAACTTGACATGTCCACACTAAATTGTCTGTAACTTTTGATTTAGAGTTCGGAATGACACGAATCCAACGCCCACGTTAAGCTAACTCAATATTCTATATTGCAAAAAATTTAAGACAAACATAGCATTGACAAAGCCTGTAAGTAATCTAATCTATCCAATCTATATTATGACAAAATTTATGACTGACATAGATACGAAAACCTCCAAGTAATCCAATCTATGCCAAACTATGTGATGCCATGAATTATGCTTCATTTATGCGTTACTCAATGAGCACCAATGATTGGTTTAGAATGATCAATTTCAAAATGACACAAATCCAAAGCTCACGTTAAGATACTTCAATTTTCTATATTGTGATAAAATTTAACACCGAAATAGCTACAACAAAGCCTGCAAGTAATCCAATCTATCCCAAACTCCGTGATGCCATGCATTATGCTTCATTTGTAAACCTTTGCTCAATGAGCACCAATGATCAGTTTAGAATGATCAATTTAACTACCTGATAAACGTGGCATGTCTGCACTAAATTGTCCGTAACTTTTCATTTAGAGTTCAGAATGACATGAATCCAAGCCCACGTTAAGCTACCTCAATTTTTTATATTGTTATAAAAATTAAGACTGAAATAGCTACGACAAAGCCTCCAAGTAATCCAATGTATCCCAAACTGCGTGATGCCATACATTATGCCTCATTGTTTAGTCTTTACTCGAGGAGCACCAATGTTCAATTTAGAATAATCATTTTAATCGGCACGAATCCAACACCCACGTTAAGCTAGCTCAAATTTCTATATTTTGACTACATTTGAGACTGAGAGAGCTACCACAAAGGCTTCGAGTAAGCAATATATCCTAAAATGCGTGATGCCATGCATTATGTTTCATTTATAAGTCTTTACTCAAAGATTACTAATGATCAGTTTGGAATGATCACAGTAGAGTAATCACTTTAACTTGCCCATCAACTTGACATATCAGCACTAAGTTGTCCGTACGTTTTGATTTATAGTTCAGAGTGACACTAATCCAATCCCCACGTTAAGCTAGCTCAATATTCTATATTGTGACAAAATTTAAAACTGAAATAGCTACGACAAACCATCCAAGTAATCCAATCTATCCAAAATTGTGTGATGCCATGCAATATGCTTCATTTATACACCTATACTAAATGGGCAACATTGATTAGTTTAGAATGATCATTTTAACTAGCTCATGAACTTGACATGTCCACACTAAATCGTCTTTAACATTTGATTTAGAGCTTAAAATGACATGAATCCAACACCCAAATTAATCTACCTCAATTTTCTATATTGTGACAACATTTGAGACTGAACGAGCTACAAAAAAGCCTCCAAGTAATCCAATGTATCCCAAATTGTGTGATTCTATGCATTATGCTTTATTTGTAAACCTTTGCTCAATGAGCACCAATGCTCAGTTTATAATGACCAATTTCACTAGCTGATAAACTTGACATGTCTGCACTAAATCATTTGTGACTTTTGATTTAAAGTTCAGAATGACACGAATCTAACACCCACGTTAAGTTAGGTCAATATTCTATATTGGGAACAAATTTAGGACCAAAATAGCTACGAAAAAGCCTCCAAGCAATCCAATCCATCCCAAACTGCGTGATGCCATGCATTATGTTTCATTTGTTAACCTTTGCTCAATCAGCACCAATGATCAATTTAGAATTCAAATGTCCGCACTAAATCGTCTTTAACATTTGATTTAGAGTTCAAAATGATATGAATCCAACGCCCATGTTAATCTAGATCAGTTTTCAATATTGTAAAAAAATTTAAGTCTAAATGACCTACAAGAAAGCCTCTAAGTAATCCAATGTATCCAAAACCGCATGATGCCATGCATTATACTTCATTTATAAGCCATTACTCAAGGAGAACCAATGATCAGTCTAAATGATCATTTGAACTGGTCGATCAACTGTAATTTCCGTACTAAATTGTCTGTAACTTTTGAAATAAAGTTCAAAATGACATGAATCCAACGTCCATGTTAAGCTACCTCAATTTTCTGTATTATGACAAAATTTTAGACAGAAATAGCTACAACAAAGCTTCCAAGTAATCCAATCTATCCCAAATTGTGTGAAGCCATGGACTATTCCTCATTTATACGCCTTTACTCAATGAGCACCAATGATCAGTTTAGAATGATCATTTAAATAACTGATCAACTTGACATGTCTCCACTAAATCATTTTTAACTTTTGATTTAGAGCTCAAAATGACACTAATCCACCGCCCACGTTAAGCTAGCTAAATTTTCCATATTGTGACAACATTTGAGGCTGAAAGAGATACAACAAAGCCTCCAAGTAATCCAATGTATCCCAAACTGTGTGATGTCATGCGTTACTCTTCATTTGTAAACCATTACTGAAAGGGCACCATTGATCAGTTTAGAATGATCACTATAACTGGTCGATCAAGTTGACATGGCTGCACTATATCGTCTGTAACTTTTGATTTTGAGTTCGAAGTGAAATAAATCCAACGCCAACGTTAAGCTTGAGCAATATTTTGTACTGTGAACAAATTTAAGACTGAAACAGCTTTGACAAAGCTTACAAGTAATCCAATCTATTCCAAATTGCATGATGCCACACAATATGCTTCATATATACGCTTTATCTCAATGAGCATCAATGAACAGTTTAGAATGATCATTTGAACTAGCTGATCAAGTTGGCATGTCCGTAGTAAATCGTCTTTAACTTTTGAATTAGAGCTCAAAATGTCACGAATCCAACGCTTACGTTAAGGTAGCTCAATTTTCTATATTGTGACAACATTTAAGACTTAAAGAGCTACGACAAAGCCTCCAAGTAATCCAATGTATCCCAAACTACGTGATGCAATGCATTACGCTTCATTTATAAGTCTTTACTCAATGACCACCAATGATCAGTTTAGAATGATCATTTTAACAGGCCGATCAAGTTGTCATGTCCGCACTAAATCGTCTGTAACTTTTGATTTTGAGTTCGGAATGAAATGAATCCAATGCCCACGTTAAGCTAGCTCAATATTTTGTAATGTGAAAAAATTTAAGACCGAAATAGCTACGACAAAGCCTCCAAGTAATATATCCCAAATTGCATGATGCCAAGCATTATGCTTCATATATACGCTTTAACTCAATGAGCATCAATGATTAGTTTAAAATGATCACTTTAACTAGCATATCAACTTGACATGTCCGCAGTAAATCGTTTTTAACTTTTGAATTAGAGCTCAAAATGACACGAATCCAGCGCTCACGTTAAGCTAGCTCAAGTTTCTATATTGTTACAAAATTTATGATTTGAGGAGCTACAACAAAGCCTCCAAGTGATCCAATGTATCCCAAACTACGTGATGCAATGCATTATGCTTCATTTATATGTCTTTACTGAATGACCACCAATGATCAGTTTAGAATGATCATTTTAACTGGCCGATCAAGTTCTCATGTCCACACTAAATCGTCTGTAACTTTTAATTTAGAGTTTAGAGTGACATCAATCCAACGCCCAAGTAAGGGTAGTTCAAATTTCTATATTGTGACAAAAATTAACAACAAAATAGCAACGACAAAGCCTCCAAGTAATCGAATCTATCTTAAGCTTTGTAATGCAATGCATTGTGCTTCACTTATATGCCTTTGCTCAATGAGCACCCATGATCAGTTTATAATGATCATTTTAACTAGCTGATCAACTTGACATGTCCACACTAAATCGTCTTTCAATTTTGATTTCGATCTCAAAATGACATGAATCCAACACCCACCTTAATCTAGCTCAATTTTCCATGTTGTGACGACATTTTAAACTAAAAGAGCTAGACAAAGCCTCAAAGTAATGCAATCTATCCCAAACTGCGTGATGCCAAGCATTATGATTCATTTATAAGTCTTTAGAATGATCACTTTAACTGGCCGATCAAGTTGACATGTCCGCACTAAATCGTCCGTAACTTTTGATTTAGAGTTCAGAATAAAACAAACCAAACCCCCACGGTAAGCTAGCTCAAAATTTTGAATTGTGACAAAATTTAAGACCGAGATAGCTACGACAACGCCTCTAACTAATCTAATCTATCCCAAATTGTGCGATGCCATGAATCAATGAGCACCAATGATCAGTTTAGAATGATCATTTAAGTAGCTGATCTACTTGACATGTCCGCACTAAATCGTCTTTATTTGATTTAGAGCTCCAAATGACACTAATCCACCGCCCATGTTAAGTGAGCTCAATTTTCCATATTGTGACAACATTTGATACTTAAAGATCAACGACAAAGCCTCCAAGTGATCCAATGTATCCCAAACTACGTAACGCAATGCATTACACTTCATTTATAAGTCTTTACTCAATGACCATCAATGATCAATTTAGAATGATCATTTTAACTGGCCGATGAACTTGGCATGTACGCACTAAATCGTCTGTAAATTTTAATATAGAGTTCAGAATGACACGAATCCAACACACACTTTAAGGTAGGCAAACTTTCTATATTGTGCGAACATTTGAGTGTGAAAGAGTTATGACAAAGCCTTCAAGTAATCCAATGAATACGAAACTGTGTGATGCCATGAATTGTGCTTCATTTATAAGTCTTTACTCAAGGAGCAGCAATGATCATTTTCGAATGATCATTTTAACTGGCTGATCAACTTGACATGTCCACACTAAATCGTCCGTAACTTTTGATTTATAGTTCAGAATGAGACGAATCCAATGCCCACGTTGAACTAGCTCAATGTTCTATACTGTGACAAAAAATTTAAACCGAAATAGCTAAAACGAAGCCTCCATGTATTAAGCTTCATTTGTAAACCTTTGCTCAATGAGCACCAATAATCATCTTAGCAAGATCAATTTAACTGGGCGATCAACTTGAAGTGTACGCACTAAAACGTCTATAACTTTTGGTTTAGAGATTAGAATGACACGAATCAAACGCACATGTTAAGTTTGCTCAATTTTCTATATTGTGACAACATTTGAGACTGAAACAGCTCCCACAAAGCGTTCAAGTAATTCAATATATCCTAAGCTACGTAATGCCATGCTTTATGCTTCATTTATAAGCCTTTACTTAAGTAGCACTAATGATCATGTTAGAACGATCAGTTTAGAATGATTACTTTAACTAGCGGATCAACTTGACATGTCCGCACAAAATCGTCTGTAACTCTTGATTTAGAGCTTAAAATGACACGAATCATACGCCCACGTTTAGCTAGCTCAATATTCTATATTGTGAAAAAATTTAAGACCTAAATAATTAAGACAAAGCCTCCAAGTAATCCAATCTATCCCAAATTGCGTGATGCCATGCATTATACTTCATTTATACGCCTTTACTCAATGAGCACCAATGATAAGTTTGGAATGATAATTGTAACTAGCTGATCAATTTGACATGTCTGCACTAAACCGTATTAATCCAACACCCACGTTAAACTAGCTCAATTTTCCATATTGTGACAACATTTGATACTGAAAGAGCTACGACAAAGCCTCCAAGTAATCCAATGTATCACAAACTCTGTGATGCCATGCATTACTCAATGTATCCCAAACTTCATTTATAAGTCTTTACTCAATGAGCACCAATGATCATTTCAACTGCCGATCAAGTTGACATGTACGCACTAAATTGTCCATAACTTACGATTTATAGTTCATAATGACACAAATCCAACGCCCACGTTAAGGTAGATCAATTTTCTATATTGTGACAACATTTGAGACTGAAAAAGCTACAACCAAGGGTTCTAGTAATCCAATCAATCCTAAAATCCATGATATCATGCATTATGATTCCTTTATAAGCCTTTACTCAAGGAGCACTGATGATCAGTTTATCTGGCCGATCAACTTCACATGTCCGCACTAAATCGTACGTATCTTTTGATTTAGAGTTCAAAATGATATGAATCCAACGCCAACGTTCAACCACTACAAGAAAAAAACGTTTTTCCGACGGCCAATTTCGTCGGAAAACCGTCAGTAATACAGATTACCATCCACTTTCCGACAAAAATGGTCCATCGGGACTATTTCGTCGGAAACTAAATTTTATTGGGAAGGTATCGGGAATTTCCGACGGCTTGGCGATAAAACTTGCCGTCGAAAACTTCCGACAGACATTCGATGGTCTATTGCCATCGGAAAACTCCGACATATATTCAATGGAACACATCCGTCGGAAATTCCTGACAAATTTGCGTTGGAAGGATTTCCGAGGAATGTTGCCGTCGGGTATTTGAACCGATTATATTTCCCGATGGTTTTTATGCGTCGGGATATAGGCGAGACGTTTCCGACAGAAATTGCCGTCGGAAATAACCAATTAATTGAAAAAAAGTAAAAAAAATTATTTTTTTTTATAATTTTTCATTAAATATTTTAAAAATATATTATTAAATTTATATTTAAATTCATATTAAATTTATTTTTTTAAAAAATTAATATAATTAATATTTATATTAGTTAATAATTTGAAATTTAATTTATATTTATATTAAATTAAATTAAATTTTTTAAATATTTTAAAAAATAATAATACAATTAATAAAAATAATATTCATAATAAGTATGATAATTAAACAATTTTTAAAATAGAAATTACAAGGAGTGGGAGGAGGAGAAGGAAGAGAAAAAAATCATCAAACAACTTGTTTCTCATCATTTGTACAATATTTTTGAGATTATTCATCTTTATTTTCATAGTCCCCATTTCTTCTTTCAGCTGTTCACTCTCCTCGTTTCTAGCTGCAGATGTTGTGCCACCGGTATCTGCAGCTCTCCCGAGTTCTGGATGATGACCATTAGAAAATGGTACTTCCTGTAAAAACAAAAAAATATTATTAGAAAATTATTATAATATTAATTATATATAAAAAATCAAACTTACATCAAGGACGAGACGGTTAATCTTAGAACGAGGCAATTCAGCGACCGAAGATGAAGAACCAACTTGAGACTGCTGGGTTAAAATATAACTTTTTTCTTTTTTACTTTTTCGATGATCTCACTAACGAGACAATCTTGGATATGACCAGTCTTTTTGTTCGTGTGGACGGCCTCGAGAAGTTGCAAGTGATCTGGAGTCGTTCCAATTTCTTGTGCCTAAATGTAAAAAAATTCTAAATTAATAATTTAAAATTTTTCAAATAATAATAAATAAAATTAATATAATTATTAATTTACCAATTGATCGGCTCGTCTTAGAAAACTAGTCGATCCGGCATTGTGAATATAAATGCCTTTGCCTCCTCCGTCGCTCTTATGGTTTCCCGAATTAGTTCTCGAGATGACCTCAGCACTGGAAGATTCCCAATAACGAATAAAGTCGTTCCAAACCGACTAATTCAACCATCTTGGTTTATCTTTTCCCTTTTTCTATTTTTGTTTCCACTCGTTTATGTGGCGGGGAAATTGTACTGTAGCCTCTTTTTCGAAAGCTTCTTCCACCAATTTTGTGTTCATGGGATCCCATGTAAATTCTTGCTGCGAAATTTACTTATATATTACTAAAAAAATTTATTAAAACTATTTAAAATAATTATATATTTAAAAATTAAATAATGTACCGCAAACGTCTTGAACCAAATCTGACGTTATTCATACGGAATCTCTAAAGTTGGTATATGGTTTGTTCAAAAGAGAATGAAGCATCATTAATATAGATTTACTTATTCCGTTGTTTGAAATACCAAACCTACGAATTTTTATGAGAGTAGCGTTTAAATAATTATTTTAAATATAATAGAATAGCGTTAAAATAATTATGTTAAATATTGTTATAGAAAATTTTATTTACCATATCGAATTTCCTTGATGCCTCGGATCAAGAAAAGTAAAAAGTTCACGACCAGGCTCTTGAACCAATTCTTCAATTGTCATTGGTCAGAAAGAATCATTTGCATATTCTGTAACTTGAGTTGGTATACAACTCGCAGTAGACAACTCACCACATCTTTGATACTGTTGATACGACATTAAAACATTATTATTGTAATATTTTATTAGTTTATTTACATTTACTATTTCCTATTTTTTACAGGGAGATAACAGAGAAATAGCTCCCAATTTCGAGAAGATAAACTGGAGAGGAGGAAGAGGAGGAAAAACTTTTTTTGGGTAGCTAAGTATTTGTTCAAGATTTTAACCAATAATTTTATGGCTATGTCATATAATAGTTTAACCTCAGATTTTTTATAATTATTCTAGCACTTTAAACTTTTTTTAATATATAGTGAGAAGTCCACTAATGATGACACATGGCTTTTTTAAAAAATTATAGATTTATTATCTAACAATATTACTCATCGATATATACATGATTTTATAGAAACTTGAATACTTCAGAATCAATTAAATTATAAATAGAGTTCAAATACTATATTTAGATTTTTCTTTTCTAATTTAAAGTTTATTTTTTATTATCAAGAAATTTTAAGATATTTTAATATTAAAGTTGTGTTTTTTTTGAAAATTTAAATTAGTTATATTATATTTGAAACAAAAAATAAAAAAAATACTATTTTTATCAATTATCCAAAAAACTTAACAAATAAATTTCTTTTTTGTATTTCCCCTTCGAGCCATTCGAAAATCAAGGAAATTATTCATAGTTAGATCTCTAAAAAAAATCAAAATCTAAAAAGTTTCATTGTATGGACATTTCAATCTCATTCTTTTTTGGAAAACAAGAAATTAAATGTATAGTAATCATCATCTTAACCTATTATAACCTATTAAATTTCCTTGACGGTCACCGAGAATGTTACACCCATCCTAAAAATCAAATGATGTGATCTTTCTTCTCTGCCAACAATAATTTGGAGTTTACATTGTTCATATTCCTAAAAATTCCAGTTTGCATCAAACGTATAACCTTATCATCTTCCTAAAAATTCCAGTTTACATCAAACGTATAAAAATTCCTAAAAATTCCAGTTTACATCAAACGTATAAAATTCCTAAAAATTTCAGTTTACTAAAAATAAAGAATTATGAAACATAGATCCGAACTACTTAAACTACAAAACTAACACAATCATTCACCACCAAAGTCTTTGTATTCAGTCTTAAACTAAACTTACTCAAGAGAAGCCATGTTTATATCATTACACACTTGTGAAATAAAGGATTCGGCAAAGTTGGTTAAAAATTTACATGATTTCGGCGATTTCTGGCGACATACGGCGGAGAAGAAGAGAAACGTATATTGAGAAGGAGAGAAACGCGAGAGAGAAATAAGAAAAAACGGCTGTAGGTTATATTAAATATTTCCGACGGTGGATTCCATCGGAAATCCATCGGAAACGTAATAAATATTTTTCTTGAATCCTATGTTGGGAATTTGTATCCCGCATAAATTTTTAATCCGTCAGAAGTCCATCGATATTTTGACATCCGGCTCGTCCATGTTCGACTCGTAGCCTGACCACGTTTCAAATGTCGGCTTTCCGATGGATTTCCGACGGATTTGATAACTCCATCGGAAATCCGTCGGTTACGTATATCAATATTTCGAAAAAATATTAAAATTCTCATACTTCTTTCCGACGGCTTTCCGACGGAGTTACCAAATCCATCGGAAATCCGTCGGTTAGGTATATCTATATTTCTTAAAAATATTTATACTAAGAATTTCTATCGGAACTCCGTCGGTTATGTATACTTTTGTGGAAGCATAAATGAAATATGGAAAAAAAATTATTAAATCTGAATTTTAGTCTGAATTTATAAAATATAATTTATATATAATTAAATTATAGAAAAAATTATTAAATCTGAATTTTAATTTGAATTTATAAAATATAATTTAAATATAATTGAATTATGAAAAAAAATATTATTATTACAAATTTAATGTGAATCTGATGAACATTCTGAATTAACTGAATTTTGGTCGTCAAACTCGCCAGTCTCTTCTTCTGAATCTTGATACACGTTGTAATCTGCGTTTGTAGTGTCATCAACAACAAGATTAACTTCAATAGAAGTGTCTATTGAATCTAAGTTACCAATTGTGCTTTGTTGCATAGGCTCTTGTTCGGTAATACCACATACCATTCCTCTAGGATGTATTGAGGTCACTGTAATCGAACTATCTTGCTTGTTCCTCACACGAGGATATCGAATTTAATAAACTTGGTCTGCTTGTTATGCAAGTATAAAAGGATCATATTTTTGATGTCGTTTACGAGAGTGGACAGATGTAACACCGAATTCGTCTTCACGTTGACCCATGACAGGATCGTACCAGTCACAATAGAACACAATACACCTCAAATCAATCATTCTTCGATAGTGAACTTCTAATATTTCATGAAGAAAACCGTTGTATATAATTTTTCCCGATCGAGATGATACACCATAATTACAAGTTGTTTGTGAGTTTCCTTCGCGATGACTCTTAAAATCATATCCATGAGTGCAATACGTTGGATAAGATTTTGCAGTAAATGTAGAACCACTCACCAACTCAACTAACCACGTGAGAAACGTTATCCCCCTAGAAGGACCTGTAGTAACCTACAAAATAATTGAATGTAGTCAATTATAAATATATATATATATATAATATAGTAAACTATTATCGAAAATTACATAATTGTGGTAACACTAACATAAAAATGCAACCATCTTGCAAATTCGTTTTTTTTTTAAGTTCGACCAACTCATTCTCGCTGTAATCTGAATAATGAACATGTATTTGTTCCATGTATATCCTGTTAATTATAAAAAAATAATTAACAATAAATTATAATAACAACTAAAAACAAAATTTAATTGAAGATACCTTTCATATTCCAAAACGTCATCGCAATTTGTCAAAATATACGAATGCAAGTGATTGTGTTCCTCCTCTGAAGGGCGTCGCGTCTTCCCTTTTCCACTTAAACGTCCAATTTATGCAAATATTTTTGACACATATACTGGATAGCTTGGTTTTTCTCGCAGGTCGTCTATTTTTTGTTTGTACTTGCGATGGAAAATAGTAGCTGGCGAAGTTAGATGTTTCTTCATTAATACTTTGTGCGACGATTGAACCTTCAACCTTGGTAAGATTTTTAACTTTTTTCTTTAGGTGGAACATATATCTTTCAGAAGGATACATCCATCGGTACTGAACAGGTCCTCCAAGCGTTGCTTCTCTAGGGAGGTGAATAGGAAGATGCTCCATAACATCAAAAAATGCTGGTGGAAATATTTTCTCCAGGTTGCAAATGAGAATTGGTATTTTTTCCTCCAAATTTTGGATATCGTTTACATTAAGTGATCTTGTACATAAATCTCGGAAAAAAGCACTAATCCCTACATCAAATTTTTTTTTAATATCATATAAAACATGAAATTATGATTATTTATATATAAAATAATGTAAACGTAACTGCAATTGCTTTGTAGACGTTTTTAGGCAGCAGATCGCTAAAGGCAAATGGGAATAGTCTTTGCATGACAACATGACAATCATGACTTTTCATCCCTGAAAATTTGCCTTCAATAGTATCGACACAATTACGAAGATTAGATGCGTATCCATCTGGAAATTTGACACTATGCTTAATCCAGTCAAAGAATTGGTCTTTTGCATGCGCATCCAACCGAAATGCGGGAGACAATGATATTCCATTTGACATTGCATTTAGTTCCTTCCGGGAACAAATATCCGGCAAATCCAATCTAGCTTTCAAATGATCTTTTGTTTTTCCTTGCACATTTAGAACGATATTCATTATGTTGTCGAAAAATTCTTCTCAATGTGCATAACATCTAGATTATGGCGCAACAAATGATCCTTCCAATACGGTAAATCCCAAAAAATGCTCTTTTTGTGCCAATTATGATATTCGCTACAACCATCAACAGGGTAATGTCCGTTACCTCCACATGAAGCCGTTCTATCAGCACCAAAATCTCTAAGTTGAGTCATCATATAATTCCCGTCAAGAATAGGAGGTAGACCATCAAATTTTTTTTTGTTTTTCCTAAACATGTCTTGCTCTGGCAATATGGATGATCTTGCGGTAGAAATCGACGATGACAATCGAACCAACTAGTCTTTCGTCGGTGTTTCAGTTGGAACGCATCAGTATTATCATGACAATATGGGCATGCTAATCTTCCATGGGTCGATCATCCTAATAACATACCATATGCTGGAAAATCACTTATCGTCCACATAAGTACTGCTCCCATCAAGAAGTTATGTTGGTTGGAAACATCGAATGCTTCGACACCATTTTCCCACAATATTTTTAACTCATGAATTAGTGGCTGCAAGAAAATATCAAGCGATCGCTTAAGATGCTCTGGGCCGGGGACGAGAATTGTTAGAAACAAAAACTCTCATTTCATGCACAAAGAAGGAGGCAAATTATAAGGTGTAACTGACAGAAATGATGAGGACATCATGTCGTACATCCAGCCAGGAGACCAGACTGGCCGACCAGGAAGCTTGCCCGAGACAGCCGGACCATCTGGCACGCCTGCCGGCCCAAGCAGTACCGCCGGACCCTCGACCACAAGGACCAGAGCAACCAGCATTGCCGGCGGAGAGGCCCAAGCTTCCGGCACACTTGGTGGCGACGTGGATGACACCGTCGGTCCCTCTGGTGATGCCGCCAACTCCGGGATCAACTTGGCCGGTCCTGAAGGCATTCCGGCCAGTACCTCGTACAGTCCAGCCGGTACAGCCGATCCAGCCGAGTACAGGCGCATTTCCACTTCTACACAAGAGGAATCAGACCAAATGAGCTACGAGCTCCAGGACATGCACTTAGAGGAAGTCTCTACACCAGTGGTACCTCAAGGAGCAATGACAAGAAGCAGATCAAGGGCACTCTTCCACAAATTCAGCTTATGGGGCGACAAGCTCCTAGAGGAAGATCGACTAAGGACAATGGGCCAAAAGTGCAAGGAAGAGTCCAATGGCTTCTCAACAACACAAGGGACATCAGAGACTTGGCTTTAGTGGCAAGAGAGGTCAGGGCTTAAAGATTTTTAACCCTACTCCAAGTCGAAGACTAGGAGCAAGGCGCGTGCATGCCACAAGGACGGCCACCTTCCATTTCTTGGCCATGAGGTAAGATAAGGTAAGTTTCAATTCGAATATATGCCTCTTTCTGTTTTGCAGGGTAGGATCTAGAATATTTACTTTTATTGAGTCAAAGACATTTTAGGAATAGGTCCTTTTTCGATTATACACTTTTGTATCTTTTCCTTTTGTGCACTTTTGTAAGTTTTCCTTTTCTTATTTGAGTCGACCCTAGAAGGTCAAGCTGTCGAGCATATTAATAAGGCTCCTTCTAGCATTGTAGTTCGACAACCTTTTTGATATTAATAAAGATAGAACTTTTTCCCCAACAAGTTTTCTCTCAAGAGACTTGTGCGCTTAGAACCTAGTTGAGACCAGCCCTCCTAGCTTTAAGTTTGTGATTTATCACGAGGTTCATCACCCCTCGTGTGGTTCACTTCACCCTTCCATCTTTTACCAACCAGAAAACCCCCATTCAGAAGCCTAAGGTTGAGTTTCTCACCTAATCTTCTACAAACAGCCCACGCGCATCCAAGCCTTGAATCGAGGCTTGTATCAAGAAGGAGGAAAAGAATGAGGCCCATAGACTCATGGGTCGACATGAAGGATGTCATGCGACAAAGGTTTCTTCCACCTTACTTTCATAGGGACTTGCAACGTCATTTTCGTACTCTTAAGCAGGGTACCAGATCAGTAGAGGAGTACTATGAAGAGTTCGAGAAGCTAAGGAACACATTGGAGCTCAATGATGATGAAGAAGCATTGATGGCACAATTCTTGGATGGACTCCAAGAAAGAATCAGCCGCAAGGTGGAAAAGCAAATCTACAATGACTTCAAAGACTTGTTCCACCTATCTGTCCAGGCTGAGCAGCACATCAAACGTAAGAGCCAAGACATACGCAGCAAGCCTAAGACGCCTTGGGCACCAAGCAACATTCCCAAGCCCGTAGACAAAGGCAAGAGCATAGAGATCGAGTCAAGGTTCTAGAGCAAGCCTCCTGAACCCACCCGTGACCAGAGAGAGCCTAGTAAGTCTTCTAACCTCAGAGATCACGTGACATCACTTGTTTCAAGTGTAGGGGTCGTGGACACATCTCAAGGGAGTACCCAAACAACCGGGTCATGCTGATTACGGAGGCTGGAGAATATGAATCCCAAGATGAAGAGGACTATGAACCAGAAGAAGGATACGGTGACATTGAGTACCCTGATGTGGGGGAAGTGCTGGTCACTAGACGCATCCTCAGTGCAATGGTGGATCCTTCAGATACCATCCAAAGGGAGAACATCTTCCACAGCCGTTGCACCATCAAGGGCAAGGTATGTAACCTCATCATAGATGGTGGTTCTTGCACTAACGTTGCTAGTGCATATATGGTTGATAAGCTAGGTCTAGAGAAGACAAGGCATCCTCGACCATATAGACTGAGATGGCTCGATGACAGAGTAGAGCTCAAGATCCATGAGCAAGTCACTGTACCATTCAGTGTGGGCAAGTACCAAGACCAAGTCGTGTGCGACGTGGTGCCCATGCAAGCTGGCCATCTTCTACTAGGAAGACCATGGCAGTTTGACAAAGAGACCAGGCATGAGGGCCGAACCAATCTCTACACTTTTGTGCATGACAAAAGAAAGGTCAGCTTGGCTCCTCTTACACCTGCCCAGGTACATGAGCTACAACTCCAAATGAGTATGGAAAAGAAACTTATCAAGTCTAATTTTCTTATTCAACCAAGCCATGTCCGGAGAGCTTTAGCCTCGAAGGATTTAATGTTACTAATGGTCTTCAAAGAAGTTTTGAATATAGAACAGGGACAGGTAGAGCTACCTCCTGAAGTAGCAAATCTCCTCAACAAGTTCCAGGATGTGTTTCCAGAGGAGATACCAGCAGGCTTCCCTCCTTTATGTGGCATAGAACACCAGATCGACCTAGTGCCCGGAGCAGCCCTGCCCAACCGGCCAGCCTACCGGATGAGTCCAGAGGAGTCCAAGGAGTTTGAGAAGCAAGTCAAGGAGCTCCTGGAGAAAGGCTATGTTCGAGAGAGCCTCAGTCCATGTGTCGTACCAGTGCTACTAGTGCCCAAGAAGGATGGGACTTGGCGAATGTGCATGGACTGCCGAGCAATCAACAACATCACAGTCAAGTACCGGCATCCAATACCACGGCTGGATGACATGCTAGATGAGCTGAGTTGAGCCACGGTCTTCTCCAAGATAGACCTCAAGAGTGGATACCACCAGGTCAGGATGAAGGAAGGTGATGAATGGAAGACTGCTTCCAAGACAAAGCAAGGGCTCTACGAG